>VYZM01009029.1:52755-81427 GCA_013398915.1 Dromas ardeola
CAGCCACGGCCTTACACAAGGTAATATCAACCTTCACTGACAAGTACAGATTTTTTTTATTTCATTGGGGAAAAGTAAATTAGAAATTAAATGCTTTAAAAAGATGTTCATTTGTGGATACCAGCCACAAAATAAGAAAGCTGTTCTAATTTAAAAAAAAAAAAAAAGGAAGAAGAAGATTATAGTGAAAACTACAACAAACAAGGCAGTTGAAATATAGCATGCTGTTTGCAAAATAAAATGGTGCTCACAGGTGTATTCAGAGGGTGCCCAGCTTGTTGCTTAAGGCAAACAGAACAATGTCACCATTGATAATGGATTAAGTAGCAAAGAAAAGGAACTGAGTCGAGTTTTGTTGGGGAAAAAAAAAAAGACTATATATATTAACTTCAAAAATGGTTTGCTTTTTTTTAATTTTGCTGACCAGAGTAAAGGACATCATCTTCTCACTAAGATATAGCTCTAATAACAATAGATTAATCCAAACTGGTCTATCTTTATAACAAACTGTGCAGTTTGCTCCTTTTTAAAATATAAAGCTAGTTTGATCTTAGTTAATTTGCATGTCAGAGCCGGAAAGGAGAAATATTAATCCATTCACTTTTCTTCATTGAAGTTTGGATGTGAGTAAGACAATGCATGTTGTCTACATATGAATTTATGGCTGTGCAAATACAATACAATGATCCAGGTACCTGTCAATATGCTATTCAGAAAGTATATATTAAATGCTTTTAGAGAAGGAAATGGTTATGGAACCATATCTGGATATAGATTTTCTTTCAAATTGCTTACTAGCAAACTATACAGAATGATTTTTTTTTTTTTTTTCTGATTTGGTCTCTGTTGAGATGACTCTAGTTGTGTTTATCATTATCATTGCATTTTAAGAGACAGAATTCTTCATTTTTGCGGTCCAGACACTGTAAAAAATTTAAAAAAGCAGAAATATCATCTTTGATACAAAAAATTTACAAGTTAAATCAAAGGGAAAAAAAGGCAGATGATGAGTGTTGGGAAATACTTATACAAGGTTGAATAGTTAACTGTTTAGAACTGTTTAAAAGTCTTAGGATGTGGGTAGGTAGACACTTGAATTATACAACTATCTTGGACATTTCTTGCTCAAGTTTCATAACTGGTGATAGTAGAGAGAATATATGAATGTCAGTGGCTATTTCCTGCTAGTTACAGATAATTTTTTCCCTCTTAATACTATTAGGAAAATAAGAAAATGTTGCTGTAATTGTCCAGATATTTTTGTTAGTTCACTTTGGACATGTGCCAATGTACCTTTGCTGGATTATTCCTTACGGTGAGACATCTCAAGCATTACTCTTCTGCCAAGTCTGTCAGACAGTGAGCAATCACAGTGGAGTCTGCCACATAGATAATGTCTGCTTTTGTTAGTTTTTGTAAAATTAGCCAGTTAATTCTGAGCACAGTAATCTGAAATTTTTGGGATTTTGAAGAATACCTTGATCTGAGAAATATTCTTTTAATCTCTTTCCTTTCAAATTCTACTTGTGTTTCAAATATTGTCTGTTAGGCACATGAATATTTTTCTTCATCTAGCTTCAAATGATGAAATTTCTGTCCTGATCATCCCTGTGTTATTATGTAGAATGCAAACTACTTTCAGTTCATCCATATATAAAGTATATGCAGCTTTTTAAACTGTATAAAAGACAAAACTGTGTCATGGCTTTACCAGAAAATGTCTGTATCTGTGTAGGTATAAACTCAGTTGTAAAGAAAATAAATACATTTTGTAAAGAGAATGATGTGAGTTAGCTCTTCAGAAACCAATATTTCTTGTTTTGCTGCTCTTCCCTGTATATAAAATGAATTATCACTTCATAGCATTTTACTAGACAAAACCAAGATTAGACTTTTGCTGCCATACTAAGATAGTTCTGGGGATGAAGTGCAAATGCAAAAGCTGATGACGCCTTTGACAGCTTTCCCAAGACACATATTATGTCTTTCTGAAGATTTAAAGATTTTTCTCATATTCCTATTTCAAGAACATCCATTAGTGAAGATAATTGTCTTTTGTCATGTGGTTGTTTTGACTATGTGAATGGATGGACCAAACTTCAAAATGCAGGTTACGTTCTCTGTTCTGCTTGGTATGAATCCAATCTCCTGCAGAAAAGACTAGCAATGAAGGTACTTGGTGCCTTGTCATTCCCATGTTGGTTTCAGTTGTAATAATAAGCTATGTTACTTGCTGAAGAAAATGTAAAAGCTGTCTGTATTAAACAGAAATGATCTTCTTGTTTCACAGGTAACTGTTTGATACCTGGCAATAAGTAAATGCCTTGCACAACATTAAATTACCTTTGAGTCAAGATAAAATATTAAAAGAGGAATAAAGTGCAAGAAATATTTGCAATCGTGAAAGGTTCTGAATTAATGAATATGCCAAGTGTTTAAAAGAATGGATTGCTCAGAAACAAGAACCAGCCCCTTTCATTATCAAGCTTTTACTTTCTTGACAGCTGCAGTAGTCAAAACTGACAACACAGTCATGGTGTAGCTCTACAAAATGCATCCTACATGATTCCACCTGGAGCTTCCTCCTCTCAATAACATCTGCTCCCCTCCCAAATGGACGCCCATGTGCAGTGTCTGCATCCACCTAGAAGAGCATAAGGCACTGGTGACCAGTAGCATTCCTGCAGGCTACACACAGACTTGCTGCAGGAGGCTCAAACATTGAAAATTACATCACCAGATGGGTAAACCAGTATTTCTATGCTTGTTATACCATGTTTGCAAATACCAAAAATAGGAAAAAAACCCCACAAAATCAGAGAGAGAAAAGGGGAAAAAAAATCCTGTAGACAATTTCTAAAACAGAATATTACTTAATATGAATAAGGCAGCAGGTTACGCACCAGAATCTGCAAGATTTGAGTTTTGTGATAAGAAATGTTTGTAGAAAGAAAAATAAGGAAGGGGAATCTGTGTCTTTTTTCCCTGTGCAGGGCCATTTCATGCTCTGTAAGTGGAAGCTCAAGGAAGTAATAAAAGATTGGACAATTCCAGCAGAAACAGATTACTACCTCAAGGGAGCAGAGTGAGAAACCACTCCCTGACGCTCGCTGAAGCACCTCTTTACTTCCAGAAGTGCAGTGTGCCATGCTCACCTGAGACCTGTCCACTTCTCATCTGTACGAATATTGTGGCAGCAGAAAACTACATTTTCTGCTATCCTAGGCGGAAGTGAGGCACAGAAAGGCTAGGGTGAAATTAATCTCCCCCAGTTTTAGCCAACTAACGGATATCTAAGATAAGCTGATTTTCAAGGCTTCTGTTATTCTCAGTGATGAAATAGTGAAGGGAGGCCTTGCCTTAGTATAGAAGTCTCACTAGTCATAGAGGGTGACTACACGATGAATCTGATTTTCAGTGATTTACTATCTTTTTACTTTGATTGTTTTGCTATTTTTCATGTAGTCTTTTTTTTCTTCCTTCGTTCTTATGCATATGCTAAATGGTACAAATGATAGGATTCAGAAAAACATATATTAATGCAAAAAGTCTACTAAATTTAAGGAAATATTCGAGTTCAGGCAAGCAATTTTGAAGATGCTCATTGTGCCGGACTCTCATTCAAATCAATGGAAATTGTATGTTCAGAGAGCTGCAAAAAGATCTATGAGGTCTAATCATAGGCAGCTTAATCGTTTCTACTAACAGCACTCTGAAAAAAATCACGATCTTTTCTAGGACTGCAACAATGGATTGCAAAAATCCTACTAGAATTTGTTGAAACAGAAAGGCAAGCTTTTGGTGTTTCTTGGATTAGGATGCATTTATGATTAGTGGCAGATTATGTTACATGGAAATAAAGCTTTCATAGCAGTTTTCAGCCACTTTCCACTCTCTAAAAATGGAATATAGCTTTCTGTAAGTGGATTATAATACAAATTATGTTAGCAATTGCTTATTTATCACCAAAAATCTGTGTACTATGCGTTATGTACTATTCACTATAACCAATTATAAAAGGTTTATAGAACTATTCGCTTTTGAAGAGTGCATAGTTTTCAAAGCTATATTTTCCAGACAAATGCGCCTTTTGCTTTTATGGGAAGCATTAAGGATAACAATAACAACCTGTGAGAATGAAAACTTCCAGAAAGCTTGTCTGTTCTGTCCAGAGAAACAGTCTGGTATAATAAACCATGTTCCTTCTGATACAAGCCTTGCTTTTCTTGTATATTTAGGTCATCACATCACAAGGCTAATATGGAACTTTCTCAAACATTAATTGCTATAGCTAAAGTGGACACAGAACTTTGACTATATAAAGGTTTTGTATTTGTTAAGAGTAAATATTTTTATTTATTTTGAAGTACAAATACAAGCTATCTAATAAAAAGTTAATACCAGTTTTATGAGAAAAACGCTGTGGTATGGATTGATTATTGGATGAAGGCTTCGTTATTCTGCCTCCCTCTGCCCTATTCCTTATAAAGAGAAAATATGTTTTGGCAGGAAGAAGTACGCCACTCATTTTTTTACGAGAGTGGAACAGGACAAGAGCAGGAATTAATATTCAGGGCAAAATTCTTTTTTATGTGCACAAGAACATCAGAGAGCTATGTTCTACTTTCCTAATGAAAGCTACTCCAACTCCTCTTTCTGTTCTTTAAGACTACTGTTATGAATCTCCTTCATAACTTAACTATGGAAACAAGTAGTCTGAAAGGGAGACAGTAACCAAGGAGAAACAAATATTTATGTAGGATTTTCTTTTCCTCATTGCTGAAGGGGACAAGTAATTTTAAAATTTTAAAATTTTGCTTTATTCCTTCATTTTTTTCTATTTAATTCTATATGCTAAACTAAAAAACAATATTAAATCTAATCGGTTTTTTTAAGAACTAAAACATGTCCATAGAGAGTCCTTAATACATGCTTATGCCATTAGTCACCTAAATATTTGCAGGAACATCCCAAAGAAGATTTTTGAGATGATAAGCAGTTTTTGGTCCACTAATTCAGTTGTAACAGGTTTTCAAATGTCTCTGTTTTTATGTAAATTGAATCAATCCAACCAAAGTTATCTTTGTGACAGGATCTGTAAACATGGCAGGCGACAAACGTAACCTGACTTCAGTAACACTTGTGAAACTGTGGGTAAAGTGAGTATGACTATATGTAGTCACCCACATTCAGGTTAATCATCCTTTTCAGAGTCAATGGGGAAAAATAAGAATTTCTAGAAGAAACTCACATCATCTTAAGAAAGTTAGTTAGAACAGGGCAGAGGAGTTGTTCACTCAAAGGGTCTGCTTTCTGCTAACTATAAAGCCAGCATGGAGTGAAAAGACATCTACATTGAAGACATTTAAATTGAAACAAGATGAATTGTACCCTGCCGCATGTAGTATTCTCACAAGAAAAGGAGAGTGATATAGTCGAAACTGAAGAACTATTAAAGTATGGGAACTGAGTAGAGAAAAAGGAGTAAAAATGTTATTTGAGAGCTGTCCCATAATTATTGTTATTGGAGAACTGTGTAATTATTTGTTTTCCATTGAATTGAGTTTACTGAGATTCTGTATATATTTATCACCAAGAGAGTACTATTCAGTATTTTACCTACTGACTTTGTGATGAGTTACTGGAACTTCATTACATTTTCAAAAGATACCAAGCTGGGAGAAACTGCCAGGACAATGTTGGAATTCAAAGTCATGTTAGCAAATTCAGAAATGGTCTGAAAAACACAGGATGTTCAGAAAGGAAAAATATGAAGTTCTACGCTTAGGTAAGAAAGCATGCCCCTGCATGACCTGGAGAACACCTGGTTGGACAGCACTTCTTCACAATAGTATCTTCTGGTGGCATGAATTACAAGCTCAAGATGAACCAAAAAGGTGCTACTTTTCCAGTGCAAACACAATGCTGGAATACTTTGACAATACTCTTGTATTACTTTGGGGAAGAAATCTCTCCACTTTGTTGGCAACAACAGAGGTTTATCTGGGGTAGTGTGGAGTCTGGAACAGTGCCGGGAAGTCTTTCCAGGAAGGACATCGACTGGAGATAGTGCAGGAGAGATAAAGATATCATCATCTAGAAACTATAATCTGTGAAGGCAGACTGAATGAACTCCATCTTTAAAGGTAGGCATTTATTTATGGAACTTCACCTATCTCCCATGAGTTCTTAAGACAACAGCTAAAGGCATTAAGATTGCTTTTGTCGGTTCCAGAGACATCTCCTGTTTTAGTGACAAACTTCTCTACTGTGGAAAGTTTCCTATCAAAACAGCTTTTACTTGTGTTTTTTCAGTAATTTACAGATTATTTCTGAGCAAAATATCTAGCAAATAACATAACTGGAGGGGGCAGACCTTGACAAATTCCACATGATGAAAAAATTGTGCTGGTGTTAACTTGCTCTTTGTCACAAAATTTTGAGCTTACTCTCAAAGCAAAGAATTTTCTCCAGAGCACATTAATTTCTCTTCAGAGGTATAGAATGAACAGAATGGTCTCCTCATGATCACTGTTGAATGGTCACTCATGATCAAGTAGTTTCTGTGATTTGAAGACTGAAAAATAAAAAACCAACATGAACTATACCTGGAAGTCTTTGAAAATTGACACAAAAATTATGAAGTGATAAAGCATGTCAGCATGTACCAATATTCACCCCATGAGTCCAGCTACCACCTCTATTTGCTTTTATGGGGAAAAAGATTTCAGTTTGCAAAATATCACATGGCCATAATCAGATGCCCTAAGTCAGATTCCCTGCTGTTGGGAAACAGCTGGGTGCTAACAGAAGCACAGAATGTGCAGTAGCAGTTGTTTCATTTTCACCCTATAAAACTGAAGTATTTCAGCAAAATAGAAGTAGAGATAGTCAAAATGTTTCTAATTTGGAAAAATTTCCATAAAATAGAGGATACTTTTTGGTGAGAATTATTGTGAAATCTCTTTTATTTTTTCATTTTGTTTGACTGGATCTAAACTGCAGGGGCTAAATAATGCCATTGTTATTCATGTTTAAACAAGGAACTTTTTTCAATGCAAGCTGTTCTGGAATTATTTTATTTTTTGTTCAGTTACAAGGTCTTTTTCCAAGAGTAATTTAAGGAATTGTCAAAAAGCCAAAGGGAATAATGGGATTACATAATTTAGGAAAAGTCTTATCTGGAAGTCAGAAGTCAATGTTTCATTATGCTTCTATAATTGTATTTACAGCTAGAGAAATCTGAAAGTACTCATGCAGGGAAAACAGTTAAGATAATGGCAATTAGTTTGTTCCAATTGGAAAAGGATAAAGGAAATTTTGATTTGTTTGTGCTGGACAGCTTGTCTTCAGATAGACCAAACCATGTCTTTTCCTCCAAACTCTCCAGATAATATAAAGAAGGAAAAGGCCAAAACATTCTGGTCTCTTTGGAAATGTAGCCCAACGATGATGTGGTAAGAGTATCTGTTTACTTCTGCCTCATTTTGTTGGAGAATCTTGAATGGCTTTAAATGCCCTGCCTCAGTCTGAAAAGCCCTGTACATCTATTCTCTCAAATTTATAATTCCTATCTCTCATATTGCTATATGGCAGAGATTCAAACAATGCTGCCATTAACTGGAGCGAATAAGAATTTCTGAAGTCTGGTGACAGTTTTTATTAAGTTCAGGTGCATATCACTGATGCTGAAGTGTGTTCTTTGGCAGCTAATCATCTTGACTGGAAAAGTTAAACTTACTCCTGTAACAAATAAAGCACATGAAGAAGAAAGCCATAGTGTCTCACTATGGGCAGCATTTCTAGACTAGTGGGTACAGCTGCTTCCCCAGCAAAATACCTTTAGATATGTAACAGTTTATCTGGCTGGTGCCAGAAAAGGTATTTCTAGGCACATGTCTTGCACATGGCCCAATAACTACACAAACCAGCCCAATGTAATCATACCAGTGACCCTGAGGTCAGGAGCAGATCTTTGAAAACTTTTCTGGTAAGGAATGAAATTAAGTGAGACACTGGCAGGACACTATTGTCTGTAGGCAACAGAGATGTTTCCTTCTGTTCCCATCCAACTCACCTATTACATACTGAATATCTTTGGTCATTTCACTCCTCCCTCTTTCAGCAAGTCTAGATCCTTGCTCAGTTTTGTAAGTATTTCCAGAAAAAAAAAACTTTCTGACCAACAAATTGCTACTACGTTTAAGCAACTGGCTTTTCACAGCTTTTTTGACATCTCTAGAAATGATGAGCCAATTTTTAGTTTTGCTTTGTTTTAATGCCCTGAATCTAGATAATGAAAGATGTCAGACAAGTGAAGGAATTATTCTGTTTTCATTTGCCTTTATACACAGCTCTATATTTGAAAATTTTCTCCTAAAACAAAAGAAATTGAAACTGTTTTGTGAAAGTAAAGGAAGATGAATTAACCTAATGGTGAAACATTTCATGCTGTCATTTTCATGAATTTAGTCACATGGTACCTATTATTTTAAGGTATTTTAATTTTAATGTGGTACTTCACCCTTAAAGTTGGCATTTAAGGAAAAAAACTCCTAATATTCTAGTCTTTAAAAACAAGACATTGAATACATAACATCCATTGGATTTAAGGCAATCTGTGGGTGTTCCAAATTTCATTGAAAGGGAGTTAGTCACTACAGGATCTGTCTCTCACAGAAGCAGCAAAGAAAAAGTGGCAGTTAAAGAAGAGAAATGTTCCATTTGAACATTCATCAAGAAATACATAAAAAATTAAATTGTGCTGCATAAAATTCAGACTGGATGCAGAATAACACTAATGTTCATGTCAGGTACAGCAGAAATCTCAGAGTGATTAAAAAATGAGAGCGAGAGAAAGAGAGATGAATATTGCTTGGCGGTTTCATATGGAGGAAAGACATTATTCTTAATAGATTATATAAAAAAAATCTTCAATTTAAACAATGTAAAAAGGAAATGGAGAAAGACAGATAATACAAGGAGTTTTCTCAATGAAAAGAAAGCTTTGGAGAAAAAAGAAACAAGTTTGAGTCTACTGAATTCTGAGTCCTTGCAAACTACACTTTGTAGTAATTTTGGTACCAATCATTTTAACAAATGTCCATCAAGACTTTGAAAGAATGCAAAATGTAAGTGGAGTGATTGAGGAGTGCCGTGGTGAGAAAAAGCAGGACTCATTCTAGGAGTAGTCACAGCAGATAGTAAATGGCAGAAGACCTCTGCCTCATGCTCTGCTCCTGATGGTTCTTGTTCACAGGGTAACATCTGTCTGCTCACAGCTGTGGTGCTCCTGGACAGACTCTGCAGCACAAAGAGTGGGATTCATTCCTCTGACAGCTTTAGAGGATGACACATGTTGGCAAGTCCTCTTAAAGACAATGAATTGCCTTACAGGTCATTCTTTTTCCTAAGGATGGCACTGTCTCACCACCTTGTAGATGTTTCTGGGACTATGGACTGGCACACCTAGCCAAAGTCTCCAAGAATACCCTATCCTGCAGTACAATATTTCAGAATACTATAATGTTTTTGCCAATAACAATAAGGATCACAACCCAGGTTCACTTCTAAATTTGCCTGTTTCACTTCATTTTTGAGGATTATGATGCTTAGGGAGATCCAGCAGTCTTGGCATTCCTCCTAGGTTGGAGAACACTTGGAAAGATCATCCACGGGGTGAGAAGACAAGTTTTTATATCAACTGTAGTATTTATTGACTTTTCCTGGAGAAAAGTGAACCATTTTGGTAAAATTGCAAAAATAGAAGTTCTTTAAAATTTGTTATTGGAAAGAATCTGCTAGTAAAGTAGAAAGCTGTTATTTATAAAGCAAGGAATTGCATTTAAAATATGAAGGATACCAGCTGATAACCATAGCGGTCCTTCGTGACAATGTGAATATGTGAGTATGTTTCTTTTTCCTTTTTCCTATGTTCTTTTTGTGAATATCTTTCTTTGTTCCTTGAGGGGAAGGCACACTCATTGATTCCAAACATTGCTGTAGATTGTCATTCTTATGCTATACCTCTTGGTCTTTCTGGACATGTGTTTCCTAGATTGTCAGCTTATTTGTGACATTCTTCTAAACTGTCATGGTTCTCCCTGACATCCATTTTAACTTGGTTTTCTGGGGGATTTGTTTTTTTGTTTTTGTTGTCAGTGCTCAGAAATGGAATGAGTCAACTCTACTATTTAATCTTTGTAAGGAAGACATAAGACTGATATCTTGATATCTCATGAGCTACTCAAGATAAATTTTCAAATAATGTCCTTTCTGTAACACTATGTATACATTTTAATGCAAAATCTCCAGACTACGAACTTCACACACAAAAATAAGCCACCTTCAAAGATTTCCCAGTTTATTTTTCCGTTAAATCAATTATTTGTCCCAAATCTTCCACTCTTTCATATACTCTGCCTGAACTGACATTTGAATAACTGTGGTGCTAATCCAAAACAGAGGTTTGTTTTCTGAACTATTCAAAACCGGTTTTACATTTTTGGTGTCTGCAACCACTAGAGACTGTTCCTTCTAACTATCTGTACACTTTTTCCCAAGGGTAGTTTGGAGCGGGATCCACCAACGTTACACCTGGATTTGGAGCTGCCTCCTCCTGAAAAGATTTACCCCATGTTGTTGTTTAACCCCAGCCAGAAACTAGAATCATGCAGCTGCTCGCTCTCTCCCCCTAGTTTGGAAGGGAGGGACAATCAGAAGAGTAAAACTGAGAAAAAACTCCTGAGTTGAGATAAATACAGTTTAATAGGTAGAGCAAAAGCCACACGCACAAGCAAAGCAAAACAAGGAATTCATTCACTGCTTCCCATCGGCAGGCAGGTGTTCAGCCATATCCAGGAAAGATAGAGCAGCTTTGGCAGGCACCTGGCATCCAGCCGGGGTCAACCCGCCACACTGCCATCAAGATTTTCAGTCCACAGAACGGTTTGTCTTTATTGATTTTATAGAACTCAGTTTTTCTCTAAATCTCTTATTTACCCAGTTTTTTGGTCAAAACATTATTAAATCTAGCACATTCTGCAGTTTTCTTAGCAGCTTTTTTGACCACTCCAAGGTGCACAGCAAGCTTCTGGCAAATAGATTGGCAGCTCCCCTGTTGAGTGCTCACCTGTTTTCAAGACATATTGGAGAGCCCTTGAATTGTTGTTTTCTAAAAGTATGCCAGCATTCGTAATTTTCTCCAAATATCTCAAAAAAATATACAAAGGCTTTTGGGTGCCTGGCAGAGTTCCTCTAGACATTAATCATCGTACAAATCAGGCTGTCCAACAATTCTCAACCCACAGACAGCTGTGGCAAATGGCACAGCTAGTGCCTAGGCAAATCCCTCCCAACCGTTTTAATGCGACAGAAGTAATTAACTCCATTAGATTATACTTAGAAATAATCAACCTAATTGCCATGCTAAGAGAATGAAACCCTTTTGATGAAAAAATGCATCTCAGAGGCACATGATGGTTGGTAAGTTGGGGAAAAAAATAACCTGTCGGGTAAAAAAATACATTGGGACAGAGCTGAAATATACTTGTAATAAACCCCAAAAGAATGTAAAACAAAACAAAATTTTCAGAGCTGTTTTAACTCTTAAAGCAAATTATCAAAATATATTAAAATTATCATATGAATAAACCACAAGAAAAACGTTTATTTTCCCTTCATGAGTCCGCAGCCCTTCAGTTAAAACAATTCAGAAAGTGCTCGGTATCAAATGAGCAAAGGTTCAAATTCCAGCTAAAGGCACTGCACGGTGTGTGGTCCTGCAAATGGAACACAATACCTGCGAGCTCACTGTCTGAGGTATGCAGCATTCCCACTCAGATATAGGTAGTTTTGGGCACAGCATATCCAGTCATGCGATCTGAGCAGCCCCAGAAGATGGGGAAGAGGATTTTTAAGTAAGCAGCATCCTCCTGGGGCTGCCCTGTAGACCACAACTACATTTAGCACTGTGTTTGGTACTATCAGACATGTCAAAATTTTACCCCAGCACCTTTGCATAGATCTTGGGAGGAAGGTCTTTTTTAGATAATCATAGGAAGTTCCATCTCAACATGAGGAGGAACTTCTTTCCTTTGAGGGTGGCAGAGCACTGGAACAGGCTGCCCAGAGAGGTGGTGGAGTCTCCATCTCTGGAGACATTCAAAACCCACCTGGACGCGTTCCTGTGCAACCTGCTCTGAGGTGACCCTGCTCTGGCAGGGGGGTTGGACTAGATGATCTCCAGAGGTCCCTTCCAACCCTATGATTCTATGATTCTATAAGTACTGATGAATAAAACACAGACAGAGTGTAAACTCAAGCACTGTCTGCTGATTATCCATACTCTCTAACACAGTTTTGACCATGTAAACTATCACTCTTAGATGGTGCATGGGCCTATATAGGTGCATGAGCCAATACCCTATATAGGTATACACTGCCAAGACAAAATCCAAATGGTCTCTTTTCACAGTCTTCCAACATTAAACTTTATACCCACTAATACCCAGATTTGTCTATATGCCAAACTCCAAGACATGCAACACATACTCCCAGGTTTATGTTAGAAAATCATGACAAGCTACTCACATTATCTCAGAAACTCTGAATTGACAAAAATGCCCTCAAAAATAATAGTTTATTGGGCCTAGATGGATGATATGTAGAACCCATGGGAGATTCATTGTTGGTCAGTTTTTGCTACTTGGCTTCAAGGCCAAAGAGTGGTCCTTGGCGCTATTTTATTTAGTAAAATTTAGTAAAATAGATGCAGTCATACTTATTTTCCTTCTCAAAGGTTTGTATATTTGATATCTTCTTCTGTCCAGAACCACTGCTAAAAACCTCACCTTTTTACTCATCTTGCATAGAAGAGACAATGGAAGGTAAAGATGTCAACTTGATAATCTTACTGCACATGAGATGTTACGAATTCTGGTGAAATATTGTACCCAAAGGCTCTGTGTTTCCATACTTACTGAGCTTCATATTAAGACTTCCACTACCAGGTCTCTTGCAGTCCTGCTCCACCACTTCACGTGTCACGCATCATCTGAAAGCTAATGTGACTTGTGAGGATGATTTCAGGAAAGTAGGTATTGGGGGACCAATGAATTGACAGCTGCGGATAAGGAGCACTGCAGAGTCCACAAAGGTTATGCAGAAGAATGAAAGGGAAGTGGAAGGGTTTTTTTGTAAATGAACACTAAAAAATGCATTAACAATTTTGAAATGTTTGCTTTTTTATTATAAACTACCAAAAAAGCAATTAAAAGTATTTTTGATATATCATTCTTTCCCCCTAAATTTTGTGTCATTCTCCTTCATTTGTAAAAGCAAAAAATTTAAAAAAGAAGTGGAGGGGAGAGAAAATATAAAAAAGAAAAGCAGGAGAAAAACTTAAAAATTAAAATATTGAAACTGAAGAAGTATTGCAAAAATTTCATGCTCTTCCAAACCTTGTAGTTTAGACACGTTCTTTATTTTCCTTCTTCTGACCAATTCACAGCACCAATTCAAACTACAGGCTGAAAAAATCTACTCAGTAATAGAGCAAAGCTTTCAGAAATCCCATCTCTAAACCCAACTCAAGCACACGTATCAGACAAGACTTAGAGAAGAATTTATTCTGTTATATCCTCACTAAATACCTGATTATGCCACTTTTCATCGTATTGAAAATTTCTTGATTTCAGAGGCACTGTCAGTAATACAATTACCAGCAGATTAAAACCTCGCTCACTATGAAGCAAGAAGGTAAAATGAGGCTGCTAGAAAAGACATAAAGCTGAAGGAACAGCCATGGCATGTTATTAACTCCAATCTTCATCTCTTCAGCCTATGATATGCTTAATTACCCTGATGTCAGAAAGCATTATTTTCCTCCTTTCCCCCTCGTATTTTAAATCTTCTACCTCTGGTACACTTCATTATTTCCTTTAATCACAATTACAGTTTTTAAAAACCTTGTTTGCATACCTTCCTGTCTTCTGTCTTTAATAGTTTAGAATTTTGAAAAATGGAGAGAGAAAGAGAAAGCACATAGTTAATATATAGAAATATATATGTATAATGGAAGATAAATCACTATGATCACTTCAACGGGATTTAGTAAGAGGTAATTTAGATGGGGCAAACGATATGAGAGCGCACTACATTCATTTTGAAGTAGCAGTCATCCAAACTTTCTATGTCACAACAGACAAGTCATGTAGAATAAATTAGCAAATATCAAATACAGCTCTCCTCACATCAAAAGAAATGGCTGAATTAACATCAGGCTACTGCAGCAAGGACAAGAAGCATCCAGCTGGCTCTTGAATTATACAAAGACACATTATCATCTCATTATGACTGTGAAGTAATAGCTGAGAAAAGCTAATTTCAAGTGACAATACATAAATATTCAAATTTTATTTGTATGTCCCAAAAATAGTGATGAGTAAGAAGTAGAAGAGATTGGGATCTATGAAGAAAGTTATTAAAATAAAGAAAATTTGCATTTACCTCTTGAAATTTTCTGGAAGTACAAGTCACATGTTCTGTAAAAAATGAAATGTTTTCATCTTCAAAGAGTATCTTTTGTAGTCAAAAGTCAGTTAAAAGAGAACAGAGAGAAACTGCTAGTGAACATCTCTTTGAGTAAACAAGGTTTTTTCTACTGTTCTTTAGGACTAATTTTATTCAAATAACATGAATCATGATTTTTTGGTCAGGAGAGTATTGAAAATGTCACAAATGTTTGGTCAAGCTTCAGTTTGCATTGGTGTTTATGTATCTAGTCTTAATCTTTTCCAAAGGTACAGCGTATTCCAAGCAGAGAGTAGAAATAACACAATGTGAATTAAGTACCACATAGCATAAATAGCAAATTACTATGTACACATTTACAAAGTGATATATGCGAGAGGTACCATGTGGACAAATCCCAGCCTAAGCTCTACAGGCACAAACCATACCTTGAATCGCAGATGATAAACAAATGTATCATCAAAGCTTAATCACTAATTATTCATGACTGGAAAACGTGATTTTGTTTGTCAAGCTGACTGCTGTGAGTCATTTGCTCACTCTGACTGAGCGGAAAAACAATCAAGACATTATTGCTTAAGACGGTATTTGCTGAAGTCAGTGAGATTTTGTGACCAAAGGATGTGGGGACCTGGTTCATGAGACACTTTCCTGTAACGTTACCATGAATTTCTAAATTTGGTCCCTCAATTTGTGTAAGTTGATTGAATCTTTGGGACTGTATTTTGCAGAAGGCTCTATTTTGCTGTTTTCATAGAAATGTAAACTCCTCAAGAAAAAATGAGAGATATACGAAGGGCACAGATCAAGCTATGCCCCAAAATGCAGCAATCTATAATGTGATCTGGATTCCTGTGCATTTGAAGGCAACAGATAAACCTGGTGGTTCACTCTCCTGCATCATCCTGAGTCGGGGACGTACCTGACCTCTGAATGCTCTGGTATGCCCTGCAATAGGGTTCATCTCATGTGGCTGAAGGAAGAGAAGAAATAAAGGACAGAGAAGGACTATCATTTGTGAGGCCTGTAGATCCACAGACAACCCTGGCAAAATCTTCATGTCCACGGGTGGGTCACTGTCTCTGCAGAGCGTGGTAGTGTACCAGAGCTAGGGCTGGTACAAGTGTGTCATCACTTTCACATAACAGAGTGTGTATCAAGAGACAGAAGCCATGAGGCAGTGCAGAGTGTTCATCCACAGGTTAGGGATATTGCAGAGTGTGGTAAGTGCTGTCACAATTAGATGACCATTGCCTTCCTAGTTCCAATGCCCCCAACAGGGCATGATATGGGAAACTGCAGCCCCTTCAGGGGCTCAGTCGAAATACATCCACAATGTTACAGCATGCTGTGAGGTTTGAAGGCAGTGATATTTCCCATCAGCCCAAAAGTTTTTACATGACTCTTGCTGAGGACATAGTGGTTAGACCAGTTTCTGTAGGTAATTTAAACATTTTGTTTTGACTTCCTTACTCTCAGATGCATCTTTGGGCATGAACTGTGGGTTAGCACAAACCCTACTTGCAGGAAATGATGTAAATCAGAAATAAGGTTTCTGCATCTTTCAGCTTCTCTGGTACTCTGGGAATGGCTCAGCCTTATGTTCTGTAACTTATTTTTTCAGTCTCCTGACAGAAAAAGAGCACTTCAAGAGAGTGCTGAGATGCTTTTTACCCATGCTCCTCAAGGGAATTGAAGAAGAGAGGTACTGAAACATACACCACAGTCTAGCTCTCGTTCTGTTGAAATACTGCAGGGTGCATATGTCTGTCTGAAGTGGCACATCATTCTCATTGAGTCATCAGATGACACTGTCAGTCTTCAGTAAAAACAGAGTTAAAACACAGTAAGTGTCAAGGTCAAATAGGGCAACCTCACAGTTACCACGAAGCCTGGTAGGGTCTGTCATTGATGAAATGCACATGTAATACGAAAAAGTGAAAAAGGTGGACTCAAGATTCTGAACTGAAAATTAAAACTTGACTCAATTCTTCAGGTTAAGAATAGTTTCTCTGTCAAAGTGAGATAAAAATATCTATTGAAACATAATAACAGAAGAAAGCTCCACTGTTCATTGATCAGACACTTCTTATAAAGGGAATGTACCAGTATTGATTTTTTCATTTTGGGGCAGACACAGACATACAGTATTCTACTGCAAATGATCCTGATGTCTGTTTTTAACCCTTTTACCCCACAGTTCCAGCCAGAAGCAGGCAGCAATGAGTAGAATTGTGTAATGGATATTTTCAGCTCTGAGAAAAGTTGCACTTTGGAAATGTTTTTGAAGCATGTTTTTTGCACAATGCAGTACTCTTTCACAGCATATGGATACAGGGCCTCACATTTAATAATAAAATCAAACATTAATAGAATTTGTAATTAAATTTATTGTAATGCCATTTTCCTACATGAATCTACTTCATTTCAAAATGTGCTATTCCAAGCCCTGTTATTACATGGCTATTAACTCACTTTGTTTTTATTAAAGTAATTGACTTGCTGATTGAAAAACCTCTGAGGTATCCAGTGGAAGAGATGAGATTAAAAAAAAAAATAATTATTGTAATCTTTAGTATTATACCAAATGGGTTTATAGTGGGTAAAAGCACCATAAGATTTCTCAGAAAAAGAGATAAAGATTCATATTTACCTATGATAACTCTTGAGAGAGCAGAAAACTCGTCCTTTTTTTTTTTTTCTCTGAAAAGATCCCTTGAAAATGTCACATGTGATTTTGGTGTTAAATGACTCCTGACTTTTGGAATTTTCCTTCTGCATTATGTCTTCCTGGCCTTATAAATTCTGTCTGCGATTTCTAACTTCAAACATTCCATTTACGAAGCTATTTCCTAACTATATAAAAATAATGAAAGAATTATTTAGGAAATACCTATTGTGTGTTTCTCAAGACCATTCAAATCTCTGTTCATGAATTTGAACAGCTTCATGTTTTGGAGCTGATCTCTGTACATCTAAAGTTATTCACGTTCATTCAAAACACTACAAGTGTATGTGAACCTTAGGATGTAAAACTGTCCAAATCAGCAAAACCAATCTTGAGAGAAAATAGGAAAACTTACTGGATATTTTAAGACACATTTCTACCTGCACATGTAATATTGCCGTATATAATACTTTGCCTTTAAGAGAGAGGCTCTTCTTCTTTATTTCAGCTCATTTTTATTCTATATCAGATATCAAGTACTGACTGATTTAATCGTGTTTTAGAGATGATGTTCAGCAACTGCTATCCTATCAGTTGGACTCAACCAAAAACTAATTGCTGATAATAGAGTGGAAAACATGTTTGCAGAAACGTATAAAAGAAAAAGGGAGCTATACTGTATCATCTTAAAAAAAGTACCATATATTTTTTGAAGCCTTTAAAATATTGCCTATCACTATTACAGACTCCAAATATTATCATGTTATGTTTGGTAGACATAATAAAACTATCTAAGAGACTGAGAATCTTTTTTATGAAACAAACTGAAATAAATGTTAATTTTAGCAACTAAGAAAATCAAAACCTATGCTTAATATATAGGTGGGATTTTTTTTTGGAAGAAAATGCAGCATCTTCAGAAAGATTCAACCAGTATCTTCTGGAAAAAGGAAGCCATGTGATTATCAGATTACTGGAAGTCCAACTGACAGTGAAACACATCATCTTTACTGATTTTACCAAAGGTAGTCATAAAAAGCAACTGGAAAATATTTATATTCACTATCTTCTTCTCAAATGTCTTACTAAGTTTTCTACTGTTGAAGCTCAAATGGTAGACACCTATAGAGATCAAAAATAAAACCAAAACATTTTTGTGAAGATTAGAGCCTAAATAAGCTTAAGCCTTTAAGCTTCCTCAAATTAGAGATTCAGCTTTAACTCTATATGTGTGCATACAAACCTGTACAAACACAGAGAGTGATTAAGTTCTTTAGAAGAATTTATAGAAACATTTGACAATTGACACTCCATGTCTGTGTTTACATTGGCATCTGTATAATTTTGAATGCACAGTTTGCATGCCTTCTCATTCAATATTCAGGAGCTACTACGCAAAAGAAGACCTACAAAAGAATCACACTAGGTCACTTTGGTGACTGCCTACCCCTTCATCCGTCTTCTGTGTAAGTGAAACAGACAACCTAAAGCGGTACAACGGTCAGGGAGCCAACTGAATTCACTTTGCCAGAGGAAGGACCTAGAGAAGACGGGGTTCTTGGAGTAAACTCGAGTGATAAGCAATACTGCTATCTAGTGGCAAGATTTTAGTCCTACAGCGTACGAGGTCACGGGTGACCTCTAAACCTGTCCACAGAGTGGCCCCCGCATTTGACTCTCCAAGTCAATGTCGCCGTCATCTCCCAAACAAGCACATAAGGCAACTGCTCCCTTCCAGTGCCCCATTGTATCTCCACTGCCCCATTGTATCTCCTCTTCAGTGTAGCTTGTTTGGCTTTGACCATGAAAGCATTTGCTAGCAGAGACGACCTGCAAGTGTCCAATGCATTTTATGTGTCGCTTTGGGTGTATCTACCTCCTCCATTTCATCATCTAGAATATAGGTGTTATCATTTTTACAAAACAAAGTGTTGTATGTAAGGTATGCTTGATTAATGTCTTAGAATTGCTTTGAGGTCCACAGATGGTAAATGATATAATGAAATTAAGTGTAAATTTGTGACAGTGATTTTTGGGATAATAGTTCCTCAAATCCCATGAAAGCTTTCAACTGATGTTTTAAATTAAAAAGGTAGGTAGATTTGTTTTCCCCAGTTTCCATCCCCTCCCACATGTTCTTTTCTTTTAAAAGCACACTACGTTGTTTTTTTTTAAACGCTAATATGTGAAAGACATGAGATGTACTACTCCTGTCTATCTATAGCTGTCCTAAATTTTTTGAGAGCAATTGTATTATATTACAATTCTTGTGCATGTAATTCATGGCTCACGTTTGTAAAAAAGAGACAAATTAAAACAAAATAACCTTTGAAATATTCACCTGCAGTCTTGGCCAATTAGGTTTTTTTCTTTTGCATGTTTACACTTCAGGAGAAGACACACACTTGAGAGACACTATTTTCTGTCTAAAATAATTCTGTTGCTTCACAAAGTTTGTCTTGAAATTATGAACAGACTTCTAATTAATCGAAAGATAGATTAATTATTCTGAATGCAAATAGTAATGGAAATTAAAATACAGTGAGTTTCAAACACTGTATGTCCATATATCAGTTTTAAAGCCTTCAGGAAAATTGCAAAACCAGTAGAGGAAAGGAGCAGCAGAATAGGTAGAGCAGACAAATTTCCATAGCTGGCAGCAGACGTATACCTAAGCATTGCTAGATGATCTGAGAAATAAGCACCTGGAGGAGAGAAGCTATTATTATTTAAAAAAAACAACAGCACACCACACCCCCCAAAAAACACCCCGTCACCCAAAACAGCATAGTAACATAGAAAGTTCACAACTACTAATAAAAACTGCAGTTTGTTAGGGGGCTTAGGTTAGGCCAATTGCAGGCAAATTTCCATTAAGTCTGCACAAGTCATATAATTCCAGAGGTTTTTCTGCCTAATTTCAATTCCTGCCCCAAAGAGCAGGCCTTTCAAATAGGGAAAAAGAAAAAAAAAAGAAGAAAAGAAAAAGAAAAAAGTATCAGCAGAGATTTTAAGATGGAGGTACA
Source organism: Dromas ardeola (assembly GCA_013398915.1). Classification (NCBI taxonomy): domain Eukaryota; kingdom Metazoa; phylum Chordata; class Aves; order Charadriiformes; family Dromadidae; genus Dromas; species Dromas ardeola. The sequence continues at coordinate 72,982 of VYZM01009029.1, forward strand.
TTTTTTCCCCATCTTACTTCTTGGAAATGTCTGAAGGATATTGGTTGAAATTATGGTCATCAGCACTACTTTACGATAATCACCAACTCATGCTGAGGTAGTCTTCTGGCATAGAATATTTCAGCCCAATTTTAGAAAAGACCTATCCCATTGAAAACAGGATCTTGGTGAGTAATGAGAATAGGCAGTGCTAGCAGCCCTGCCAATAATATGATTAAGAATATTACAACTAAAAGAACTTTAGAAAAGCGGATTCGCTTTACTGAGGTAAATTACATAAACGTGCAATTCTGTTGATATATTGCAATGGTACCTTGTAATGTTTCTCAGACCATGTTGTAGTTGCTTCCTCCAACAAAAAGGGATCAAGAAAGCATTTGGGTTAAAATAGCTTTAAAATAGCCACCCTTGTGAGGAAAATGCTGCAGCCAGGAAGAACAGATCAAGGACAAAAATTGCTCTACTGCTTTAAAGTAGTCCCATTTCTGTTCAGGTTTACTGCCTGCTATTGGACATTTGACATGAGTCAGATAATTTCTTCCTTCCAACCAGACTTTTCGTAGGACCAGTAGTAATTATACCATGAACTTTATAAAGAAACACATATTTTGCTATTTTTACTATAAAAAGTAAGATTTGAAAGGTACAGATTAAGAAGATGAGAAAAAACTTACTCCCAAAACATGAAGACTTTGACAGCATATTTTTTTAGTACTTATTTCCACAAAATGTGGTGCTATCAGAAGACAAAACCCCCTTGACTGTTGGAAAAATGGCGTGAGGGGTAACGATGAACACTTGATTTCCCCAGTCTGCTTTGCTACCAGGCCTCTTGTGCTAACTCTGAGTCTGATCTAGAGCAGGAAACAATTTTAAAAAATTAGGAATACAGCCTTTTGTCATCCTTAGAGCAGTGGTAAAGAATATAAAGCACTTAGCAGACATAACCCCAGGGTTTTATAAAATACTCTCTTCTTGCTCTCCTGAGTGCCCTATAGCTGAATGTGGTTGGTTTTTCTGCAGTTCATGACCAGAAGAGTGGAAGTTATTTGCTAATTTAAATTATTCACTGTTTCACCAAGAAATGCAAGTCGGTAACTTCCCGCACCCCTTTCTGTGGCATACTCATACTGGTCATTTCACACCACCACATCCCAGTGCTTCCATCTCAGATTTTACGAAGCAGCAGCTAACTGGGAATCCAGGATTCCTCATCTCTTTTTCTTCATTGACAGACCTGCATAATTGTGGCTGAAATCGATGGAAAAACTCCTGCTGAATTCAACAGGATCAGAATTCATCCTGGTTAAAACATCTAAACTTGCTTCAGAGCACAAAGGAGCTGAAGAGCTAGTGGCAGATGGTGGGGACGAGCCTGCCTAATCCCAGCTTGGTGCAGTTATCAGAAATATTGCATAATGTAAGGGTTTCAGCATAATTTAAGGAGGAACTCAAATGAAGCTTGTTCAGGAAGATTACTATCGTCATTATTTTTCATGCCAGTGGACATCTTGCTATCTATAGAACATCTGTGCATGACTTTCACCCAAAAACGTTATCTTATTTATGAGTAAACACATACGCTAACACTTCTCAGTAGTGAATGCAAAATCAAGGCTGGAGCTCCAAGGGCTTCCTTCTGCTTTTTCTGTACAGTAGTTTTCTTGACTGCCTGGAGTTAGATTGCTATAAAAACAGGACAGGTATAAACTTCAGAGGCTGAGGTTAGGCAGGGTTTGTTACATGCTTGCGAGCTGTGAGAAAAGGTCATCTTCCAAGACGTGTTGTCTCGTTTCCCTTTGCTGATCAATTTAGCAACCATCATCATCAGAGGTCTGCTCCTGGACAATAGGATAAATCCAGGCAGCTGTGGCAGTTCAACAGATGAGAGGGAAATGGTTCAGGAGACTGTAAAAGGTTTTTTCTTTTTTGGCCAGGAAGAGTCCTTCCTTCCTGGGTCTGGCTGGAGAAGTCTCCAGTCCAAGACTCCAGTGTGGTGTGCGCTGTGTACCTTAAAGATGTCCAAAGGAGCTTCCTACCTAAAGGAGGACTTTCCAAAGCACTCAGATGAGAGCAAGCTCACTTCTGGAGCCCCATATGAGCAGACACAGTGCCTGAGGAGATCCCATTGTTGCAGGAGGCCTGGTTTATGGCTGGCCAAACTGGCACAAGCAGTGACCAAGGATGCTCACTGTTGGAGGTGGGCATGCAGGAAAGAGCAGGGGAGAGGGCTGGGGGGACTCTCACAGCTCCTGAGACACTTTTGAGGATTGGGTTCATGTCATCCTGAGCTAGTGCAGTGCCATTGCAGCAATGCTGCCTTTAAGAAGAAGGTATGAATTTGATGTAGGCCACCTCCTGTGTTTAAGTGTCCCTGGGGGCCAAGGCAACTGGGGCATTTCAGTCAAGCCAAGATGAGAAGAGCATGTAGGCAGTGTGGGAGCCTGGAACTGATCACAAGCTCTTTCCTCAGGTAATACAGTGCCCCATTCCCAGGCGCTCCCTGGGAGACCACTGCAGCCAGAGTCATTTAGATAAGCCTTCACTCATTTTAAGGATATTTTTACAGAGTCCATGTGGTTGTCAAAACAATATTTAAAACTAATAGTCCCTAGGCTCTACCTGAAGTATTGACGACAGAATTTGCATAACCAGACATTCAGACAATAGGAAAATATATGAAAGTTTCCATTTTGTCATTTCCCAGATGAAGGTTAGTAAAGATGAGTAGCAAATTTTGCACTTCTCCCTGTTGTTTACTGATGTTCACAACCATTAGGTGATCCAATAGCACATCTGCTGAAGAAATGGAAATGTTCAATTGCTATGGACTTCCTAAGCAATACCATATGGGTTATATTTAGTCAAATGGCTTATATTTGACTTATCATTATGGTTAAGCACTTTATACAGAAAAAAATTGTAAAGGTCACTAAGCCTAGCTAGATTTTAATGATAATGAGGGTAACAACCTTGTATAATCAAATCATCGTAATTCTGTGTGTGCGATCAGATACATTTTTTTTTCTAATTCCTGATAACAGTATTTTGTAAGCACCAATAAGGACACTGATTTCACATACTTTCTCTTCATGTAGCGATTCCCAGTGCCTTCAGGGCAATGTGCTCCTGACTGCATTACGAGATTGAGACTGTTTGTGACTGTGATCTGTTACCCAGGAAGGAAATGACATTTCATTGATCTACATACTAAATGTAACATCCATTATTCACACTTCTTTAGAAAAAGAAACATAAAACTTCTGCTTACTGGAATAAAATTTTCTTGGAGATAACTTGTGAATTCTGATAGTAGTTTGTCGTACAGACACTGCTCATCATTCTGGTAATCGGTTTTGACAGGACTTTCTGAATTAGGGAAAAAGAGATCAACAGGCCAACTTAGTGAATGGTGGGAACTTAGTTAATAAACTTGGAAAACAAACTGTCAAATTCATCTAAGATGTGCAGCTTCAGAAAAAAAGCTCACAGGAAAGCTGTGAAACTTTATGTCCAAAAGAAAGAAATAAATCACTTAGGTGTGAGAGCTTCATTCAAATATGTTGCATTGCAACAAAATACATAAAATACATAAAATTGAACCAAATTTTATTAAAAATATATGTATTTGATAAGTGAGAGGTTGTTTTTTTTTCTGGAGAAAGAAAAAGAATAATTTTGTACTTAAGGAGAACAACTTGAGACTTGCTTCACTTTTCCCAAATATCTGATGGTTCGTAAGTATTTTAGCTTTATAAAGGAACAGCTGGCATTTGAGTCAGTTACCCATGCCATGTATCTGGTATCTTTTGCGTGCTCTGGGGTATCCTAGCTGTTGTCCAACATGTAACACTTTCCGCCTTTAACTCCTATTATAAGCTTCTCCCTCTCCAATGCCCTGGTCTGACATGACACACCTGTGCAACCTGGGCTTCGAATGCTGCAAAAGAGTTGTAGAAAGGTAAAAGCTACAGACAGGATAGGACCATTGATATGGGAGCATCCACAGTTTAATCAACTAGATGCACCCACCCACTGAGCACTGAAAGGGAGGAAAAAAGAGGAAACAAGGAAAGCCCAGAACTCTATTTACCTGAATATATTCTTAGCAAAATTAATTAGAAAAAACATAAGGAAAGTCATCTCCAAATCTCTCTCTGTAAGTCGTAATGAATTCTGTGATGACTAGACCCCAAGAGAACCAAATCTACTGTTTAATACAAAAATATGAGCTTGGGAAATGCAGCAGGAAACTTCAATAAAAGTGATTTCAGGGGTACAGAGGCTGCAGTTCTCTGGAGCATGGACATGAGGGCCAGGATCATACCTCAGAAACCCATACATATTCTTCTCAGCAGTTCATTTATTCATGAAAATAGTGCATGGTGCAATAAATCCAAGGAGGCTTTCCTAAATACAGCTCCTCTCAGATTTCACTTAGATAAAGCCAGTGCCAAACCTGGTATTTTTTTCCATTTAACCTTTACAGTAGGAAATTTTAAGGCATTTCCCCCAGTTCGCATATTATAGCAGAAGCAGTCAGAATCGGACAGGAATTTACAAAAGCAAATGTAACATATAGCACAGTTAAATAATCAATATGAAGGACAAACTTGATAAGACAGTCTTATTACTGCCTATGAGACTGGTTTCAAAGTTTCACAAGCCCAGTCTACTGTCTCAGGGTCCTAGCTGAGGGGTGCAGGTTCTGCATCGTGTTCAGTGGAGACTTGAGGGAATTGCCTGCTGCACGTATGAACTTGAAGTTTTCGTTGAGATTTGGGGTTTACTTAAACTGAAAACTTAGGAGACATATAAAGAATAAGAAATAATTTAAAAAAGATCAATATAATAGCTTTTGGATAGCTGAACAGATGCAACTATTTCTATAAAAAGAGCATAACTCCAGATTAGAAGATGTATTATAATGTAATTACCCTTCAGCATAGAACAGCTATTTTAAAAATCTGAAATCTACATCATATACAATTGTCAGTGTTGCCAGCACAATAAAACTGCTCTGACTGCACTTTTTGTATCAATAAAAAATCCCATGGGGAAAAAAAACCCCAAAATTTAAGAATCTTAATAGTCCATTTTTATTAGAAATCACACTGTATTTTCTTTATCCTATTTAAGCTTCTCAGTGTTTTTGCATCCATTAACTGTCAACATTATTATAAACTTGCCTGAACACAGGCAGTACAGGAACTTTCTTCTGGTGGAAAAGACCTATTTAGTTAGATTTCTACTGATGTTGTAATGAATCATCAACAATGGTCTTTCAACCTAATTATTTGGAGCAATTTTCTGTTTTCTTAACTGGGAACAGCTGCTTGTGTTTCTCTTCCACAGATTTCACTAGAGTTTTTTATTTGGTGATGAGAAAAGAACCAATCTACCAAGTGTCATATTTGATAAGGATGCTACCATTTATGTTGCTGAAAGATTTTTATTTTGTTGTGCTCTAATCTGGTTGAGAATTCCTTCTGTCTTTGTACATGATCTATGAGCTAACTAAGCCTGACAGACAAAGAGGCCTTCAAAGAGATCTAGACACCTTACTGGGATTATTATACAGGATCAGGCTCCATCCTGGACACGACAGCAGTGCATGCATCAGTTTTATCTCAATTTCTACTGTTTTCAACTATTTGTGGGGCTCCTCTGTAAAGCCATGTCACCTCTTCATCTGCTCTATCTCCCAGCATTTCTATAGAACTTGTCCTTTCCTATGACCTGATTTGTTTACTTTAACTTCAAGTGCTGCTCCAGTTTCAGCATCCATTTGTGACTTTCTAATTACCAACGAGATCCAAAATCCTCACTGCCCTTTCTGCATGCTCTGAAGGCTTTAGCAAGCCCAGAAGCTTCTTTCTTTTTCAAGTCTGGTTGCTCCATTAAGCACAATTGCTTTCCCTTCCTCTTAGTTTTCAGTTGCACAGATAAATATTTGGATTAGTAATCTAAGTAAATGACCAGGCAAAAACTCACAGCAGAAGTCTGTGTTTTTGGGATCTCTATTTTAGCATCTCTTTTATAAGTATCTGTACTCGCAGAAACCTAATATTCCCCCTCCCCTCCTTTTTTTCTTTCTTCCTCCACTGAAAGGCAACAATTTCTGTAGGGTTTCTGGTACACTTTAGTGGAGTACTAACGGAAGTAAATAGGAAGAAATGATGTTTGGGGCTTTCAAAGCAGGAACCCCTCTTTTGGGAATTCCAAGTAGGGCAAAGGGATGAAAAAGATTCCTTCACCAAAAATATTAGCGTAGCTAAATAGAGTAACTGAGGTGGAGGAGCTGTTATCACAAGCTGCAACCTCAGAAAACTTGACCAGTTGTTGCGTAACTGTTTCGGAGATCACAGCGTTGGGAACATGTCACAAACCGTGTGAAACATCCGTTACTACTCCCTCAGCATCATATATTAGATTGCTAAAAAATACTTCATTTATGTGATCAGTTTGTCCATGACTCAAAAAATCTATCTGTATCTACTGTTGAAAAGAGACACCTTAACTCCAGCCCCAGAATAGTTTCAGCATTTCAGAGTACCAGCAGGGGAGCATAGCAGAGTACCTCATCAGGCTGAAGTATAGGCATACTTCGTGAAACACAATATAGTCAGCTGTGTTAGGTAGTCTGGTCACACAATGCTAGGGAAACTTGAGTACCAAAGCAAACATTTACCGAAGTATAACGTTCAGACGCTGCCTGTTTCAAGGTTACTTAACATAAAAAAAAAATGTAATATTTCAGGAAAAGAGTTCAAAGCCAAACGAGAAATTCCCAAAACAACTCTTTCGACAACTGCCTTGGCATGATATCAGGTATGTAAGTGTCCATCTTGTCAAATTTTAATCTGCCAAAGAATTCTATTTGACCAACCTTGAATAAATAACTCCCCTGGAGGTCTTGTGGTTTGTTTTTTTTTTTGATAATTCCTTCCTGATCCTAAACTGTGTTATCAGAATGACTTTGAGTGCCTAATCAGAGACATCAGTCAAGCACCTTCAAGCACTGTGCCACCTCAAAGTACGGGTACCCCTTACTTAATAGCCAGCTGCAGTCAATTGCCAGTGCTTCAAAAGAAAAGATGCATGTGAAGAGGAAGAAGAGAATTTACAAGTCAAATTATGGCCCTGACTCTTACAGCTGATCAGCTGAAGCCCTGAAGAATGAGATCTGATTATAATCACAGTCCTAATGCAAAGCTGGTAGTGTTATGAGGGCATACTGGGGGCAATGAAATTTATCCTGCTCTATTTGGGCTCAGTGGATGAAAAAGGAAACAGAATGACTCAGTGCCCATATGTTTTTGGATACAGGCAGAAGAATGCCCCCCCAAAGTGAGGTTAAAGAATAACTCTCTGAGCAAAATGTGGCCTTGTTTTAAAGTTCTGATTTTAAAATACACATCTTTCTGCAGAGGGAAAAAAAGATAGGGGTTCAATGTTTATTAAATGAGTATTTCTGTTGTTTTTTTTTTCCTTTAATTGGGAATGGGGACAGAGTGACCGAGGGAGGGAGGGGAAGAGGCATATTCAGAAAATATGTTATGTACTTGAGTGTGACGTTTGAAATCCTTGATATTTCAAAGCAGACTTGTCCGTTCAATTCTGGCTTTTATTGTTACCTTAACACTATTGCTACTTGTCTGCGACTCCGCTCCTGACCTATTCTTTTGTTAGTTCTATTTAGATGCATCTCCCCAACTAGCACAGGAAAGAGGAAGATTTTCCTCTAGGCAATTATTAATTAGGCATTTATTATTTATGTTACTGTAGTTAACTAGAGACACCAGGTCTGGATCAGCACCAGCAATTGTTAGCATTATACTGAGGCACAACATATAAATTAGTCCTGCTCCAGAAAGTTTGCAGTCCAGTCATCAGACAAGAAACAGGCAACAGCAGATGAATAACTGAGACAGTTAAACTATTACTCATGCAGTTCAGTGTGCAGAGACAACTGTTTATCTGTTGTCAAGAGTTTTTTAGGCATCCTGGCAGAAGGTGTTTTTCATGCGTTTCAAGGCTATTTGCTATTGGAATTAATGAGTGTTCAGAAGAACCGTGTCTAATGGGGGTCAGATATAAACTGAATGCAGCGTTCTCCCTTTTTTTCTCTTAAATGCATTTTTTGGAAAATGGTGTTCTTCTTTTACCCCTCTCCTTTGAGTAATATTTGTGCCAATATTTATAATAATGGGAGATTATGTATTTTCATTATTGTATCTCCGACAAGGAGAGGAGCGCTCCTGGACCTAGTATTAACCAACACAGAGGGACTGGTAGAGGACATTAAGGTTGGGGGCACCCTAGGCTGTAGCAATCACGAAAAGATAGAGTTCAGGATCGTGGGTGCTACGCATAAAACGACAAGAAGTAAAATCGCTACCTTAGACTTCAGGAGGGCCAACTTTGACCTTTTCAAGAAACTACT
>VYZM01009030.1:0-30047 GCA_013398915.1 Dromas ardeola
CAGGCAGGTGCTGGAGGGAGTCCCCAGCCCCAAGCGTGGCACCCACGTCCCTCGCACCCAGGGTGGATAAGCCCAGCTCCTGTGGGCTACCTGTGGACCACCGCACACTGCTCTTGCAGAGCCTTTAATAGCATTTTTTCTCATGCTACTGCCCGACATTTTCCTCCTCAATCTGTCAGGAGGGGACGGTTTCCTCTTGTCAGCCCCCAGCCCTGCCAGTGGTAGAGGGAAAGCTGTCCCCAGCTCCAAACAGATCAACAGGTTGAAGAGGAGAGGAAGGAAAAGAAAAGGAATTTCACTGCTTTGAGCTGAGACTTTGGGGTCTTGCAAGGGAGGGTGCAGACCGCGGTGATGCTGCTGAAGTCTGAGTGCTGGCCCCACCATCGGCGGTAAAAATCCCACACCACATTTGCAAAGCATTTCCCTCTGCTGGCACATAATACGCCTTTCCAGCCTCACATCCCTCCATTGCGGAGATAATGCTCACCGGGATGAATTTGGCCATGCACCCTCCTCGGAGCAACTCTGCCTAGCTCTGGGCATACTCAGGAGAGCTCTGACTGCCACCATTCCCTCCTGGAGGCTTCTTGGCCACACTGATTCCTAAGTCCTAGTGCATATTTCTCATCTTTCCTTGCATCCATGCCATCTAGAGATTTTTATAGGAAAACTAAGAACTCGAGGAAGGAGGAAGCAGCTCAGAAGAGGTGTATTTGTGCGTTGTCTTTACCCAACCATCCACATCTGATCCTTGCAGATCACCCAATAAGTGTTTCTAAACCATGGCATAAACAGCATATATTCTCTGCAGCATACTCTTAAGCCTTGAGGAGTTAAATTGATTCATTTTTTGAATAAGAAGCATACAGAAAGATAGCTGTGCTGCAAGAGGTTGGCATTTAATAGTTGATAACCCTTTTCTAACTTTTTTCCCATTTTCTCCTTACTAGTTGTGACCCAGCATCTCTCTGCAGAGCTCAGTGATGGCCAGTTAGTGGTTGTGTTTTTTAAATGAAACACAAATCCATCCCTACTCCATTTCTAAGCATTAAAGGTGGGGCCAGCAGATGGTTTAACTAAACTGCACTAAGCAGATTTGGACTCGAACAGTTTTGTGATCTCACCATTAAAATTTCAACTGGTTACAGCACCCTCTGGGAGTGGGGAGACAGTGCAAGGTGATTTATGGTTGGCATCAGCCCACTATAACCTTGCATGTATGTGGCTGCCTGTGACAAGAAATGTCACAGGCGCAGGAGCTGGTGACCTTCCTTGAGTTTGAACCATACTGCTCTTCTGGCACGGTGTACAGAAATACCAAGGAGACCTTCTGAACAGGGGAAGCAAAGGAAGGCTCAAGGTAACTGCAAACTGCACTATGCTGCAGTATCACCTCCTGCTCCCTGTCATCTCTTGCTGTTGGGTGTCGCTTTCCACCAGCAGCAAGGGAGGGGATGAATCTCTCATGCATGGTCTGAAAAACTGTGTTCCTCCAATGACGTGTTTTCACTTCTGTCCCATGTATACCGTTGTTCAACATCTGGGACATGGGACAGGAGGCTGGTGCTCAGCCAAATTATCTGGGGAGCAGCAAGTGAGGTTTGAATGATGGCCCTGAAATTTTCCTCTAAGCATCTACACTTCCAAGTGGGAGAGGGTTGGAAAAGGGACCAGCGATCAGACCTGGAGGAGATACATCTTCCTTCTCAAGCTGTTGGGATTGCAAGAGACAGTCCAGTTTGATGGGAAATGTTGCCATGGGACAGTACTGAGCGCAGCTCTAACACTGTGCTGGTCTCCGGGCAGAAGGGTATGAGGATGGGCAAGTGATGAAAGCTGGACTTTGTACAGTGCTGTGGGATGTCCTCGGTAATGACAGTGATCTACAGGTTAGATCCATTACAGTAAATAAAGAAGAGATAATGTTTCTGGGGTGCAAATCATCTCCTTCTAAAGTCAATGTCAAAATGAGGAGAGTCACCTCCCGGAACTGGCTATCTCTCAACACTAACAGGGCAGACCTGGATGACCAGTTAAAATGTTGATATTTAGCTATTTCTTTTAGGTATTTAAAATCAGGTGAGGCAAGCCGTCCCCTTGTGACTAAGCTGGATCAGTGCTCTCCAGCCAAAGCAGTGAAAGAGTCTGGGTTCTGGAGGGCACCAAGTGTTTGTTTTCAGAGGGAAAGTTTGATATTTACTCTGGGAGTACCAAGGGGATTAGCCTGAATTTACAGTAGTCTTCAAAAAGGGATTTGGAGACACCCTCTGTGCTGGCCAGGGCATGGATAGGAACTTAAAGGAAAAGGGAAGCAGAAGCACCATCTGGGCTTGGCAGAGACGCTCCTGAGATCCGTGTTCTTGGCAAGTCCCAGCATTGCTGAGGCCTTCCAGGATAAAGTGGCAACAGACCAAACGTACTGACTTAGCTGCACTTGGCCCAGGGTGTGGAGAGGGGTAGAGGGGGCCAGCAACACTCTGGGAGTCTATGGAAGTCATGGGAGATCTTAAATCCTTCCTGGCAGCAGTGCTGCTGCCAGAGAGGGATGCGGATGGCAGCAAGTCCCAGAAACGCCATGGTGCAGGAAGATCTCTAGGTGGTATACACCACTTTTGAACAAGTTTGTAAAACAAGGCTGGCTGGTGGAAAGACAAGTGGTCAGCAAACAGATCCTCTTCTGGTGATCCATCACAGATTGGGAAATATGCCATGGACGCACCTGCATCCACAGAGCACAGGTTGAAAACCACTGATGGAAAAAAATGTCCACAGCAAATCTCATAGATGACAACTGGCCCCGGATGTGCAATCCTAGCTGGGTTTCCCAACTATGTCCCACCTACCAGCCTCCCAGATACCTAAGGGCATCTCAGGTGGCTCCTGGTACAATGGTCAGGCCACCAAATCACACCGTGCACTGTGGACACTGTGGAGTGGGTGTCTCAATGTCAGCAAGACCCCACTCTGCTGATGGTAGTGGTGATACCAAAATAAATCACCCTGTCCCCAGATACTACACCAAAGAGAGGCAAATAAAATTCCTGGGATGTTATGGCACAGTCCAAGGGTGGTCATTTGGTGCAGTATTTCACATTTCAGTTTGTCTGGAATAAAGCAGAGGCTCCAAACTCTGCGTTTGGGAGCATGTTTACTATTTGGAAGCGGTAGGTGTTGCACACAGCAGCATCTAACCAGCCTGCCAGTGAATTTATGTCGAAGTTTTGCTCATGGAAAAAACATATTGTGGTAGATAATGTTCTCACTGACAAGCCAGATGTCACAACATGGCAGGGTAATGTTACTGAAAGCCTCAGCTGCTATAAAAGGGAAGTGAAGAGATGATTGTTCCTTCGTTAGACATCAAAATTTGATGGCATATCACTGTGACTGAAAGGCTTATGAGTGCTCAAAATAAAGCAGGGTTAAAAGTTCCCCAGGATATCAGCTAGGGAATTTCATGGGGGAGGTTGATCGTTTTTGGTCTCTCTTGTGTGCACGCTCACAGCCAGATGTGCAGGGCTGTTGTGAGCTCTGCACACCTCTGGCGAGAGCTGATCTTCCACAGACAAGTCAAGACAAGATTGCTCAGGATCAAGGTTTCTTTTCCCTCCATTTTCTCCCTGCAAAGTATTTCAGCGAGAACCTGGTTAGTGGGAGCAGCATTGGGTCAAATACGCACCCCGTTTCTATTACCCTGAGCATGGGAACGTAAGAGTGCACTACAGCAAAGACCTGTCTAAACCCATGCCTGATAGTGGTCCACAATGGGCGGCTTCAGGACAACCTAAGATCTGCAAAGGTCTGGGAGTGAGCAAGCAGCTCTGTCTTTGCCAGGGCACACCACTATTGTCATTCACTGGAGTGAATGTGGCAGAGCTCACTCAGCCCGTTTCTTGTCCTGTCCTCTGGGCTACCGAATGGCCCCGAGGAAGGGTAGTGAGCAGCTTTACTCATAGGGGTTCACAGCCTAATGGCTAGGGCTTTCTCCAACAAGTCAAGGTCTAATCCACCATATCCTTGCCCAGCAGGCCAAGAGCTGTAAGAACTGAGGTGTTATGCAGAAAGCATTCATCTCCTCTCTCTTTAGTCATTTGAAAGCTAGACCACATTGAGCACTGTTGGCTATAGTCAAAGAAGAGTTCGTACTTCTCAAAGGTGCTTTCTGTCTCTTAATCAGCATGCCTGTCTCCATATGCGACAGAGACGGATGCTGCCTCTAGAAGATGAGTTGGACTTAGACACCAAGCCTTTAAATTGTTTAAAGAGCTGGATTCCACGCATGGCTTGCCCACACCTCACCTCTGGCAGAGGAGGAGACCTGACCCATGTCTCCTGAGTCCTGTCTGTCCAACCTTCCTTCACTGGTACTGGCAGCAGCAGGCTGGACATGACCACATGATCCCCTAGCAATGGGAAGCAGGGTCATTCCTGGGGGAGAGATGCCCAGGTACCATTTTACTTTTTGACTAAGCCTCCTACAAAAGAGACACACGCAGCCATGTTTGCATAGTATTGAATCAATCTAAAAACCCTGCCAGATCCCAGCAGCACCTGCCCCCTCCCAGCTATGCTTTGTCACACACACCCCAGTGCCCTCAATCTGTTCAAATTTCTGAGGATTAGGTGACACTGGTGAAACCTTGCTTGGCCATGAACCCTCTGCAGCTGGAGTCTCCACCCAGCTCAATGCTCCCAGACTGTCAGCAGCTCAGTCAAAGGAGTCCCAAATTTTGCTACACCTCCATGACCCTGGTCCCACGGCACCAGAGCCCACTGAATCATCAGCTTATGGCTGGATCCTATCTTGCTGTCCACTGAAGGTTGTAAGGAAATGCGTATCCTGAAGAAGATAAAAATGAGAGGTTTTGCGTTGTTTAGTTGAGTTTTTGTTCCTGAACAAGTGTCTTACTATTTAACTTTGCTTTTATATGCCGACCCTTTTAACAAGGGCTTCACAGGAGGAGGTATCCCAACTCCTTTGGGCGTAGGCTAACAAGGACCTGTTTGCAAACCAAAACACGGAGGGCGCTGCAAGGCAGATGAGAAGTTACTGGGAATGGGGGAAATTGCCTGCCTGCTTTGGCAGAGAGCGCCCTTTGCTCTGTGCAAATTCAAAGGCTTGAAAAGCCCACGCCTGCTGCCCAAGTTTGCTGCAAAGTGCCTGTTTCCCTGTTGTGCTGCGCTGCTTCTAGATTGATGTCTGAACATATTGGACAGATGATGCTGGAAGGATAATACTGGACAGATGGACATAAAACACAGCTGAATCTTGCCCGAAACAACAGGCAGAAACATCTCCTGTGATTTACAGGTAGAAACCTGCAAATCATGCCCACAGAGGGGCTCAGGTTAGATCAACACCAAGAACCAGGGGCTGCATCTCACACCAGGGAGGGTTGCCCAATTCCCTATCATTTTCTGCCCGGGCCAATGTGCCAAACACTAGTGTTAGATCTGCCGTGAAAAATGCAACTCGAGGGTACCATCCAGAGCAATCATCGTCCTCTTTACGAGTCACAGGGACAAGCAGTGACTGTTCAGATGATTACTTTTGAACTTTGCTGGTATCATTTATCTACATTCAATGCTTCAAGCCCCATCTGTCTCACAAAGATTTTCGCTTGACATCAGTCGTGTGTGGCAGTTCTTTATCAACTTCATTGTGTCTTTTAACACAAAGGCAACCTGCCAGGAGTCTTCCAGGAGGCTTTGTAGTGAAAGAAAATGAAAACGCTCCTGCTCTTAACATTTTACCTGTATCAAGAGTGATTTATGGGTGTTGTTGAATGCACGCATCATTCGCAGAGACAAATCTCAGTCAGTTATGTGTGGCTCATCTCCTGAACACCTTTTAAGTAAAGAAGGAGGAAAAAAATCCAAACACAAAACTGGAATAGAGATCAGCATGGAATAAAAGGTAGCTTATCCTCTGCAGGATCTCAAAACCTGCATGACAAACGTGTAGCTGCCATCTCCTCATTTTACAGATGGGCAAGCAGAGGGAGGGAGAGGGGAAAAGCTGTTCCCACTTGCCTATGAAGTGGTTAACCAAGTTGTAAAAAAAAAAAAATAAAATTACCTTCTTTTCCAGACTAAGGATTGCACTCACTTTTTCACAGTTTTGGATATTCCTCCATTGTCTAAAGCAAAAGGCAATAGGACTGTACACCGGGTACAAGTTTCAGCTCTAACTCCCACATCTTCCCAAGCCCACCTAGGCAATTTCCTTTCTCACAAAAAGGAAAAATTCCAAATCAAATCACACATTTATAGCAGAGCAATTCTCACTTTATCCAGCACTGGATACTCTGTGTATACCAGAAAGCCTCCCACTATGAGAAACGGATCTTTTGGTTAATACAGCTCCAATTGGTGCTTCCAGAGCTTATATTACCGACATAACTGCATGTACGCTGGCTATTCACTGTGCTGCCACCACGACAAGTACAAGTTTGTATGCCCACAGCCACACCAGATCTGAGCATGCTGAGCGCAGCTGCCCAGAAAAGAGAGAGCGAAGCAGCCATCCCAAGGCACGCTGCGCATGCAGAACAAAACCTACGTGGAGCTGGAGAGAGGTTGGCCTGTGGGGCTGGAGGCTCTTGGACCTTCTTCTGGTCTCTCCCGTGCTTCTCCTTGGCCGTGTGCCCGGGAGCGCCATGCTCAGCTCTGGGACCACAGGAGGCATCGGCAGCCCCACATCCCTGTTAATGGCTAAAGCAGAGTTAGTAAAACCATGAAGTGGGACCCGACACAACTGAGAGCATCTGCAAATCCCTTTTGCTCCCTGCCAATTGCCTGGGAGCAGCACTGATATGAACCTTGCATCCTTAATTTCACGTTAAGACACATCAGAAAGCAAAGTGGGAAGCAGAGCTGCTGCACAAAGCAGCTTTTCGTAATGTTCTGAAAATGTTCCATGTTCCTAAAATGATCCGCTGTTTTTGAACGACTCGCAAAGACACAGCCTCTGTAACCTTTTCTGAACTCTTTTTACGTGAAAGCCCTAAAACAGTAGGCAGATCATTTTCTCTGTTTCACAATGATGAAGAGCAGTTTATTCTTCAGCTGTGATTTTTTATCACTTCCTTTCAGGGGTTTTTAGACACCTTTTCAGGAAAATAAATCTGGGAATGTTCTTAATAACCCACATGCTTGATTAGAGGTTATTACGCTGAGCCTGGAAGGTGACACACAGCTACATCCTCACTCTGTGTCTGGGGAACAAGAAGAGAAGTGATTGATGTGAGGTCATCCAGGCTGTCTCTGGAGGGAGCAGGATGCAAGGCCAGATCTTTGGAGGCTGTAAGGATGGCTTTATTACAGGCTCTGCTCTTCTCCCTGGCTCCCAGGACAAAGCCCTGCTCCCCAGTTACTCCCAGCAGTGACAGCCACAGAAGCTCTCCTTCTGTGGAGATGTTCCGTGGAGCTCGGCCATGCAGATGCCCTCCTTCACTACCAAAGTGGGCTTGCAAATATTTTGGCCACTGACTTTATCAGCACACACCCTTTCAGCCCACGTGGCTCCCTCTCAGCATCACTACCCACCTCTACCCAAGCATCATCCCAGTTGTCTCCCCTGCACCTCCGTCACATGCAACTGACTGCCATGTGGTCTCCACCCTGGACTGCAACAGGAAAACTGCTCCAAGACCTTCCTCCTGCAAGAAGCCCTCCTTCCCCAAGAGATGTCACCAAGCTTGATGGAAGCCTTCCCCATGTCCTCAGACCCGGTTCCCCTCTTACATCTCTCACCACCCCCTTAGCACCTCTTCCTCCTCTGCTCTCCTCTTTTGGGAACCCTCCATTCATGCCCTTGGCGGGGTCCATCCATGCGGGTCAGGCAACAGTCAGCAACAATCATCCACAAACCCAAATGAAGCTTGAGAAGTCTTGTGGGCACCTGGAGACTTTCTGGACATGCATTATCCCCACTCAGCTCAATCAGCCTGTGTAAACACCACAGCCAGGCTGAGCACTGCGATGGATGGAGGTCCAAGAGGGGCAGAGAGTGAGGAACACTGATTCCTGCACCATCCAGCTCCCATTTTTGGATAGTCTTCTTGGTGTGGCCTTCAGCACACCTCACCCCTCACCCACACAGCCCAGAAGATAAGAGCAAATCAGCCAGATCATACCAAAAAGCAATCCTCCGCCTTCAGCTCTGATAAATTAAAAGCTCCTTGGCCTCTGAGTGAAAGGAAGTTTTCCCACACAATAGCTCAGATCCCATTAAAGCAATGACAAGCAACCACTTTGTGCTTCACTTAAAATTTAGCCAGGAGGGAAAATATTACTTCGGATGGCAAGAAGAGATTGCTTTTAATTGAAAATCTTTCTGCGCTGAGATGCTGTTGACACTTAGTTTTCAATTAACAGTTACACGGGTTTTAGTTCAGTTCTGCAAGTCAAGGCTGTAAAGTGAGAAAAAAAAAATCAAATCGAATCAAATTAGAAATTCTGGCTAATCTTGGAGAAATTTAAAGAGATTTAAATCCAAGTCTGCATGTTTGTTTCCCTTCATATCCTTGACTCAGTGGTCTCCTTGCCATTTCCAAGCCCCACAAGGTTACCTTCACAAACCATTGAAGAACTGAGGTTGGGAGGGACATCTGAGGTCTCTAGTCCAACCCTTTGTTCAAAGCAGGGTCAACCTGAAAGTCAGAGCTGGTTGGTTAGAGCCTTGTTGAGGTCAGATGAACTTCTCCAGTTGTGGTGGTTGCACAGCCTTGGTGGGAGGTTTGGGACACTGAGGTTTGCCTGCAGCTGGGGTGCGCCCACCCCGGGTGTGGGAGGCACGGCCACGCAGCCACACAGCATGACAGCCTGGGACAGAGTGGGAACAACACATTTCTGATAATGGAGAAAGGCATAAATCAGGTAGAATCACTGCAGACACAGATTTAATGGTGTTGCACTAAAAATACTGTTTTATGCACAAAGAGGAAGCACTCCTTATATGTATATATATATGAAGCCAAGAATTTATTGTTGGCATAACTGAAAACACAGCAGTGTCATCATTACTAGTCCAAATTTAATACAGAAAAAAATACATGCACTTAGTTGCTACCCCTTTTCCTGGGATTTTGCTCACCCTTCCCTGCCCCTCTGGGTCTTGTGTAGTTTCACTGGTGTTGGTGTTGTTATAGTGGTTCAGTGTATTTGGAGTCCTCTGCCAGGAAGAATATGATGGTCATGTTATTGGCTTCTTCCTCCTTGCTCTAGGATCCACTTGGGGTAATTTTTGCAAGTTTGCTAACATGCTTTTACACAAGCTTATGGGCTGTTTTGGGATGAGGACACAGCATCAGGAGAGTTTTGAAAGCCTCAGAGCCCTAACTGGGCTCAGCTGGTCAGAGGCGTTGGGTCTGTGCCTTGTCTCAAGGACCGATGGTATGATAGGAAGGTTAAAATACATGTTAAGTTTTTACCATGCACAAAGAGATTTTGCAAGGAGGATGTGCACAGCTCAGGCATTCAAGGCAGTTATTTATTGGCTATTAACCTACTCCAGGCTAAGGCATTTCAAACTTGCCATCCCCAACGAGACACACCAGGCTCTGCTGGCTCTGCTGGCATCAGCTGGGTGGTGGCCTGAGCTCCTGGAAAGTCATCCTTGATGTTGCTGAGCTGTCGCCTTCCAATTCTCTGCTTTTTTCCTTGGTATTTTATACCTTTTTGCACAATTTCCCCCCCCCGCCCCCTTATTCCTCAAGCTACTATCAACAAATCAGTGATCATGCTTCTGCCTTTGACTTCTAAACCAATGGTTTGGTTGGAGAGAAATTCTCTTCCTTCAAAGGTTTTATTCACCCCCACCCATCACAACATGCAAGTTTGGACCATAATGTGTTGATAGCATCCTAAAAAGTATGGTTTAGGTTTTCACAGAAGGAACAAAACCTTTGGGGAGCTGATCTAGGAACAGATACAGAGATTGAGACTTAGAAATAGAGATTTCCTCCAAGATGTTCCTATGAAAATCCACCAATACAAATGCGCTTGTACCCACCACACCCCTGTGGGTCATGTTCAGCCCTGGACATCCCAGTATGGCAAAAACTATGGTTCCCAGTCCCTGGCTCAAGGACCCTGTCGTTTTCCAGCCCCCTGTGTGATGAGTTTGGACATTATATGCCAGACCCAGGGCAATGTCATGCAGACAACTGGCTTTACCCCCATGCAGGCATTGTGCAGGACCAGTTTCACCGTGAAGCCACCAACCACCCAGTAAGCAAATTAACTTTGCTGTCATCTCCTCATCTTCATTGTCAAAAATGACAAAAAAAAAGTTAAAAAAATCATTCAAAGACACTTTCCAGGAGTTTCTTCCAGCATTCTTACACAGGAAAAAAAATATATATCCCTTCACCCAGCAGCATGACCAGGAAGGTCATTTCAAGTGTAACCCATTGGGATTACTCCAGCCGAGAGCAGGAGGTTGGCTGGAGCATGTTTGCTCCCTGCAAGTCCCACCACAGGAAAGCCGGATGGAGAGGAACAGCCCCTGCAAAGCCAAGCCCTCAAACCAGAGCTCGTGGCAGAGAGTTGTCCAAGCTGTAGTCAGCAAGTCTGCCCAAAGACATTAATCTTCTCATTACAGTCTGATTTAAGCACTAGGGCTTTTATTGTCTTTGGTCCCTAGAGGTCAATAGAAGGAATGGCCTTATTGTTGGGCAATTTATTTGACTTGATGTAATAACATTTAAATGGGCCGTGAAGACAAAACAAGATGCTCCGTGCCTGTCTACCCGGAGGCTGCTTTTGTCCCTTTTTATTTTTTCATCCCTGGTGATAAAAGTGTAACTCTCCCAGGTCCTTCAGGCTATTTGCTCTAATATATTACCAGCCACACTAGAGATAAGTGCAGCTCCATCTCTCAACTTTTGTGGGGGTTATTCTTTATTATTTGGTGAGGCTTTTTGGGAGGGGTGAAAAAGCGAAAAGTTGATTTTATTTGTGGACTTTTCCTTCTCTTTAGTGAAAAAGGATGATTTAGAGATCGTGCTGGTGAAGCTCATGTGCCACAGGCCATACAGACTTAAAACTGGTCTTGCTCTTGATCTAGATAAATTGCCTACCCTGCTGTACATCTGGGTAGCTTTTCAGCCCTCCAGAAATCAGGATGCCTGGATCCTGTATCCAGCCCTGCCAGTGACTCACCCCATGCCCCTGCGAAGGTCACCCAGGCTTAGATTTGGGTGGGCAACCTCACTGTTGAGCCATGTCTGTCTTTGTGAGCAGTTTGACATGAATTGTCTGGGGAAGAGGACTGATCCACTTGAAAAGCCACTGTTCTGCTTATCCGCATAGCAACGCTGCTATGAGCCATTATAATTGACTTGGTGAATTAATTCTTGTAATGATTTAATGCAGAGAAAGAAGCCTTTTGTTGAAGTGCTCAGTGGGCTGCAAGGAGATCAGGTTGTGGATGTGCATGGAGTACCCTGGCACTGCTCAGCTACACCTGCAGGCTAAGGCAGCCTCCCTTCCTCAGAGGGTTTTGGGAGGAGAAAGGCACTGAAGAGCATGAGGAGATCAGGTCCACTGGTGAAAAGGATCTGGATGGACCCCAGGGAAACATGCCTCCATATGCCACATGCATCAGAACTGCAGACTAATTGAGGTGGGAAGGGGGCTTTAGAAGTCTCCAGTTCAACTTTGTGATCAAAGGTGGGCCATCTTCTAACTTAGTAGATTGACCTTAGCCATGTCCAGCGGAGTTTTTAATATCTCTAAGGATGGAGAATGCACAGCCTCTCTGATCCCCTTTTCCTGTATTTGACCACTCTCACAGTGAAAAATTTTTCCTTGCATCTCACTGGAATTGTTTGTCGCCTCCTGTCTTTTCCTGTGCATCTCTGAGAAGAGTCCAGCTCTGTCTTCTGCTTTAGTGTTTGTAGACACAACTTAGATCCACCTTAGGCCCTTACCTTTTCTCTACCACTTTGCCATCTCTCCTTTTGAGTGTGCTTGTAGCCAGCAAAGAGATGTTGGCTGTGCTTTGAGACACAGCTTTATTTCACATGTCCGCTCACACCACTTAGATGACCTCACAGGCCCCAGATGATGGAGCACCAGGCTTGTCTCCATGACCTACAGGAATCTGGGGCATCTCCTTCTGGCTTTTCTGGGCTGAAGCTTTCTTGACAACTGTCAAATCTAGATCTGCAGCATACGATGAGGTTATGAAAAGCTGGTATTTGGCATGTGTCTGGAAATTGGTGGCCTTCCAAGTAATGAAGTCCAGTCCACTTGATTTTTGCTCTGCATCAGGATATGAAGCAAGTAGAAAAAAAAAAAAAGGAAGAGGAAAAAAAAAAAGGGGGGAAAGTAAGGGAGATGTGAATACCAGCATGGAAAGCTATGATGTGTAGTGGCAAAATGTGAAAATGTATCTGCTCAGCTCTTATCTGGACTTCTTTCATTTGAATTTGAATGGAGAAGAATATAATTCACTGTGATATCCTAGTTTTGGTGTCCAGCGTGGGTGGGAGAAGATATGCAAGATTAGAGAACTTGGAAGCTAAAAGCAAATTTTGGAAAGCAATTGAAAATTGCGATTAGAAATGGAGGTGGACTTGCAAGCCCTGGAGACAGGCTGAGAGGACAGGTGAGTAACCAAGATGAAGTGTGTGGCATGGCTGGAAGTTCTTCCTGTGGTTCTTCCAGAGCTGTCCCTCCATATGTCCTCAGCAGGACCAGACCACTGCTGCTCTGCTGCGCTCCAAGAGCGTGTCTACACTTTCTCCTTCCCTGACTTTCCTTCTATTAAAAAAAAAAAAAAAAGTTTTGTTTTGCTGATTTATTTTTTAACATGGCCTAACAAAATTCCAGATAATGACAAACAAGTGAGCAAGACTTCTGGCACAAGCAAACGAGATTTAATCTGTCAGCCCGTGGGCGGATGGAGCAGGATAGTGCTGGCTGTATTCTCTTAAGGTGGCTCCTTCCATCCCCAGAGCTGCTTAAAATAAAGCAGATGGGGATACAGAATTATCCTCAGTGCTGAAATACAGTGCTGCATCCAGAAGGTGTTGCTTTTTGTGGAGTCTTTGATCTGACACACTATATCCACACTAGCCACTCAAGCACCAACTGAAAAGCGATTGCCCAGGCAATTAAGGTGCCAGTGCTGGAGCCAGTGAACTGGTTTTTTGAACAGTGAATTGCTCCCCAGCAATATTTGACCTTGGTTTGTGGGTTGAGAGGGTTGAAATGTATGAAGAAAGCCAGTTGGCTTTGAGGCCAAAGAATAGGTCCGGGTTAGATTTCTGATAGATACAACCACAGTGCACAGAGAGACCCAGAAAACACAGAAACACCTCACTTGATGTGGTTCACACAAGACTGTTTGGAGTGAGACCTTCTAGCCCACGCTAAGGTCCAGCCAAGGCTTCATTTTAGGGACCTGAACTAAAATCAAGGAGCTGTTTAACTCATCCCATGAGCCAGGAGGTGGAAATGGCTGCTCTTCTCCAGGCCCTATTGTTTTTTTTTTCCGTCCCTCTGATCCAGACTGTGTTGGGTAGATGAAGATCCAGCTCAGTTCACACCAAAGACCTGTTGCATTAAAGCAACAGGTCACACCAGGGTGGGAAGATGGACGTTTGTCCTCTCTCTACAGGCAAAGGAAAATTCGGGAGAGGTTAAGTGACTTGCCCAGTGCCACACAGATAAGCAGTAGGAGAAACAGGGATGAACACAGGTCTCCCAGCTCCATGACAGGATTCTCAGGTCCTGGCTAACCAGAGCCAGATTCCATGTAGGACTTTGGCAGGAAAATGGCCAGCTGGCCAGCACAGAACAAGCCTTAACCAGGGACTGCATGGGTGCTAACCAGTCAGGAACACATGAGCTCTTACAGCATCCTTCCATCCTTTAGCATCCCCATTTTGCACATGGGGAAACTGAGGCACAGAGAGTTGAGACTGACTTCAGGCAAGCAGCAGCCATCAGAGTGAGATGAGCCCCTTCTCTTATGCCATCCAGCCTTCCTGCTTGTGTTCTTTAAAAAATCTGGGGGTACTTACAGATGAAAATAGGGTCCCATGGACATTCTCATGCTTAATGGTGATTAAGCGCCTTTTCAGCATCTGCCCCTATACGTCCTGTCCTTGTGTTTCAGAAGGAGCAAGGAGGAGCAATCACCTTCCCTTTCCCTTTCTCTTGCCTTTCACTGCGTGATTTGTGGGAGTCTGTGCAGCTCCTAGCACCAGGGTGGAGACACTGCAAGACATGCTGCAAGATGGAGATCATCAAACCGCTGCCTTCAGACCAGTTCAGTGACTTCAAAAGGCAATGAACACAGGATGGCAGCAAAAGCTGTCTCTGTGGAAGTCTCCAAAACTAACTTTCCCAGTCCTTCTTCGTTGGGTACTGCTGGTGGCACCAGGAGACACAGGCGCGGTGCCACTGCAAGGTGAAGGCAGAACCCAACCCAAGACCGCAAAGGGACTGGGATGAATGGAGGTGAAATGGCCTTCTGATATTCACCCGGCTGGGAATATGAGTCTGCTCTCAGCTCCACTTCGCAGGGTTGTTTTTGCTCTCCTGTTGAAATGCAGATCCTAAAAGAAAGGAATATAACTGTAACAACACACCAGGATATTTCCATTTCTTTTCGGCTGAATCCCCCAGGGTTGGATGTTTCCTGGGGATGAGGAAGAAGATGGATGGGAGGGATGAAAATAAATATGTTTGCAAAAGCCAGCCTTTTTTTTTTTTAACAAACATATGTAAATATGGCAGGGTGCAAGATGAAGCTGTAAGATTTAGCTGTGCTGAGGCTGCAGCTTTCCCAGGGTGTCTCCCTCCAAGTGCTAACCTCCGCTGATGGTAGGAGAGCAGAAGACGACCACACCACACGCAGGGCAGGGAGAACAGGCTGTTCTGCTGAGAGATATGGCTAATGAGTTGGCCTCGTTTCCAGAAGGACTGCCAGGATGAAATGGGGTCTCTCCTTCACTTATTCATTTGAATTGGCTGGTTAAACCCTCTCTGTCTGTGTCATTTCTGCGATGAAAAAAAAGCAAAATAGGAAGAAAAGGAATGCAATTCCATTTATCTCTTGGTAGGAATTTTGGCTAAACCCCATTAAAACCAAGGTAAATCAGGGCTTTTTAGCAGGGCTTTCTAAACAAACATCTACCCAGTATCCTTTCCCTTGCTTCTCTTGTTTCTAGAGCAGATTAAAATAGTAGGAGGGATGGAAAAAACCTAAAGGTGTATATTTTTCTTTTTTAAGTAAGTGCGACATTTTGGGAATTTAATTTTTTTTTTAAAATAAAGTAAATCTTTCCCAACTGACCTTTTTTTTCCCCCCTTTTCAACCCCCATAAACCTACTGACTCCACACAACTGTAATTGCTGAGTGTTTCATTTGATTCATGGCATCTCCCAGAACAAGGCGAGGCAGAGAGCCCTCCTTGAAGAGCTCCCCATCTGCCCTCAAACATAATGGAGACATGGGTGTCCAGAAAGGCAACAAGCATGAAAAGGAGGTATATGCAGGTTCACCACCTGTAACGAACAAATTCTACAGAGAGACAAGAAGCCTTTGCACGGACCTTCCAGCGAGACATGTCCGGCAGCCGAGAGACTCGCAGCAAGAGCAGAGCAAGCCCCAAGCTCCAAAGTAGATTTCTCCACCCAACATCTACATGGTCACTCCAGAAGATGATCTGTGCCTGGCCACTCTGGTCAGCATCAGTTTGGGTTTAAACTTCCTTCCCAAGATAGTGCGTGCTGCTTTTCAAGAACAACATGTTTTTCCAAACTCTGATGCATCAATTCCAATGAATTTGAAGACACCTCCAGAGTTTTACTCTGGCAATACTGATACATTCTCCTCCAAGGCGCCGCACAGCCAAGAACAAGCTTTAAACCAATCTGATGAGAACAGAAATGCAACAGCAGCTGCAAACAGCAGCTGCATTGTTGAAAGGAGATGAGGGAAGGTGAAAGCTGTTTGAAATTTTCCCTTGCATCAACATGTCCTTGGCTCCAGCAAAAACACCTTTCCCAAGAGGAGCAGTTTGGTCACCTCTGATGACACTGCCTCCTCTGCGTGCCATTTTCTGACACTGGGCTCCGCAGAGAGCAGGGGATTCTTCAGCCTTGTGAGGTTTTTTTCCCAAATCATCACCGCAGTGCAACAGGGAAGCTATCATTACCGGCTGCAGGAGGGGTCAGTAGTTTGGTAACCAGCAGAGGGGATTTAAAGGCTGTTCTCAGCCCACAGATCAACAGATCTGCATTTCTGTTTCCTCCATCCTTTGCGTGCGGATCAGAACAGGAGCAAAACTCCCTCCTCCTCCTCCTTCCATCCACAGCAATTATTTAGCACCTCAGATCCATGTATCTGAGAGCACCCACAGGGGGGACATTTTCTCCCCACTCATGACGATTTCCAGAAAGGGATGGTTTCAATGTAATCATCTTTACCAGAAGATTCAGCTTGAAAGCCACCCCACCGAGGGAGGATGGCTTCTCTGTATCACTTCGAGGGGTCAGCGCGCATACAAATCAAATTCCTGTGTCTCCAATGTAAAGAGATCTCTTAGGGCTGTTGGGCTGGGATTGAAGAGTCTAATAAGGGGAAAGAATTAAGCCTGCAATCACTTGGACTGATTTAAATGAGGTTTTTTTTTCCTCTCGCTTTGATTAAAATAAGCCGATTTTCCTTTCCACCTGTGTTTCTTATGCAGTCAGAATTTCCATTAACTTCAGTTGATGCTTTTTTTAACTTCTTGAATCTAAAACTTCACAACATCCCTTCATCCGGTTGCCAGGAGTTTCCTTAGCACATTGCCACTCTTGTGATATTAATTATAACATCTCCCCACTTTATATACCAGTCACCTCTGTTATTAAATGGACATCCTGCATGCCTTTCTTCTACCTTATTAAAGAACAGTGACCTTGGTTATTCGTTACAGAATTATAATGAATATTCATTACAGAATAGTGATGATATTGAGCTTACATTGTCCGCAGGAAGATTTAGGTCAGACCTAAAAGAAATCCTTGTTGTGAACAGGCACGGTGATGAACTGAAAGGGTTTGGGGTGGTACAGGGCACGTGTCCCATCACTGGTGGCTTTCAAGCAGACAGCCAAATATCAGGTGCACAGCAGGTAGAGCTGCTGCTGATCTGGGGCAGACAAGTGGGATCCTAGCCACCCCTTGCACTTTTGCATACTTTGTATGGAAGTAGGAGCATTGGAAGTCTTCCAGTGACTTCTACCAGTAGCCACCAATAAAAGGAACAGCACAATGTTTAACAGCATAATTTTCAAGCTCTGGGCTAATCATACAGCGATTAAATCAAAGAGAAGACAATGTAACATGGGCAGTCATCACTGGCCACCGATTCGTTCTTCCAGCCCTGTGTTAACGGCACAAAAGACACTGTCTGTCCCCACCACCATCACCCTGATGTATTCATTAACCCCCATGCAATCCTCCAGCAGCAAGCAAAGATGCAAACCCAGGGAGCAAAGGTCCCCTGAAGGCACTTAAAGCAAAGACAACCCCAGTCAGGAGTTCTAAGCTGGTGATTCCTAAATGCAGAGGAAAGATCTGCTGTTTCTTTTTCTCAAGGCATCTGGTTTTGGCCACCATTAGAGCAAGGAGCTGTTAGCAAGAAAGACAACATAGGCCAAATATGAGCTCTTGCATGGGTCTGACCACAAGAGGGGTTGCAATAGGAACCCTCGTTTCAGTAGCAGGTTTATTTGTTTGTCCCCATGCTGACACCTGCATGGTCAAAAGCAGACCACACTCAGCGTTAGCCCCAGCGGGGTCCACAACTGAGCCTCAATCACACGATATGCTACTGACCTCTTTCATGGGGGGACTCCTTCTCTCCCCGTCTGATCCAGCCACTGTGAGTCAACACCATTTGGGAACAAAGCTGTGAGGAGATAAAATCAAATGTGTTTTTTCTCTTGTGTTTCCACTGAAAAAAAAAAAAAAAATGGTACCACTTCCAATTGGTAAAATAAATAGTAGCTTGATTTTGAAAAGTCTGGTAAAATGGAAACAAATTCCCAGGACTAATCTACTGCTTGAAAAAAAAACAAAACAAAACAAAACAACACAACAAAAAAAACCCCACCCCAAATGTGGCCTCTGGAGTTGAACTATTGCTTTAAAATAAATGGGTACTGCAGCAGTCTGAAAGCAAAATAAGCCATGTCCATGCAGCCCTCACCACATGAAAGGACACCCAGAAACCATCATTGCCACAGAACATCCCCAACACCTCCCATTAGCAATGACGCATGCTTTCCCAAGGAGCATGGAGGGGAGAGCTGGATATGAACTGGGAAGCTTAAGCCCCTCTTATTTCAGTTACGGAAGCAAGGAAACTCAGAAGCCGTGATCTGAGCTTCTGTGGGAGCCCAGAGCCCTTCTCCCACCCTGATCAGGCTATTCCTGCCTGCATCCCACTCCTGCCCCAACAGGAGTTGCATGGTAGGGAGCCAGGAACCTGGCTGTCAGACAGCTTCTTCCTTGCAGTGATACGAACCCGGGCAGGTGCTCTTCCTTTAAATGCAAGTGGGCTGTCAGCACCAGATTTTTTCTTTTTTTAACAAGCTACAATTATCTCTTGCCAAGGGTGTGATGGTGCTGATACCAGCCACATTGATGAGCTCTGATGAGCTCTGATAACACGGATCAGAGCAGGATCTCTATACCCAAACTGCTTAGCTGCTGGATCCCAAACAATAAAGGGGTCCAGCCACTCTGAGAGGGGCATTTCTGTGCACGCCCAGAGGCAGATCTGACAGCCCTGAGGGACTAGGAATTCAAGCTTGAGGGGTCTGATGATGTTCAGTGCCTGCCAGGTGGGATGGATGGGAGTAGAGGAAGGAGAGGGCTGGACCATAGTTAAGACACAAACCTCCTAATTTCAGTCATAGGCTTTTTTTAATACCTTTTTTCTCCAGAGTTTGCTCAGAATGACTCCCCTCTTTCACCTTCACACACACATAGACTCACACCATCCTGTCCCATCAAGCCAGACTTCCCTTAATCATCTCCAGCACCAAGTGACCAATCACAGCAGGACGGTCCTCCCAGTGCTCAATACAAGCTTCAAGCTAACTTCAGTTCTCAAGCACTCCCTCCAACCCCACCACTTCCTGCAGAGCGTTTCGCTTGCAAGCCTGTCTACTTATATATGCAACATTTTCAGCCGCAGCACAGCTCACAGCTCCCTGCCTAATCTCCACCCTCCCCGGCCCTTCCGAGTGAGATAAGAGCAGCTGCACAGGCAGAAAAGCAAACAAAGGTGGTGGAGCTTTAGACTGCAAACCTTGGTGGGGAGCAGGGAACAGCCCCACCGAGAGAGACCACAGCAGCACTGCCACCACAGAGACACGGTGCAGAGCCAGAGGCAGATGTGGTAGGTTCAACCAGCCAAGGCAAGGAGGAAGAAGTTAGGAAAACAGCTGGGAAAGACTATGGGAGCCCCTCTTCTGGCATCAGTTATGGTATGTAACCCTGTTTCGATCTTCATTTATCTCTTGGAATTTACCAGCACAATAGGCAACTTCACTGTGCTCTTTGCCTTTATCAGTAATGCCATCCGGCACAAAGTCCTTCAGCCCTTAGACAGGATCATTGTCAACATGGCCCTGGTGAACCTCTTATTCTGTTGCTACAAAGAGATCCCAGCAGTCCTCTCCTTTGCTGGCACCAGTTCTTTTGTGAGAGGGGGCGACGCATCCTCCTCTACACATATCACATGCTGAGGCTGAGCAGCATCTGGTCAGTGGAGAATTTAAGTTTCCTCCATTTGATAAAGATCCACAGACCTAACCATCACTGGTCCAAGTTCATGTACTGGCACCAGGGGCAGTACGTGAACACCATCCTTGCTGGCTGCTGGATCTTCAGCATCATCTTCCAATTGCCCTACCTTCAGTACAACACAACAGCAGAGAGGATAAGTAATGAAATCATTCTGTGTTTGGCTACCAGCACTTGCTTAAGCTCTCCAGGGAGTTTCATCGTGAAGTTCACCACCTACGCCTCTGTCAGCCTGGATCTCATCTTCATCATCCTTGTGATATTCCTGAATGGATTTGTCATTGACCTCCTCTGGAGGCCAAGGAGAAAGATAAGGGCTGCCTCCACCACAGGAACACTTGGAACAAGCACACGGCTCAGGCGACCAAGACCTTGCTCTTGCTACTTTCCATTTATGTTGTCTGCTGGCTCTCCAAAGACATCACCTGGATTGCTCTTATTTCAGGACTCCTTAAGCACAACGTTGAGAACAGCATCCTCAGAGGTCTCTACGGAGTGCTATCCTGCATCTATTAGTCACCCAGTTCCCATGTCATTGTGTTTGGCTACAAGAAATTCAGACAATACCTCACTGAAGCCTGCTGGTGCCTGAGATGTGAGAAGCCTACCATTGTCCAGAGCGTGGAGATGTAACCTCCCAAAATCCTTCATGGATTCTCCTACTTTTGAGACAGAAAAGCATGTCTGCTATGAGGGATTTCTTCAGGCGTTTAAAATAAACAAACCCCTGCCAGCTTTCTGGAAACATCTCTTGGATCATGCTTAGAATTCAGGGGGTTCCCATTGATCTTCTTCTTGCACCATGTGATAACATTGTGGGGCACCATCAACCAGATGATGGAACTAATCAGAAAAAAGATGCAGTATGGATTTGCCTCAGAGATGTGTCACAGAAAATATCCCAGAGAAAGCTTATTTCAAAAGGCGCAGCAGCAGGTAAACATTTACCTTCATCCAGATGAAAGCAAATGGAAATACTCTCATCATTGCCAGTCAGTAACAGCCCATGATAAATAAGAGATCAAGTATATATAGTCCCTAAGGACTTGTTACTTTTGAAATCTGTAAGAGTGAAAGTAGGCATTCTTCCGTATTGCCAGTGGTAGGCAAGCGTTTCCATTTCCTCAATAGCCCATTGAGAGAGAAAACAAGTAACAAAAAGCCCTCTGAAAGCCCAGGCATTGCACTAATGCGGGCAGCCAGCAGAACTGTTAGATTCTAGGGAAAACTACTGCAAAATTATGTTTTCAGAATTCATGATTTTATGAAGATAAAAATATGACCAGGCAAATGGTGCTATGCTTTAGAAGTTTATGGCTTCCAAGCACCAAACATTTATTTCTCAACAAAACAGAAATCATGAAGTCACAATGCCAGGGTATATTTTCTTGCGTCAGATCATTCGGTGTATAACACAGCTGAGAAAATAAAGGAAAATGTAACTCCAAACACTTATGCATCTTTCCCTCCTAGCCCCAAGAGCAGGGGTCTAGGAATAAAAGAAGGAAAACTTCCTGTCTGCCATTCTGTCTTTAAAAAAAAATGTGTTTCCATTATTATTTTGATTTGACTAATGTGATTATGCATGATTAAATATCAGCTGATATACTGAAAGGTGCTTCCCTTCCTTTCTAGTGCTGCCTAAAAACCTCCTTCTGCTTTTGTGCTCCCCGTCTAAAATGGCAATACCTGCAGCACAGCTACTGGGGCTTTGGGGTGTCTTCTTGTCTGCCTTGTCCACACAAGCCTGACAAATATTTGTATATAGGCAGCTTTTGCCATTTTGGTGTATATACCTCCCGGGTAATAACTTGCCTGCAATCCAGAGAGGATGCTAAGTGCCTGGGGCATTTTAACAGGGATGGGCTATGCAGACACCTGGTCCAGGAGCTACCTCGACTCTACACTGCTTTTTCCCTTACAACTTGTTTGCAACTGGCAGATGAAATCCAGTGAATCTCGCTTATGGGGTTACTGGTTTTGTATCTCTCTCCAGGGGATCCAGTTTAGCTTCTTTTCCTTTAGGCTCTGCAACCCAGAGCAAATTCTGAGCATCCCGACCTCTGTTGGAGATAGATCACTGCAGAAAGAGATCCTTGCAAAAGTGCTTTTCTAACTGCTTTTGAGGGACAAATATTGCCTGGGTTTCCCTGTTCTTTTTTTTAGAGGCTCCAGGCTTTCATGATTCAATGCACATTGCACATATAAAATACCCAGAGGCAGCAAAAGACTCCTGGTAGCCCCTGGCAAAGGCCATGTATCAGTCCTAACCTCTTCCCACCTACCTGCTCCTGGCTGTCCCCTGCAGTCCAGGGCGCTGTGTCAACCCCAACTACTCGCCCGTACAACCCACTGTGGGTCTACACCACCATCAGCAAATCACAGCCTTCTAGAGACTCTTCGAATTTTTCCTGATTTTTGAAAGTCGATCCTGCAAGGAAGGCAAACAGGGTAATATTCGGGGGAAAGGGGAAGAAAAGAATTGATTCTTCCTCTGAAGCCTTCTGTACAGCTTTTAAAATGACCCCTGGAAACCTGCTGTGTCGGCCATCGAAGAAAGCAAGGTACTAGATTACATGTGCCTTGAGTCTAATCCAGCCTGCCAGTCCCCACAATCCTATATTCCCCCATTTATCCACAGATTAGGTACAACAGAGACAACTGCTCTGTTCTTTTTCCCACGCTGCCCAGTTAACGCTAGCTCGGAGCACCACTTGTTGGAGAGAGAAGGCAATTCAGTCAAGACACATAACACGGGAGATGAATGGAGTACCAGCAAAGACTCACAGTCCTGCTGCACCCATACGAAGAGCTTTGATTTTAAGTATTTTTTTAAAAAAATGTTTTTAAGTAAAGATACTCTGTCTTCTCCTGCTCTCCCCTAGCTTCCTCCAGCAACGTAATCTATTTGGATTAGCCCCAGGAGATGAAAGTAGCCTTGCTGCTCTCAGAGTTACCTGTGAAATCCATGCAGTTCGAGTAGAAAAGCAAATATTCCACATCGGTGATGCAGCTTGCTTAGCTCTTGGCCAGCCATCAGCAAGGAGCTGCTGAAATGAAGTAGTGTTATTTCAAAGCCAGAGAAGGAGACCGCGCATGCTGCATTCAAACTGACTTCATCTTGTACATGTTATTCCTTCTGTTTTATTTCATGGACATTTGCAGAATTGCATTAAAATTTAGGCTGGAAGGTATCTTGTCCAGCTGAGTGTTGAATAGCTTGAAGAAAAGCAATGCTCTCACCTCGCTGGGCTTTCACTGTCCTCACAGTGAAAACATTGTTCCTTGCATCTCATTGGAATTTCCCGTGCTGCAGCTTCCACCCATTGCCTGCTGTCCTTTCATCGCACACCTCTGAGAGGAGTCAGGCTCTCCCTTCTCCCTTATCTTAATTATGTAGCTGAAAAGAGCAATTAGATCTCATTCAGCCTTCCCTTCTCCAGCATACACAGAGCCAGCTCCCTCAGCCTCTCCTCCTGTCACGTGCTCCAGCCTCCTAACCACGATACTCACATGGCGCTGTGTGCAAGGCAAGACCTCATCTGGCCAAGTCGTTCGTATTCGAGACAGAAAGACAGACACGTGAAGAAGTGTGGAGAAGCCTGGCATCATTGGGGTAGAGAGCAAGAGGACCTGGGCCTGTTCAGCCTCACTGAAGAAGTCTGAAAGGGAGATGGACTCAGGCAGATAAACAGTCCACTCTTGGGTTACATCAGTATTTTCTAATGCTGTTGTTCCACAGACGTGTCTTTTGGTCATAAAAAGCTTATTAGAAGCTAGGATCAGTTCCCTGGCCCATTCCACCACATGCTCATGAGGACAGAGGTAACGCACAGGTGACGGGATGCTGAGAATGGCAGGAAAAAGTCTTTAGAGGAAAGGAGGCTTTGCACCAGAGACAACGTCTGGGAGAACCACAATTTAGCCTCTAGCCAAGACAAAGTGAAAATGCTTTCTTCTGTGTTGCATCCAGAAAGAGAAATGCAGGCTATGACTCAACCTGCTCATGCCAAAACCAAGATGTTAAATGGTGAGCAACATTCACATTAAGTGGAATTTGCAATCCAGCTAAGCGCACTTGATTCAAATAACTTGGCTGGAAACATGGTTTTTTGCAGCTAAAGCCTTACCTCAAGCAGCACTCACACCAGAGTTGCAAATCCCCTTCAGTCCCTGGGGAAAATCTAAGAGAGGTTCATTGGGTTTCACCTGCATCCCTGTTTTCTCTACCTGCCCACGTGCAGCAAAGAAAATACATGGCATTTCGACATCTCTGGTTTTCTTTTCCCTTAATGCTGGTGGATAGGTGGAGAGAGAAGAACAGTTTTTCATTAATTTGTACCGGAAATCCGGATCATCTGGGTCTTGGTCACTACTTGCGTGTTGTCAGCTGAGCCACAGACTTTGCAGGACATTTATTTCAAATGGAGACAAATGCCCTGAGAAGGAGATAGCCTGTTTAATTAAATGATTTTTAATGGAAACAAGGGAAGGGACAGGTGAAATTAAACTGGAGCTGCTGTGACAGACTTCTTAACTAATGACTTCTAAATTGGTTACAATTTACATCTTGAAAAGATACAGGAAGCTCATGAAGGCTCTAGACGAACAGCTTGGCTGGCCAGAGCAGGGAGGAGTGAGCTCTGCAGTCTTGAGCAGTGCTGTATGAGAAAGATACCCAGAACAATGGCAACTACGGAACATTAACACCTCTGCTACTTATATACGGGTTTTTCTCCCCAGGACTGATATTTTTACCTCTGATTTTCAGCTACAAAAAGCCAGGCACAGAAAAGTAACCTGCCCAGTACTGGGACTAAGTTTGGGTGAGCTACGCAGAGTTAGTAAAGGATGATTTCCAGCAGAAAACGCAGGTCTAGAACAGGTCTTTTCTGGGAATGTGTCCATTCCCATGAAATGCTGGTTAGGAGCCATCTGGTATAATTTATAGCCAAAAGAGATGAAGAAAATAATGCAGATGAATTGCTGGCAAGACATCCACACCCAGAGATGCAGCCACAGGCACACAGTCTAAACCAGGTGGTCAGGGCATTAACCGGGGACAGCCCCCGCTTGAAATCAGGGACACCCAAATCCACACACCCTGCATGGTTTCTCTGTTCACCAAACAGCCTTTGAAAGGCTTTGGGTTTTGCTTCAGTGCACACCAGGAAATTTTTGAGAGTCACCTCTCGCCCACGCTGCTCTTGCAGCTTAAGCCAGCGCTCCGTCTGCCGGGCTCCACCGCGCGGGGCTGAGTCATACCGAAAAGGTAAATCCCCACCTCTGTGGCTACGCGGCAGGAAAGCATCTGAATTTCAGTCTTAAGAATTTCATTTCACCACTACTTTTTTCTTTAATCCGCCATTAGCACAGCAGTCTCCGTCTCCAAATATTTCTGAAGAGCTGCTCAGGGAAATCCTTGGATTTCTTTTAGATTTATATTTTAACTGGCATTATTTGTTTCAATTCTTCCCCCAGCTTTTAAGGAGAAACAGCCTTTATCTGACCACCAAGTCTCACTCCCTGCATCTGCCAGCCAGTAATACCTGCCCCAGAAGCAGCTGTGGCTGAACTATACCAGACACTCAAATCTTCAGAGCAGAAACAAACTGCCATGAAGCACAACACAATGGGACAAACCTCGCAATGGCTTCAAACCTTCGAGAACCTTCTGATGTGTCGTGGACTCTGAAGCAGGAAGACAAAAACGAATGGAAACTGCCACACAGTGAGAACCAAGTTTATGGTGCCCCATTTGCAAACAACAGTACAGCTGATGGCTGTGATCACCTGAACTCCATAAAGAAAAGGAAAATAAGGGGAGATAACAACGCGATCCCATCTAGAGGGGTCTTTCTCATGTAACCTCCAACAAAGCTCTCTTAGCGTTCTCACAGCGTAACCAAGGTAGGACCACAAAGCTTCGCTTGCATTCAGCAGCAACCTGGGAGCATACAGGGGACAGAAACCCAGGGCTGCAGTTCTCCTCTGCAGGCAGAGCCCTGACAGATTGACCCCTTTGTTTAAAAACTTCAGTAACTCTGGAACAAGAGACCAATGCAAGCAGAAACTAATTTTCCTCTGTCTTGCTTTTGTCTTGTTTTCGTGCATGTCTTAATTTTGCATTTTGTTATCAAGAACTAAGACTGTTTTGATTAGAATAGAATAATTTGGATTGGAAAGGACCTTTAAAGGTCACCTAGTGCAACCCCCCGGCAACAAGCAGGGACATCTTCAACTAGATCAGAGCCCCATGCAACCTGATCTTGAATGTTTCCAGGGACGGGGCATCTACCACCTCTCTGGGCAACTTGTTCCAGTGTTTCATCACCCTCACTGTAAAAAATTTCTTCCTTATATCTACTCTAAATCTTCCCTCTTTTAGTTTAAAACCATTGCCCTTTGACCTATCGCAACAGGCCCTGCTCAAAATTTTGTCCCCATCTTTCCTGTAGGCCCCAGGTAAATTTAAAAGGTAAACTTCAAAGTTATCTCAAGCAACAATAAGCCATGTTATTTCTCCTAAAACAAGCAATCCAAGTAGCCCAGTGAGAACAAAGCATCAGGGTCTCAGCAGACCAAGACAGGTCTCACAAGCTTCTTTAGAGGAGCTACCACATGGTGCACCCCGGTGCTGGCTGGAGTTCACCCCACACGTAGGGTTACCAGTTCATTGCCCTGCAATTATAAAATACATCTGCAGCACTTTAACTCGGGCACACTGATTCAGACACCTCCCAGAGACTGATCCTGCAATCCACGGAGTGCTTCCTGGAAGGTGCTGAAGACCTTTTGTGCCCACTGGCACACAAGGAGTGGATCCAGAAACACATGTTCATTAACACATTTATAGACGAGTATTTGGAAGAATACCAGAAGTCCATATCCAAGTGGGAGGGAGCAGGCAGGCAGCGCTTGCATTATTTCTCCCTGTAAATATATTCTGTTACACAAAGGTTACATCCACATTATACATTCAGGCATGCCCAGGCACTGGAAAGTAATCATCCATGTGAGAAAATTGTTAGAAAGTTCTCCAGCATAAATTTGGGTGCCAATTTGAATTTTCCTAGATAATTCCCAGGCGTGGTTCAACGCACAGAACAGTCCAAGAACAACTCCCAGCAGGATGTTTGCATCCAGCCACTCTCTCCTGGAAGGCAAGGCAGTTTACAAGTGCGGAAGAGGGCATTTTGTGCCAGTTGGCCACAGGGCCCAGGATACATTCAGTTCCTGGACGCACTTAGTTTCTCAGCACAGATGAAGCCCAATCGCCTCTACTTAGAGTCTCACTACCGGACACCAAAACATGACGCCACCGTACACTTTCTGAATCAAACACTCTGGGACTGCACTGCCAGCTGGATTCATTCTCGTTGCTATTACCAAGAAGCAGCGATCACCCACACAAATGTATATAATTCCTATATACAACGAGGCATTTGAGGGGGAAATGTGCTATCTGAGCTTTTGTCAAAATAAAGAATAATTTGAAAAGCCACATGTTTTCCCCCAAAACTGCCTGCATCAGGATCAGGCGCTGGCTGAGGAAATCGTGTAGGTTTGCAAGTTCTGGATTACTGTGATCCCACCATAGTGCAATATTTACAAGATGGAGTGGGATGAGTTATGCTCCAAGAGGTGGTCCTTTAACTCAACTAACACTGCGCATCACAGCCTTCACATACATTTTCCTAGTGCCTTGGTAGGAAGTCAGCCTCAAAATCCTTTGAAATCGACATGGTTATTAAAGAAACTGGAGGAACTTTTCCAGATCTAAACTAGGAAAAATATAAACGGGCATCTAAGAAATACAGCCCAAGGGACATAGCGTGCTTCTGAAGAAGACCCTGGTGTCATAACCAAACTGAACTGATCATCTGATGCGCTATCATTCATCTGCAGTTTGAGCTGTTTCTACGTGGCATAATGGTGACATCTACAGGAAAAAACTCATGTTACCACTGCAGGCCAGAAAGGAGCGGATGACATCACTTTATTATCTCCATATTAAAGGCTGTAGGGACCATGCAAGCAAGTAAAATACATATCACTTGCACAAGTAAGTGCTGGCTGCAGACTAAGGTCATTAGTGGGATGATGACAAAACGGGACCTGGGAGCCATCAACTCCCTCCCCATCTGCTGTAGCCGCTGCTACCCAGCAAAGCACAGATGACAGTAAAATTAGGCAAACAAAACAAAATAAAGTAAGGTTACTGTAATAACGCTTCTTTCCACATGCATCTTTTGAGCTTTGCTTGGTGTATGCCCCTGTGCGGCTCCAGGACACGGCTACTTGTGCCCCCACAGAGCCCTAGACTGAGTTACACTGAGACTAACGCTGAACACAGACAGGTTTGGGAGAACACCCCACCACTTCCTGCTCCTTCAGTGATGAACTCAGAGCAGGGCAGAGCACAGGCTGGTACTTCACACTTGGCCTGTGCCTGTTTACTATTTTCTCAGCAGTGTTAGAGGACTTTGAAGGCAAAGAAAGACATGCAAGAAAAACCCAGGTATTTGTCATCCCGTTTTTATTTTTATAACAATAGTGAACATTACATATGATATAAAACAATCATTGTCTGAAGTGTACCCTAAAGAAAACCACCAGGAAAGCTTCAGTTCATAATTTATCTAATTGTGTATAGGTGCAATTTCCCTTGCGCCTCAAAAGTTACCAGAGGACACGTCCTTTCTGAACACACAGTATTAGACTAACCTGGTAAGACAGAAACAGAACACAAGACAATACAGTTTGCGCAAAGCACAAAGGGGCATTGTCATTGATTTCTAAAATGAGATTTGAAAGATTAATATTAAAATAACACATTTTCATAACCACAGTTCAGTTCCTTTTTGAGAACTGTGTAGCTGGTTCTACACTGTTAAGACTTAGCAGAAGCTGTTTTTTTCTGTGGCAGACAGATCTGAATTTCTCTCGACCTTATGACAGTATGTGCACAGGCAGCTGTGCCGTCCCCAGTAATGAGTAATTAGCTAATTTGATTATGTCTATATATCCAATAGCCTCCAATTTCCATTTTCAATTTGTTAAAGCATTCCCCCAAAGAATCGTTCCCAACAACAAATAGTGCTTTAAAAGGCCATATTAAAGGGATCTCTGAAGTAAGAAAGGGCCAGATCAGTCAGAACTTTACAACCACAACGCAAGACAAAACAAGTAAAAACTAAAATACTTCTCACTCACGGAAGGACTGGGGCAGAGCCTGACAAATGGTTTCAGATCTAACAGTGGGCAATCATACAAAGGGGTGGAAATTTTGTTCTCCATCCCCAGATGCAAATTCCTGCAGCATCTTTTTGTGCTGATACATGTTGTGATCTGGCTAAAAACTAAATCCAGAAAAAAAGAAAAAAAATAATTGGTTTCCCGCTCTGACCCATTGCATGGTCACAGAGCATTGCTACCAGTAAAAGGAAAGGAACAGGAAGCTCCATTTGGCTGGACACCGGCATTAGATCAGTTTAAAGCAATTATCAATCTACAGCCAAAGCCCACCCACCTGCACTGGCTCTGCATAGATCAATGCAAACCTGATTTTTAAACAGATCACCTTCCTCTGAGCAGCTTAGTTTTCTACATTTTGGCCAAATTAAGCCAGCTGACTATGCAAGACAGCTAGTTTTGGGCCAGTTCATGGTCTGCCTCTCCGATTTTGTCAGTGGCAAACTTGCTTTGTTAGGTCAGGACGTCGTTTCTTCAGCTGCCTGGTGTGCAGCTGAGCCAGGCAGCTCCAGCTCCATTCCATGCCTACAAACCACTCACTTAAAGGCAGAAGTTACAGATTACTCATAGGTGTAACTGAAGCTTCATTGCCAGGGACGCTCTGACAGCCAGCACGCTCAGGGCGGCCTGCCTGGGGCGGAGCCGGGTCACGCACTCCGGTGCAGGGTCACGGGTAGGGATATCCCCACGGTGGGCCAACCTGCTGCGCGCACAGACGCCCACCCCGCCGCGCTGCGGCGGGAAACGCCTCAGCGGCCGCCCCCAACGGCCAAGCCCGACGGCGCCGCGCTCAGGGACGCTTTTGCCCCACAGTTTTTAATTCCTCCTCTCAACTTCCCACCCGAGCGCACCGGCGGCCAAGCCGGGCCCCGCTGCCTCCCTCAGCGCCCGCCCCGGGGGCTGCGCTCCCTCACTGCCGCGCCTGGCCGCCAGGCCCCCTCCCCGCGCGGGCTGCCCTCCGCCGCGCC
>VYZM01009030.1:31331-56567 GCA_013398915.1 Dromas ardeola
TTTTTTGTTGGGTTTGTTTTTTTTTTTAGGGGGGAGGTAGCTTTGATAATTTTTTTTAAGACAGAAGAAACCCCCCCTAGTATAAACACCGTCATGATAGCGCAGGAGTGTATGGTGGTAAGAACTTTGTGTTAAAAGCAATTTTTTTCTGATAATAATTAAGTTTCCCAACACAGTTCTCTCACATGTTCTCTTGTATAGACCTGGTCTAAATGTTTCTCAACAGCTTGGAAACTGATGAGCAGATTCCTAGTTAGTTAAAGCTTTTTGGTAAAAAGTGAATGCATGTCCCAGAGAAATGAGAATGCTGGAAATACATAATTTCCTGAACTTGACTTGTATCATGACTTAGGTAAATCAGGCGCTTTGGGGCTTGGGAGGCTTTCTTTTTCTTTTCTTTTTAAGTGTAAAATGTTCTAGCTAATTTGAAGCCCAAACAGTTGTTTTAAATGGTCTGAATTCTCAGAAACGTTTAAAGCTGTTCTTGAGTTACTTGGTTGAAGTTAGTTTACGTTCAGGATAATTTAATCACTTTGAAGCCTCTTTTTCAATTACATGTTTTTGACACTTTCACATTAGTCTTGCCTTTTTTATTGTGGTTTTAAGATAATTTCTGCCTTTATAATGACAGAAATTAGTATATTAAGTCCTTTACAGAATTCGAAATATTGAGGATGACTTTTTTCTCCTTTCACAACAGAAACTATTTTTTAAAACCATTGGGGCTGTGGCATATTTAAGATTTGCAAAACTTGGTCTTAAGCAGGAATTTGCTTTCCTGTTCCTTTTTCTTATGCGGAAAATCGAAGCTGCCACAATTCTGCTAGTAAATCTGTGTTGTCCCATAGAACGGACTTGAAACCAGGGACACCTCAGCTAGAGAACTGGTGGTAGCTCTCACCCCTTCTTGTTAAAGTTTGGGAATTGGGACAGCAGTTTCTCTTCATGCTCTCTTTTGGGAAAAATGTTCAAGTCTTGACTGCCTTAGGTATGAAGGGAGCTAAGGATCACAAGAGGTAAATCCTGTAACTTTGTATTTCCTTTGAAAGGACATTTGGAGCAACAGGGTGTTTCCAGCAAGATCGTGCCTGGACTTGTTCTGCTGTCGTGGTTTTGGCCGGTTTGGCCAACCGGAACGACAGATGGCCCTCCCCCCCCCCTCCTCAGAGAGGAGAGGAAGAGATAAGGAGATTTACGAGTTTAGAAAAAGAACTAAATTACTTTAATGAAAATAATAATAAATAAGGAAATAAGAAATAATAAGAAAATAATAATAATAAAAAAAAGTATACAATATATACAAAACCATATCCAGCTCCCAGGATGACGATCGCGTCACCAGCAGACACAGGGAAAGTCCCAGACTGGAGTCAGCGATGGACAGGAGCTGAATTCCGGAACTAGAGTCAGGAGTGCTCGGATCGCGATCGAAGGCAGACGAACAGACAGGGTCCTCCTCAGGTGTTGGCCATTGAAAAAAAACGCGAGAGAGAGAGCCCCTTTGTCCCTTAGCTTTTATACTGAGCGTGATGCATATGGGATGGAATACCCTGTTGGTCAGTTTTGGGTCACCTGTCCTGTCCGCTCCTCCCTATAGGTGTGACCCCTCTACGCTTCTCCGCATCCAACCCTCTAACGGGACAAACAGCGAAGTGAGCTGACCTTGGTTGTTATAGCAATAAGTATAAGCAAGAGCCTCTGTGCATACCATTCCTTGGTATAATCAGGTCTTATCACTCTGAGAGTGAACAGTTTCTGAACAATATGCTGTTCATTTCAGACTTTAGTCAGTTAGAAGAGGCCCAGCTAAAAAGTAAAATTACAAATCAGAAAATTGGTTCTGTTTTACCTCAAACCAGGACATCTGCTAAGAACAGAAAAAAAAACAAAACATACATGGCTAGCATATCTGTTTGTGAACAAGCCCTAATGTGATAAGCTGTGCTGGGCAAAAGCACCTCCCCAGGGAAGCCAAGCATACTTCCACCTGTTGCATTTTGAATCGCTTTCTCATTGAATTTCACGGGTTAGGTTAGCACAAAGGTAGAAGATGCTGGATGCTGCCAGTGTGGTGGGAAGTAACACTAATGTGTGAGGGTGCGGTAGGTGGAGCTCTCTCCGTGTCGGTGCAGAACAAGGGAGCTCATGAACTAGTAGCTGTGTCTTGCTGGACCACCTCAAAACTTGCCAGCCCAGGTGTTACCCTGATGGACTTGCTTATCTGATGTAACTGATGATAATGTGCTGATAGGCAAAGGATTGCTTTGCAAGAAAAAATGTCTTTGCTCTGAGCAAGTGGAAATTTGCAAAGCTTTGTAAAGGAGCAGATTTCTACCTGGGGGACGTAAAATTAGGTCCTAAGAAGTGTGGGCTCTGAAAGATTTCATAGGATTCTTTGTGCTTCATGCAACAATGGTGCTTCACATCCAGTTTAGGAAAGAGCTCTGTTTTCAGAGTGGAGTTCTGCCCTGTTTCCCTTGTGGAAGGAGCTCTGACAGTACAACTGGAGTTGCACAGTTGCTGCTGTGTGCTGACTGACAAGTCAGATGAAATAATCTCCATTGCTGTCTCTGCACCGTGCTGATGTTTCTGAAAATGCAGAGGCAGAGCTGTTCTCTCAGCACGACAGCAAACCTGCTGTCTCCAGATATTGCCTGGCTTTTGAAAGGCTGAGTCAGAAACTGGAGACCATAAAGTTTAAAATACAAACTAAGCCTGTGTCCATTTTCCAGACATCTGTTTTGGGTTTTTTTTTTTGCATGTATTGCCTGTTAATTTGATAATTGCCTTTATCTAATTAATTTATTCTGGCCTGACATTCTGCAAACCATTGAGCAACTATTGGATCACTTGTCTGACCTATATAATGTTGGTCGTTAAGTTTCACTCAGATGTTTCTATATCAAGTCTAGTTAGTCCTTTTGTGACTAATCTCTGCATGGACTGGCTAGCCTGGGGTGACACTTATGTCTGAAACATCTGCAGTGACAGGAAAAAGAAGAGATGTATTCAGATAAGTGCAGTGGCCAAACCACGCCCTGTGCTGCAGAAGGAGATGCAAAAAACACAGACCCCAGAGGAGATTATTCTTGACCTCAAACCTGACAGTCAATCTAGTTCCAAGAGTAAGAGCAAGAGGGTTTTTAAGTGTATCCTCTGTATTCTTTGAAACCACCAGTCAGACCCCTTCGTGTGCAGCTCTAGCCAATCTATGATACTTCCCATGCAGAAGAAGAGAGCGCATGTCTGGCTTTCTAGATACTGGAATAAAT
Source organism: Dromas ardeola (assembly GCA_013398915.1). Lineage (NCBI taxonomy): Eukaryota > Metazoa > Chordata > Aves > Charadriiformes > Dromadidae > Dromas > Dromas ardeola. Next base: position 34,604 of record VYZM01009030.1, read on the forward strand.
TATGTGTCTTGAACCACGTAGACAAATCGTTGACCCTGAAGAACCAACCAAGTATAAGTGTGTTACAGGCAGAGTAAATTATTCTTTTCTCCTCCCTCTCATGAAGGATGGGAAGAAATGCAAGGACTAAACATTCACGTTTTTCAAATTACTGTCCAGCTGAATGCCTTGCAAATAGAAGCTATAGGGGAGGGGAGAAGAAAAAAGCTTTATTAAAGCATATCTCTTCCTACTAAATGACAACCCATAGTGTCTAGGTGTCTTCAGTTGTCTGTCTGAATGTTTTGGAGATCTGTCCAAACCATTGTCCAACAACTGCCTTGTGTGTTGGACCACGATATCGGTCGGGTTTGGTGGGGTTTTTACTAATTTCTGAGCCCTGTTAGCACTGGTCAACTTTGAGGAATTACTGCATTTCCTGTAGAGAATTAAATTGAGAAATCAGGGTAGCTTGGTTCACACGTTTGTCTCTGGGAAGATTAAGCACCTCAGTTTGAAATGAATACGTCGCTTATAAATAGAATCCTCTTTCACAAAATGCAAAGCAGTCTTTGTTTCGCAGGACAACGGGAACCAAAACCAAGCCCCAGAATGAATGAGCACTAGAACTGCATGGCTGATATGCTGTGCAGGACCACCTTTGGAAGTTACTGAGATAGACACACTGAAGCTTTCAGGTGAAAGTGATGCTAACGTTTGAATTGCATTGTATTTCAAGAACTTATTTAGAGAAATGCTGCATTTGTATAGAAAATCTTTTTGCAGACTAAGTATTTCTGGCATTTAGTAGTGTCCCAATAAGTGATCTGCTGCTCTGCCTTTGCAGTATGTTCTGTAGTGTTCAAAATAAGCATTATTATGCGATAAATAATACTGGGCAAGCCTTGAAGGAAAATTATTGGATCCTTGGAGCCTACACTTGGTAATTTATTACAGACCTGTTTTGGTTCACAGATAAAAGAAGTGGATGAGAACAAGAGGGTGACAGCAGTGTGATAGTGCAGTGACTCAATTCAAAATGTCACGGTGCGTGTTAGTGCTGGAGTTTGCTGGGGGACTGCTAACATCATTGTTGCAGCAATCCTGAACTGCTAATGGCTTTGCTGGCCATATACTTCCCCAGATCACTCTGTTTTGCAGCCTATGCAAACAGTGCTGCTGCAGCTATATTGTTATCGGTACCAAAGTTACCTGCTTTGAAGCTAGTTGAGGTATATTGAGATGAGCTGCAAGCACACCTTTGATCGTCATGTAGATGTAGTCATAACGAATCTTATTTTCTGATTATAGATATGCTAATAGTAGTTTTTTTGGGAAGGCATTGTTTGGATCAGAGGATGCTGGAGGCTTGATAGACTGTGGAAAGCATTTTGTGCACCTGCTGGGACACTATATAATCCAGCAAAGCACAAAAAAAAAAAGTGTCCTGAGTTTAAGTAAATAAACAGTTCTGTAGCTTTCCATGAGACTATTTGAATATTTACCTGAATTAAGACATACTATTTAATACTTTGTAGGATTGAGCAAGTAACGACATACAAAAATATCGGTTACGTTTATCAACGCAATATGCAAAGCAGGTATTAAGGATGATAATATTTTACCATTATCTGATTGTTTCGGCATGACTACCATAGATGATAGCAACAGGATCGTGGAGGTCTCAAAAGAAAAACCTGGGGGAGGGTTTTCTATGGAGAACTTCTGAAATGAGCCCACTGGTCAGTTGCTTGCTCCCATGATGTCTGCCGGCTGTTCCTCTGTTATGATATTCCTCACTTGTCAGATCTTAATTAGTAACTGCAGCATATGCAGAGAGGATGGCAGTGAGAGCTGCAGTGATCTTTGGGGTTCTGTCTTCCCCTACGTGTGTTTGTTGGGAAACCTGCAGTTTAAATCAGCGTGTTAGAATGAAGTTACCCTGTGTGTATTACAGCTGTAATTTGTAATCCTTGTTTGCTATTCAGGTTTTGTTTTAGGTATAACAATTTACATATTCCATTCTGAAACATACATGCTCTGAGGTTTGAATTCAGATGAATCTATTTCTAAGTTACACAAGTACAAAATAAAAATAAAAAAACGGAAAAAAAAACAGACTACTTTAGAATGGAAAAGAAGTACTTCTGAGTTCTTGCCTTCTGGTAACTCAGTAATTATTAGACTGCTAGTCCTGCCAGATAAAGGGAATTGTTTTCTGGTGGAAGGGAAAAACAGGTTATCATTAGTTTAAGTAAGAATATTTTTTGAGCACTTTGAGGGAAGGGTCTTTGTATCGTGGTGTGGTGATTTTTTTGTTTGGTTGGTTTTTTTTGAGGGCTCTGTCATATCAAATAATATTAGCGGCACATAGCTATAGCTTTTTCTTTACAATGATTTATATGTTATTGCAAAAGAGACTGTTGTCAGGATAAAATTTCCATTGCACAGAGCAGTGTCCGCAAATAAGAAGGTTCCAGCATACGATCCCCCTTAATGATGGGAGGGCAATTTGCACATATCTGCTGCCATGCAGGGGAAAAAAAACTACATGAGAGTGGGGAGGCATTCTCTCATTTGGAAAACACCACTGGTATTGCACTTCTGATTGCAAAAGTTGACTAGCAAAAGGACAAGTGCAGCAAGCAGAGATGGCAAGCAAATCTCTCATCAGTTATATTTGGGCTTATATACAGGGCTACCAAGATGATTAGGGGCCTGGAACACCTCTCTTATGAGGAAAGGCTGAGGGAATTCGGTCTGTTTAGTCTGGAAAAGAGACGGCTGAGGGGTGACCTAATTAATGTGTGCAAATACTTAAAGGGTGGGTGTCAGGAGGATGGGGCCAGGCTCTTTTCAATGGTGCCCGGCAATAGGACAAGAGGTAATGGGTACAAACTTGAGCATAGGAAGTTCCATCTCAACACGAGGAGGAACTTCTTTACTTTGAGGGTGGCAGAGCACTGGAACAAGCTGCCCAGAGAGGTGGTTGAGTCTCCATCTCTGGAGACATTCAAAACCCGCCTGGACGCGTTCCTGTGTAACCTGCTCTAGGTGGCCCTGCACTGGCAGGGGGGTTGGACTAGATGATCTCCAGAGGTCCCTTCCAACCCTATGATTCTATGATTTCCCTTTTGCAGCTGATGAGGAACACCAGCAAAATGTGGCGGCGGCAGCAGTGGCCAGGCCTCGGCCCCATGCTGAAGAGCGGGGAGATGGGATGCCAAGGCGCCGGAGAAACATGGGAAATCGGATGATGGCCCAGAGGAGGGCGCAGCAGGTGGAAGACTGGGTAGAAGGTAACGTTTGCTTCACTTCATCTTGCAAACACTGAAATGAACCTTAAGAGCAGATGTTAAGGTTGGTGAAGGGATGCAGTTGGCTCCTGAAGAAAGTTTTTCAGTTTTGCTGACTCTGAATTATTTACAACTTGACTATAATCTGTTTGACTGTCCAGCTTTTCTCTGTACTTCATCACTTGTCTCTAGATGTCGCTTACCTTTAACTGAAGTGTCTACCGCCTTCTGTGGTGAATTGAGGCAGTTTGTGCCAACAGTGCATCACAACATATTCTTCCTAGAAACTGCCTTTTGTATTTCGCCCTTAGCCATGCAGGTTAAATTTGCGTGAACAGAATCCGCACCTTGCAGTAGAATAATGAACTGTAGTAAAGCATTGGTTTCTTGCAGATCAGTGGGAAGCATTAATTCCCAAAATAATCTCTCCAAAATCTGGAGTTTTCTTTCTGAGAAGCCATCCAGGTGGTGATCAGAATCAAGCCGATTAGCTGTAGATCACCACAGACTGCAGCATTTTATCTTACTGCCAGCAAGTTGCTGACCCCGGGTCCTCTGTTCCTGTGCTAGATCTACAGTTAATAGCTATACGTCTGTGGTGTGGCTGTAGACAAGAATATGGTGATAAATAACATCTTTTTACACCCTGCAAGCCTCACTCCCTTTGCTGGTGAAACTTCACACGTTATTATCTTTATTACTAAAGTGATTATATCACCATGATTCACCTAACTGGATTCCTTCTACTTTCAGATTGTGGGTTAGGTGTTCAGGGTTTCTGCTGAAGTATTGATAAAAGTGGTCTTTGCTTCAATTAAGTTTGCAGTGGAGAGCGAGGTGTCTTTTTGGTCTACAGTACGTGAGAAACTGAGCACACATCTGTGTGATGCCTTGATTAGGGGCTAGTTGCACTTCCTTCAGCTTTTCTTGTCTTGCACTCAGGTTTGCAGGTAAACATGCCATTTAAGCTAATTAAGTTCCACAGTTTCACAAATGCAAAGTTGACAGGTCTGAACTTTTCAACTTTGGTTATTTCTTTTCATGTGATAACATCCTGGAAAGAAAATGGAATCTAAAAATCTTTCACTTTAAACTCCAGACATCAAAAGTTTCAACGCCAAAGGGCAACAGTGAAGCTGTCAAAGCAAATGGCTTATCTTACTTTGTCGCTTTAGCAATAGAAGAATCTGTGTCGTTGAGCTTTATAAATAATTCTTTTGCAGCTTACTGTACATCAGATGCAAGTGCTGTGGCTCTTGCATGAAGTTTTCTTTGAAATTTACATCCCTGTTTTATTTGGGGGTTTTAAATTTCTTTTTGAAATTAAAAAGACTTCTTGCTCTTAGCTTCTGTTCTGTGCTGCTTTATGTGTTTTTATTCATATTCTGGGATGGTCTTTCCAAGTGCCTAAGCACCGCTGCACAACAGTAACACTAAAGCCTTTGGAGACTGAGCGTAGGTTTCAGCCGTGTAGCTGCGGAGAGAAGCATCTGTCCCTGGTTCCCCAGTGTTGAAATGTGGAATGACTAGTGGCCATATTGGGATTAGCCCCGCCTCCGACATGGACTGGCTGTGTCTGCTGCAAAGCCCTTAGCCCGGCCCTGAGCTACAGGTATTAGTGTGGGGTTTGGGTTTTTTTCTTCTTAGAAAAGGATGTGTTACATGTTTTGAAGCTCAGTTTGAGGGCGTGTGGCATAGGCCTGGAATCTCCTCTTGGATATGTCTCTGTTGTGTGAAGCCATATGTTTTTTATCTCTGTGTCATTGCAATATAGAGCAGTTTTGTCTAATTACTGACTCCATTTGAACCAGTTGAAATAGCAAGTTATCCCCACAGCAGAGTTTTTGTGTTAAAAAAATTAGTTGACTCTCATGGAAAGAGAGCCCAGAATGCATGCAGTGATGTACAGTCCCAGGCAATGCAGGACCAGTTGGGGCACCCAGGGCTGAAAAGCAAAGTCATTTGGCAGTGTAGACAGAAACACTGAAAACAAGCCAGTCTGGTTTCTTCAGTCTTGACTTGTAAATGTTCTTGTTGCTTTAGAAGGCTTCTGAACATTTGCAACTGAAGTGGATTTTTTTTTTCATTGTTAAAATATTGCTAAATTTGCTAAAATGTTTTACTAGTAAGTTTCTGTTCTGTGTGTGGAATTTCCACTCTGTGCCTGTGTTTAGCTTTGGGCAAAGCTAGCTGATCCTGCTCTGTGTCACACTGACTTCTGCCACAGGTTGGTGCAGGCATAACACCAACCCATTGCTGCAAGATGTCTAGCCCTGAATTTGGCAAGGGCATGAGGATGCTCTGGCCATATCTATGTTACCCTTATAGACATAGAAGTGAAGCCAGGTAGGAACCGCTGTTACCACCGAAGTATTCTGCCTGTTGGGAGCCAGTTTTGCTGACTCTAGGAAATGGTCTCAAAGCAACACTTGCAGGCTTTGGAGCTGTGGTTAGCATGAGGGTTTTCTGTTTTCCATCTAACAATCAGATTTCAATTCCAGAATGAGAAAGAAAGCTTCAAGAGTGAAATAGTAGCACGCAGTTTCTGCTGCCTGTGCTAAGCTGTTGTATTGTGCCAGTACTCAAATCTTTCGCAGAGTAATGGGGGGAAGAAACCCAAAACAAACTGTGGCACTAGGATCAGAACCTTGATAACTTTCAATTGTCCCTTCTGTAGTTGAAATCTTAATCTTATTTACTTGCAAGTCTGGATAAGGAGTCATTTAATGCAGACAAAGGTAGTAGATTATTATTTTGAATACTCAAATCTCCACCCATTGCCAGTGGAGCTAAACGAGGTTCTAATTCTTTCTTTAGCTCAGTGAGGTGCAGTAAGACACCTAAATTACTTGCAGATTGTCATGGACAGAAAATAGAGAGTGAAGCACTAAATGCCTTGACTTTCCTACCAGAACTGCAACCCACGCCACGTACGTAGGTTCCTTATTCATGGGTTCCATGTGGGCTGCACTGTACTGTGGGGGCAGGCCCGCTAGCCAGGTGCCTACGCTGGCTCGGTTTGCCTGAGTAATGTTTTTCAGTGGTTAGTTAAGTACTCAAAGGAGGTCATCTGTTATGAGAATATCAACATCTATTAATATCCTCTGATGACCAAAGATTGCTGGGGAGATATTTTTGATTGGTGACAAAGTAATTCTCAAAATGACTGGGACCCCTGAGCTGTGTTCCACCAGCGTGACTTCCAGGCTGGCTTTAGAAAAATGGGTTTGGTTGGCTTACATTGCCCAAATAATTCTAGTCATAACACTACTGTCGTTCATGCAGTGCAGTGCAATCTAGACGACTGTTGTTAAAGTCTGCGTGCCTCGGAGGACATCTGCTCTGCACATTGTAGCAGAGTGCTTATGCCTTTCTGTCTGGAAGGATAGTTCTGTATTCATGTGGTTGGGTTGCTTCTGATATCCCAGCTAGCAGACTTAATTAGCTCTGTTGTATCTTAATTTAAATTGAACCCAGGCAGAAGTGGCTTTGTGGGGCTAGCTACAGCCAAGATGAAAATAAACTCTCTGCAAAGCATAAATGTGTGTGGATTTCAGGCATTAATCATTTAGGGCAGAGAGGCCAAGCAAAGCAGTGGGAGGAAGCCGGGGAAAGGGGATAAACTGGAGTTGGGTTGAGGGTTGTTCAGAGCATAGGGTAGTGTGAATAAATGGCACGAGCCGTTTTCCAGTTTCAGATCCCGTTTATTTATTGAGTGAGGAGGGTGTCTTTGGCTCTTGTTTTTGCCTGACTGATGCTCTGAGTGCATCCATTTGGACTTTGATCACCTTTGGGTACATGTGAAGGTGTTTTGTGGAGAGCTTTTACTTAGGTGCTAGTCATGTGCAGAAAAAGCAGTTGTCCAATTCTTGAGTTGAGCTTGACCTTCCAAGCTTGCTCATTGTGCCTTGAACACTGCAAAAAAACCTTTGCAGTGAAGTAGATACTTCTCTTGACACTACATTTTTTTTGCTTCTTGGAGCAGAAAGTGGCCCAGCCAATCTGATGTTTGCATAAAGGCTATAGTACTGTAATTTCCTATCAAGTGACAAGAAACTTGTGGGGATGAACTTATAATGACAAATATGGTTGGGTAATCTTGATCCCACTGTGGTAAAAATGAGGATGATGATCTGAGGCTAATGTCTGTTTGCTTGAAGAACTGTTATACGTTATTTCCAAAAGTGACTTTGTACAAACATGGAGTGAGAAAACCTGCCTGCCTCAGCACACGATACAAAGAGCTCGCAGAGAGACAGAGGCGTGCACAGGCGAAGTGCCTTTTCCAGGGTTGTTCTATCAGTCAGTGAGTAGGATACAGGTTTTGCAGTGCAGGTTTCTGTCACTTGGAGTGGTGTCTTGGACCAAAACTTGCTGCTGTTGATCTGAGGGGGTGGCATCTTTGTTGGCTGAAACTGATGGGTGTCACCACACCATGATTTAGGGTAGTTATAAAGAAACAGACTTCTCTAAGAAATGATAGCAATCTCCAAACCACCAAGCAAAACAAGGACCACTGGGCAACCCTCTGGGTAGAAGGCTTTGGTGGGTGTTGTGAGTGAGGCTGATCTAGATAGAGAAAGAAATGAGGCAAAAGGAGAAGGACATGCCAGAAGAGTCTGAGCAGCCCAGTACATTTACAGGGAATATTTTTGAGGGTTTAATTTTGAAAGATGTTCACTTCCACATCCTACAAACCATTGACCTCTCTAACTTGTTGCAAAAGTGTTGCCAAAAATGTGACTTTGTTTGTTGGGGTTTTTTTGACAAAGCCAGAGTATTTCTTTGATGCAATCCTTACTTTCTGTTTGTTAATGACCTTTATTTCGAACTGGTACAAACTATAGGCTTTCTACTTTTGGCAGCAGCACATAACTCCAAAAGGTTAAATATCGCAACATCTGTACGCCTTCTTTCTGAGCTTTTAGCATTGCACATCAGAGCATAGGTGTAGGAATGTCCAGTACAGTGAACATTGGGTTAAATTTACTTCCACAGAATCAGTAACGATAAAGCGAACAGCTTTTGACAGTCTGAGTGCTCTAGCTTGTAAAATAAAATGCAATAACAAAAAGTTAATGATTCTAACATAAATTAAATCATAAATTCCTCTCCTCTTTTTCTTAGCAAGACTTGGAGATCTCATGTTTTTCTTCATAAGTGTCAATCACTATTGATGAAGAAATTGCAAAACAAACAAAAAAGTTTTTAGAAGTTTTAAGAAATATAATAACTGGGCATGTTAAAATATCCGTTACTGCTTTGTGTAGTGTCTAAGTCCAGCATTCAAATCCTGCATCTAAAAAACTCTTGCATGAGTGTTTTCTGCAAGTTTTGGGGAAAAATAGTATAAAAAAGAATTTATTTTTTTATCCCCATTCAGTGGTGGTTACTGTGCATGACTTAAGAACAATGTGTTTGTGCTGAAATTTCTCAAAATAAGAAGCACTTCTACTAAGCAGACTCTACCTTGCATGTAACATTCCATCTCCCCATACTCTGGTAGACCGAAAGATCTGGAAAATGTGAAACTTTGACGTGGTCCTATGCTGTTCTTGTTAAACAGCTAGTAATAGAGCTATACTAATTGATGTAGTATTGAAATAATTTTAATGCTTAATCAATAGGAAAACCTTTCTGGTACAGTTAAACTTTGACTACTAATATCCTAACTAGTGAATCAAAAGTTAATATAGACTTGCTACTGTTTATATAGAAAGTGACTTTAGTGTTATCAAAGTATCCACAATGTGTGTCTGCCCTTGAGACATTTCAAGCGCAGATGGTGTGTGGAAGAGGTAGGTGTGTGGTTTCTCAGTTATGCTATATGGCTTTATTCGAGAAAAAACTTAAAGTCATTTGACTTCTGCTCAAAAGGGCTAATGTCCTTTGTTTGCTGACCTTTTTCTGTCCTAACTGTAGGCTGATTTTGTGGCTTCAGATTAATAAGTCAATGTCTTGTTTGGTTCCTAAACTGGATACCTACCAAATTAAAAAAAGAAAATAAAAAAAAATTGTTAGGATTGTACCACTGCAGGGATGTGTTACTCATGAATGCCCACACCTTTCCATATGGTGGACCCTTTCCTTTCCAGTGGCTGGTGTCATACATCTATTCAGTGTTAATAACACACATCTGCCTTCTGCCTTCAGGAAGAACTGTTTGTTTTGCCTGCCATATTACTCCCTTTTCTCTTACTCCTTTTGTTAGGTGCTGCATAAATAGTAAGTAAAGCAGCTAGCTGTGCCCAAAGGGCTTTTTGTGAGTAGCCACATGTGCAGCTTGCATCCTTTTTCGTGGGTGGGAATCCATTTGCTTCACTTCCAAAACTTAACAGGAAGCAAGAGAGACCCTTTGACACAGGTGACAAGGGCAACTAAAATATGTGATGCAGGTTATTTCATTTGGAGTTTTTGCATATTCTGTACACAGTAGCTGGTAAATTCCTGTCCTGATAGAGAACATCAGCATTCCAGCACACTTTCTAATGGTATTGGGAAGTATTTTTAAAAAGTACTCTGTAAATTTCAAGAGTTTCAAACCTCTGTGTGACCATTAACCGATTCCTGTTGCCCTACCTTTCAGTATGTTCAAAACATTAAGGAAAAGCTAAGGTTCCCTGAAGCTACCTCTCAGCTGTCTAGCTGAGCAAAGCCCATGTTTGTGTAAAGCCAAATACGTAAAGTGGTGTGAAAGCATCACTGTAAGTCAGACAATTTCTGCTTTCTGCCTTTTAGAGCTGGAAGCTGGTGGGAATGCTTTGCAGACTCTGGAAATGTGGTATACTTATGTTGGACTCTGTAAAAGATGGAAAGATGGACCAGAACACAATGGTAGCGTTGTGACTGTAGTTGAAAGCAGTCCCATTATGTCACATCCAAGCAGTTCAGGTGAAGAGGATCCTGTGTACCTTGAGGTTTGGTGTTCTTTATCAGCACTATATGGTGAAGTGGGAGAAGCACTTTCATGTCCTGTGATACTGTGAGCAGTTAGGGAAAATCACTACTGAAAAACTGCTTGTGTCAAGTTTGGAGCACTAAACTTCTCTCCTTTTCCTGCCACAACCCTTCGTACATCACAGAACTGCCACGTTTTAAGACATCAGATAAACTGAACAGAGAGAGCACCATAGAACATCATATATACATTTTCAGCTTTCAACAAATACACATTTTCAGCTTCAACAATGTAATGGTGGCTGATATTAGGCTTCCCAGCTGAGGATGCTGGCCAACCCTAGTGCTTTAGGTGATAATAACCTGCTTTCACAAGTGAGCACAATTAAATTAATGTCTTGCATCACATCTGAAGTGCAGAGGCAGATGGAGTGCATGTTCCCATGGACTGACCCCCACCCCATGAGGTCTACTAGTGTTGACAACTATGAGTATGTAAAAAGTTGATTGTTAAAAGCTGCTGAAATGATAGCTTCTTTATGTGGGGAAAAAAAATGGTGCAGCTATTCTGCTATAATAACCAATTGATCTAGCAAATCCTTTTACCATGTGCTTATATTCTTGTCAGCATGTTCAGGTTTATTTAGCACATACTAATTACACCCAGGTTTAGTGCACTATTGACCATTAATGCTCTGCTGAATCACGGGCTGTGTCTGCAACAATGTCTCTGTCTTTTGTTGGATGTAACTCCATGCACTAGAAAAAGCTTGGAGGAAATGGTACTTAGGGGATCATCACATCAGATGCTTCAAACAGGAGGAAAGCAATTGCTGCTGAACAAAGGCATGTTTGATCCAGGACTAGAAAAAGGCTTTAAAAGCCTTTCTAGACTTCTGCCTGACTTCTGGCTCTGGTACTCTTAATATAGATGAAATCTGAGAAGCACTCAGAACCTCAGGTTGAATAGTATCATAGATGGTGTTTTATGCTTGTGCTGTTTTCCAGAAATAATTTTCTAAAGAATAATACTAGTATTGAACTGTTAAGTTTGGAGTAATAACTGCTAATGCTGGGTTGCTCACCCATTGTGTTTGGAACTCCCCTTGGCCCGGTATTTAAAAAATAAATAAAGTTATTTTAAGCTTCAGCAAAATTGTAGAAGCAACTGTGTCAAGTCTGACTGCCCCCTGTTGCTCTGTTTGTTTGTGGTGTAGGAAGGGGGAACCCCTTTTGATCATCTTGGTAATCAGATACCAGTAATTCTCTGAAGCCCAGTTCAGCAAGCCTGCCTCATATTAACTTCCATGTCCTGAAAACAGCTAAGTTATTTGAGAGCCACCTACACAGCTCTCAGTTACATTTGTTTCTGATGATGTGTCTCAGTGGCTTAACCATAGTACCATATTGTGTATTGGAATTAGTAAAACAAGAGTATTTCAAACCTAATTCTACGTATAAAAGAAGGGCAAGTATCGTTCATCCATATGCTCCTTTAACAGCAGCTTTTTTGGGTTCCCAAAAAAGGGGACCAAGCTCTCTGGAGAGAGCTCCCTACAGAAAATATCCTGCTGCAGCCCTATCAAACCGATTCTGGTGATTGCCACAGTACAGTCAGCTCCAGGTACAACTGCTGCAGGGTTTCATGAAGCTCTCTATCAAACATGATGGGCTTTTTCTTCTTGTTAGCCCTGCCTTAGAAACAAGGGCTCAGGGGTTGTGGGGGTGGGGAATGACAAGGGCTAAAACTTAACTGAGGAAGAACTTCCCCTGCACACTGCTCCCTGCCTAGATAAACACTGCATGTCAGGAAAATTGCAGGAGCTGGCTGTCCCGTTCTTCAGATTACCCAGTGGACTTCAAGTGTGTGGATCTGAAGTCAGCATCAAGCGTAACAGCATTGTGGATGCTCAAAGTGTAAATTAGTTTCCCAAAAAAAGAGATCCGTGCAATAAAGATCTTTTTGATTCTGACATCTGATTCAGACACACCAATCTCTATATATTGTGTAGTGTTTCATGAAGTGAGCTAATTATTTCTTTTTGAGTGTTGGGGTCAATCCATAGTATTTACGTTGTAGGATCAAGGACTAATTTAGATTAGCAAATGAAGTGACCAGATGTTCATGAGACATTCATCGGGGGAAGACGGGAGGAAATGTCAGTCTTTAAAAGATCTTTTGTCTGTCTTAGCCCCTGGGTGAGCGGGAATATAATGTGTTTGCACATCGTTTGAGCGTGATGCTTTCATATTTCACAGTTGCAGAAATCATCTTTCTAAACAACCAATTGTCGTACAACAGGGAACTATTTACATGTAGTTCTATTACAGTCAGGCCCAAGATTTGCATTGCAGGGATTATTTTTTTTCTTCCTCCATTAAAGGTTAGTTATATCAGGATAGAACCAGGGGATGAGTGGCATGCCTCTAAATCCTACTTTTTGAATGGATGTCTGTTGTGCTAAACTTAAAGGTAACTGGGAAGAAAGTCTCTGCAGGTTAGTGTTAAGCAGTTAGGTAATGACAACGATTGTCACATCTTATGTATAAGAGAAAGTATGTTTTTTAATTGTGGAAAGCAGGAAATGTTTATGAAAAGTCTTCCTTCAATACATCAAGTAAATTTTTACCTCTGGCTTCACTTGATTGTGCTTGCTTTGTTACTTCTACTCTTTGGCTTTGGCAGTCCCATGTGGTTTGGGGTTTTTTTGCCTTTTTCTATCTAATAGGTCTTGTCTGAAATGTATGTGTCTCCTTTTCATCTGCTGCTGCTTTCCTAGGAAGCAGTGAAGTTTCTTGAAGGGACTTTTTACATATGATTTAAAATTTGTTGTTTCCACAATTCTGCAGAGGAAGATGATGCTGAAGAGGTGCCAGAATTTCAAGTGTCTGGGAAAATCGGAGCAAAGAAGCAGAGGAAATTAGAAGAGAAACAAGCCAGAAAAGCACAGAGAGAGGTAAGCATTTCCTGCCACGTACAGAGACCAGAGCAGACCCTGAATAGCAATACTCAGCAAAGAGCTGGTGATGACAGACACCCCAGAAAGGCAAAGGCAGTATCATCCCAACAACGGTTGTGTTTTTGTTTTAAAAATGTCAATTCAGCTTTTTACGTTGTACACCAAGAGGGCCATGGAAAACTGTGTCTCGTTTTCTTTCCGTTAGGTTCTCTGGCATTCTTGTGGGGAGGAGAGAGGAGTTTAACTCTTGAATACTTTTTATTGGATGTTTCCACTGGCTTGCAGCTTAATGTCACTACTGTCTCCCTTTAAAAATGCACTCAAGCCCACATAGTGTTGTTGTAACACTGGGTCTGTGACCATAACTGTGGGCAGTTCTGAGTAGTTTTTCATGTGCTCTCATGGTGCAAAAACTTTGTATGGGTTTATCTATGTTTAGCCATGCTTACTGTTTTTAGGGATTGGAGTCAGATTTTGATCGAAGTTTGGCCCTTAAAGAGAGACCAAGTATACAAATTGAACACATGTAGCTTTTTCAGTTGTTGTTTCTTAAATCTGTGTGTAAGTGTACTTAAATACTGTTGCATTTTTTCAGTTTTGACTAGTGTTTTGCTGTTAACTCCAGGGAAGCAACAGGCTTTTTGAAACTTACATTCTGAACTCTGTTCATGGATGGCAACAGGTTATACATTACTTCCTTTTAATTGTTCTATATATTTTTTGCAAACCCTGTATTGTTCTGGAACTTGGAACGTGAGGTTGCAAGAAGTAGGTAAAATTTAAACAGCCCTTGCGTGACAGAGCCCAGAGTGCACCGTGAACTTCACACATTTTACAAAAAGACAGGGTTTATGAAACTACTAACATTTCTAATGTGTAAAGGGTCCAAACAAAGCCAGTGAAATCCCATCTTGAGAATTTTGTTGTCACATGAGGTTTAAATCCAATTTCTGCTTTACACTGTACTGGTATGCCCTGTAGATAGGGTGGTTGGTAATAAACTTGATTATTACGTTATATATAAACTTCCATTACGATCCTTTTCTCACTTCATGCTTTAACCATTTTGTCATTACTTTCCATATTCATTCTATTTAATTAGCTTCTTTTTTTGTGGAAAATTTGAGCAAAGTTGAATGGAGTTAGATAAGCATCAGTTGGTGGAGTGAGGAATCTTTTGTTTCATTTTAAAACATGCTGATTTTTTATTTTCCCATGTAGACAGATAAATTCCTCGGTTAGGTCTTTTTCTCTGAAACGTTAAAACCAGAAATCCTCCATTTGAATGTCTTCTGCTTGTTCTCTTAATATATTTTCAAATTTAAGTATACTGAAGATTGAAGACCAACTTAAAATAAATCTTTAAACAATACACTAAATGCCCTTTTTTCCCCATTTTGAAACAATCTCTTTGCAAAGTTTGGTTTAAAAACAAATAATAAAATCATTTGAAGAGACCAGTACAGCTTTTCCTTTAAGGGGATCTTCCCAGGTTAATGATAAATTTCGATGTACTTAGCTCTACAGAGTTTATATTCCCCTTTATTTTATAACTCTCCTTAGAGTGCATTGAGGAGAAATGGAATGCCATGACACAATATTACCTAATATCACTACAGTAATAAGCTCGTATGCACATACGGAGCTTAAACCCTTATTGAGATACAGATAATGCAAGTGAGAAAGGTGATTTCTAAACTTACCACAATGCTGAAGATTGGCGGGGAGGGGAGTTAAATGGTAATGACTTTTTATTATTATTCTCTTTACTGTTTCTTTCTGAACATGCATCTAGGAACATAGTAAGAACCCCCTCATGGTATCACAATATGAAATAAAAAATGTATATTCAGGAAGAGTAAGGCTTGGCTTGCATAATTTGGGGTTTTTTTTTTTTAGGCCGAAGAAGCAGAACGAGAAGAACGGAAAAAACTTGAGTCAAAAAGAGAGGAGGAAAGGCGGAAAGAAGAGGAAAGAATACGTCTCGAGGAAGAACGACAGGTGGGATTCATTGCAGTTGTAGATGGAAATTTTGAACCAGGTTTGTCTTTGAGATTGTTTCTATGTAAGTTCTGCGATCAGCAGAACTCCCTTTGGCTTTCGTTACTATTGCATACATCTTTTATTTGTTTGGCGGTTTTATCTCCATTTTGTTTGAATTACAGTAATAGTTATTTCAATTTTAGATCCCAGCTTTGTTCCCCTAAGTGCTTGGCAGAAGCGAAAACTGCTCCAAACATCAATATACACATGTAGCAGCAAGCACCCACCCACGGTAGAGTCTAGGGCAAAACGAAACCCAATCTCCTGGTAGTGGCTCTGCTACTGCTGTATGCCATAGTGACAGCTTGTTTGGTCACTTTGTTATGTTGACGAACATAGCTGATGAAGTTGTCTGTTAGTTCGCCTGAGAGCTATTTAAGTGCAGGTATATGAAGGAAGGAGTTGTACCTAGTAGCGAGAGAAATTCTGGGGGTTGCTTGCTTGGTGTCTGACAGGAAAAGTTTGGTTATCACAGAATCATAGAATAATGTAGGTTGGAAGGGACCTCCGCAGACCATCTGGTCTATCTTCCTGCTCAAACCATGTCCAGTTAGAGCAGATTGCTCAGGACCTTGACCAGCCCAGCTTTGAGTGTCTCTTGAAGAAGGAGATTTCATAACTTCACTGGGCCCCTGTTCCATTATGCTCGTTTGAGCTGCCTGCCTGACAGCTGTAACCAGCAGGGCAGAAAGTGAAAGACGTCAGCAACCGATTTTACAACTGTTGTGTAAAATTATACGATTTTATTCTAATTATACAAATTTACATGTGCTTCACAATTAAAGGTTTCTAAACTATGCATACAAATGTGTGTGTTAGCAGGAGTGACCCAGAAAAACAGGTACCGTGCAATTGAAATGCTTCTGTTGAATATTTTCATCAGTGAGGGAGGCAAACTTATTTCAAGGCTGCTTTGTGTATTCTGGGCATCAGTGCTACTGGCTAAGAACTAGGAATGTGTTTCATGCTCTCTGGTGCTTGAGCAAGTTGTGTGGTAGCTTTGCAGTGTGCTTCTGGAGGCAAGGGCCAAAATGTTCTGCACAATCCTGTGCTTAATAATTGCCATCCCAGGGGAGCATAGCTCCCAGCTTTCAGTGTTAATATTTTGGGATACTTAAATGTGCATGGAAATTTGTGTCTTTGGTTTGTAATGAGCAGATTTATTTTAATTTGTCCTAAGCACAGATTGTATAAGCAGAGTGTGTTGCTGATAACACTTAAAAAGGGGAAAAGACAATTTTTATTATCCTCTGTTGGGAGCATGAAGGCAAGATAAAGCAATTAAAACATTTTTTTTTTCCATACATTACACATGCAAGTTGTATCCATGAGGTCTTTTGTAGAATGTACATTTACCTTATCTTCTGAACTCTGTGTTGTTTCCTCTTCATCAATAGAAGGCTCCTGAATTTCATAAATTTAAATGGACCAGAAGAATGTCACTGCTACAACATCAGGATATGTAGCGTGGTCCAAGACTTGTAAAAGCAACTTGGACAAACTTCCAGGAGACCAATTATTCCATAGCTGACCTTCTGAGAAAGTTGTAGAAACCTAGAAGTAGCTGGTAGTGGTCAAAATATGAACCCTGAGGCTGGATAACTGATCTCGGCTAGTCCGAGCCACTCCTGTGCTTAGCCAAGCTGTTTCTCAACAGCAGAGCTATCAGCCCTGGCTTCCTGTGGATCCGTGTCTACCGCTTTTCCCCTGCCCACACACTTCAGTAGCATGAGCTTCTGCCTTGTGGTCCCTCTGACCACTCTGCTTTTCTCCTAAGTATTGCCAATTTCCCCCGCTCATATTTGCAGCTTGGAAAGAGGTAAGACTAGCTCTGGCTGCCTCTAAAGCACGTGTCTATTGCCCATCCTTGCATGCCATGGAGCTTGGCATAAGAGATAACTCAGATGGCAGTTTTCCTCCAGTGGTGTATTCTTTTAAGTGTTTTGTCTCCACCCAGTTACCTATCTTTTTTTTTCTAAGATTCTGGGAATTCTGTATCCTTGAAACCCGGTAGAGTTGGTTGTAATGAACCAAATGACTCCAATAGTCTGGGGATAATTAGGAGGGCACGCTTGCAGTGTTTAAATGTCACTTCCTTTAGAGGAGGCTAATGAACAGAATTTCAATTCCTTCCAGAGTGGTGCCAGCACGGCAGGTGAATTGCTAAGCACATTGCAGTTGAGCTTGGCCAACCTGCTCAAAAGAAGTTGTAGCCCAGGACAAAGATCTTATCCTGTTGATTGCCTACAGGTTTTGCAGTGCAGCTGGTTAATCCGGACCAGTCAGGCATGGTTGAAAAGTTGAGAAGAAAATAAGGGTGAAATTCTAACTAGAGGTGTCTTCACACAGAAAGTGCTTGTTAACATATTTAACTTTTTTTTTAATCCATGTCTGTTCAATTTAGGGCTGAGTAATTTATTTTGGTCGAATGAGGAAAAACTTTTTTTTTTTGCTTTAATGTTCAGTATCCCTAGTAAAGATTGCACTAAAACACTTCCACCTCCATTTTACAGGGCTCAGTGAAAAAGAGGAATATAAACTAAGGTTTGGAGAGTTTTATTTTATTTTTTAAACTTTGTGCTCAACAGTCCAAAGGAGTACTTACTAGAATTTGGAAAATTTCTCAGGTGCCTGAATCTGGCTTGCTATTCACTTTAGGCAATAACTTCGTTGGCTACTTAGATTCTTTAATTTCAACCTTTTCTTGATTGGTTCGTTTGTTTGTTTTTCCCAGTAGTCTCTATCAGGGCAGCAAGCCAACCCAATGGGCTACATCATGAATGTTACTCTGCTACTAAGGGGAAGTGTATTCAATATAATTTTTTTTGCTTGGGTCTAAGACAGGCTGATAATCCAGTAACAGCTGAATGTTTTGAGTGTGGATTGAAATAAACGTGTCTGACAATATTTAATGTTCATCCTCAAGTGGTTTTTAGTAATTTTAAGTCTCTGTCTTCATCAGAGTCTTTAACAGGAAACAGAGCAATTCAAGACTTGTACGTGTTTAGGCCATGTTGCTTGAGTTCCTGCTTCTGTCAGCAAAGAAAGCAGTATTATAGGGTGCATGATAATAACAAGACTTCAGTGTTTTAGTCTTGACTGGGTGATAGGAGGGGAAATGAATTTAATGAATAGATAGTTGATTACTGTGTATGTAAGCATAGGCTGTCTTTATGATCATAACATCTTATCTTTCAAATCTTGTTACAGACTGATTGTATGGTGTAAAAGATACTGCCTCTCTCTTCTAGGCCCCTATAAGTGATAAAGGGATCATTGGATTTATTGTGTTTTTATAGAATACATAGGAAAAAATGTCTTTTATACGTTCCTCTAGGGAAAGGATTCTTCATTTTCACAAGTAATGTTTTGTCACAACTAAGCCCTTGTGGACTACACATGTGATAATAGTATTCCGCCATATAAGTTAGGAGATGGAAAGGCAAAATTATAACAGGTAGCTCAAGTAGTGATTGATAGTCATGAGATAAAAGCCAGAGGGTAGCTGGTTGTATGATTTTTTGGAGGCAGTTTGATTACTGATGTTTCTGTAGTTTGTGTAATCCCATAAGGCACAAGAAATTTAAGTTTATCACTAAAATTTGTCTGAGGAATGTTACAGTTGTCAGCTTCCTTTTTTTCCCTTCCTTTTCCAGTACATCAGAGTATTTTTGCAGGTATAGTGATAGTGGCAAGTTTTCAAGCAAGCGCAGTCAGCTCTGTTAGCTAAATTTTAGTTGAGCCTTTTTTTCAGTCTCGCTCCCAAGAAGTGCTACCAAAATTCTGCTAACTTCTGTGAACATTGAGGTTGGGTTTGCATAAAGGAGAGTTTCCTTTTAGAGTTGCAGCTACAGCCTTAAACTAATAGCTGAATCCCAGTCAACAGCAATGGGCGATTCCTGGGACATTAAATACCATCTAAAAGTCAGATGATAAGGGAAGTCAAATAGATCAGGAGGTTATAAAATCAGGTTGCAGCATGCAGGTCTTCTAGAAATTCCCCAGTGTTGATCTTTGATAAAGTCACCGGGACTGTTAACCCTTTCACACACACACCCCACTCAAATAGTTTGAGGTTTAGAGTCTAGTGGAAATAATGAATTCTTGAGTCAGATGAAAACCCTCTTTGTTTTATAGGCAAACTGATATCTCTCTCCAGTTACTTTTGGGCAACTCTACACGGTGATGTACTACAAGTGGGAACTCTGACTTCAAGGGAGTTATGGGGGCTAAAATCTTGCATATACTTGAGAAAAATAATCCCCTGGTTCTATTTAAATGTATTTGTATGCACGTATAAATAAAATGTGGTTGCCCTTTGGCTCCAGTGTTGCAAACCAGATAATATATTTTTAAATTCAAGTTTCCTTTCCAGTGTTCTGATGACCTGATTGGCTATGCATGTGAGGAAGCTCCTTTATAATTGGCATTTGCTTCAGCTCTGCTTTACCCTGGGGATTTCCCTTTCACTCTTGGAGTTTTTTAGTGGTGAGATGGTTTACCAACCGCCACCTTATCAATGAGAGCGAACTTCCTCTGATGTTGCAAAACAGTGTCTTCATACAAAGCCTTGCAGATTGCTCGCACAAGAGCTTTTTTTTTTCTTTTTCCCTGTGCACAGGGATTTTTGTAGATTTTACTCCCTCAGCATAGCTTCACTATACTAAGGAAGCTGCTTGTGCAGATGCAGGGCTCTCAGCTATCACTATTCTATACTGAAATGCAGTGTTGAACTGGGTGTGTTGCCAGCAAGTCCATTGCAGAGTGGACTGTTCTGGAAACATAGCTTGATACAGTAGAGAAACTACCAGTCTTCCAATGAGCAAGCTTTTAACTGTTGTGAAACAAAAGGCCACAGCAGGAGTGGGGACTGGTGTTTGTTCACTGTTACGTTAAAACGAGATCTGTGTTGCTCAAGCACAGCTGTGCCCAAAGTTTCTAAACTTGGGCCGTTTCATTTAGGCTTCCAGGTTTGCACTTAAGTGCCTAAATAAAAATGGTCTGGATCTTAAGAGCTGTAGAAGTAGAGGACCGGCTAGTGATCCCAAGAGTCCTGTTAAAGCTTTTGAGAAATAAGACTCTAAGGTTTCGTCTCTTGGATTTGATATTTGATCATATAAGAATAGGCACCATGTTTTAAAATGTTGATTGTTGAGTTATTTTATTATGTGTAGGATTATGCGAATGTCGAGATTTGATTACTTCTCAGCAGAGCTTTTCACTATCTGTTTGGCGTTTTTAGCCACTATTCATACATAAACAGTGCATTTCTGGAGGCTGATGGAGACTACTATGTAGTTTCAGTTTAAGCATTAGCTTTCAAGTGTGTATGCTTTCCTGAAAATTAATTTCTCATAAGAAAGTACAAGTTGAAAACCTTGCAGAGAACTCATTGTACTCTGATTTTGAGGGGATGAGGACTGGTAAGAACACTTACTCTGTCTTTCTAAAGGTGTTTTTCTTATTTTGTGTCTAAACGTTGTGGTAGTGGGGAGGAATCTTAGAAATCCATCTGCTCTGTGCCAAATTATTTACTAAAAAGTCCCTTTCCAATTCCTGCAGAACTTGCATGAATGGCATGAAAACTGAATATTCTACAAGGAGGGTTTCTTTGGTCCATGAACCTCAAAGCATTTGGCATAGGAACCAATAAGCTTTTCTTCATTCTGCAAGTTAAGGAAACAGCCGCAAACAAGGATCAACTGGTAGCAGTTTGAAGAGAGTCCAGCATTTGGTCTACCTTCCTCACTAGCAATGAGATTTCTTCCACTTAGCAGTTGAATAAGCTGCCTGTAAATTATTTGTTTGTCAGCAAGTGTATCTGATTTGGAGGAGAATTGGCATAGCACACAACTAGCAGTTTCCTCTTAGGGAAAGCTGCTTAGGCAAAGCTCTCAGTAAAGCTACTTACTCTATAGACTAATATTGCTTAGTCTCAGTGTCACCTTAAATGGGTTACTGCATTGAAAGGTAGAAACGGTAGTTCAGTATCTTCTTGCTGGCAGTATTGTAAGGGTCCTCACCCTTTGCTAAAAATAGTAATGCAGGATAACCTTCAAAGGCTGTAATCTGTCAACCAGCCGTAACAGTGCAGTTACTCAAGCAGCATGCCAGGACTCCAGAGGGATTGTGATCCCAAGAGTCAAGGTCTGCTTCCAGCTGTAAGCCTAAAAGAGCTTTCAAGTTGCTATGGGTTTCACCTGGTAAAAAGGCTGGGCACTTGTGCAGTTGGCACAATTAATGTTTTTGATGTCATGGAAATAATCATTGTGATCAAACTAAGAGGCAAACAGAAGGTAATGATCTGAAAGAAGCCTTACAGCAAATCCAGGTCCTCAGTTGGCAGGTGGGACAGAGGGAGCCTGGAGATCAGTGGAAGGACTGGGACAGGGTGCAGTGGGAAGTCAGTGCTGACCAGGTTCAGTATAGGAAGGTGTTGGAAAGTGTCTGCCAGAGTGCTGGAAATCCACAGACTTCATGGGGTTCTAGAAGCTCATGGGTCTCTGCTGTGCAAGGTGGCACATGAGACTCATAGCAAGCATGTCATGGAAGAGGAAATCCATCAGTAATAATGTGAGCATTTTGTCAGAAAAGGAAGAGAAGGAGGAAAGATTTGAGTGATTAATTTTTTATTTTAATTTTTTTTCCCAATAAAGACATGATTAGAGTGGGAGATTTTGTACTTCACATGCCTAAACTGATCAAAAAGAAATCTTTACACTGTAGCAAGCCCCCAGTTTGGGTAACATTTAGGTGGGCTAGGAGAGAAGCAAACCTGCTTCAAAAGAA
>VYZM01009030.1:56606-74080 GCA_013398915.1 Dromas ardeola
AAAAAAAAAAGGCAAGCAGCTGAAGGTGAGCATCTGCAGTTACCAAATTTCCATGATGCTGGGATTTCCCCACCACCCCACCCATCCTTGAAGGGAGGTGGCCCAGCTATTATCTCTCCTCTGAGCCACATGCTTTACCACTTAACTCCACAGCAGTTAATGAGATCAGGATGGGGATAGGCAAAGAAACCTGACTAACAAAGATGTGGGGTTTTTTTAAATTTATGTTTGAGCTGAGTGCCCCCTGTGTGACTTGCATGAAGCAAGTACTGGTCTCTGTTTCATTAGCAGACCCTGGGGTACTGAGAGTGTTTCCGTGTGTGGGTTATGCATACAGATAGACTGGTTTTTGTGGGAATGCAACCTGCCTAAATTTGACCCTGCACCTACCATGGAACTGCTGCATGACTTGGGCATGTGAAAGAAGAATGCTGGCGTGATGGTGAAAAAAATAGCTGAGAGTAAGTCTTAACAGACAGCCTAACTTTGCTAGAGTTCCCCCTGCTCAGCATCCACTGCTGTTGCTGGTTGCTTCTCCCAGTGCAGCTGTGCAAAAACATCTCTCCTGTTGGCTTTGAACCAGTTTACAGTTTGGCTAAATCCTTCTTTTTCTACAGATTGAATCATAGGTGAATTTAGGCAGTAAAGCATGTGAGACTGTGCAGGAAGTGGCTGGGATTTTTAGTTATTAGATGAAAAAGCTTCTGGAAATACTTAGTGTTATGGAGGAGGCTACAACTACCAGGAAACATGAGGCTTTGAGGGCTGACACGCTTCAGCTACCAAAGCAGTGGCTCAGACCACCTGGAAATGCTCTGTTGATCACAGCATCAAAATTTAGGATCTGGAAAACAAACTCATGTTGGCTTTTAAGGAGACTGCAAAAAGAGGGACTGGTAGATGAGTGCTTTGCACTCAGAACAACTGAGAAAAGCACAGCAGAGGTGCTTTTCTGCATGTGTTGGAAATGGAAGCATTGTTAGTAACGTGCTGGTATGCTTTAATAAAATTGAAGGTACTGTTCTTCAAGTAGGTACGGAAGACTTGTTCAATTTGTTGTTAGACTTTCTAGAAACAGGAAAATACTTCTTATTTATTGTTGCTCTCAGTTGCAAGTGGGACACTGTCTTCCGATATTTTCTTTTTTATTTTATTTTTTGTAGATCTGTCTAGAAGTTTGCCAAAGCAATTTTCAGGTTTTGTTATTTTTTTTTTTTTTTTTTTCCTCATTTCAAATCCTGTTGAATTACACCTCTGTAATAGACGGGGGGAAGAACCTTATTCTTGTCTTTCCAGAATCAAGATTAAATTTAATGCACTTACAAGAAAAGAACAGTTGCTGTCACTTCCACATGAAATATGGTTATGTTGTTCTTGGCACCTGTTGTGCTTATAAGGAAAAAAAAATCTACTGTTGGACTTTTGCTAGCAATCATTACGGTGATGAATGACCCAGAAAATGGTCTTGTTTTGTCTCAAGACCTTCCTCACATCTGTAGTTTTTTCATGAGATAGCGGTTAAAAAATCGGTTTTGATTTTGCACATACAGTAAGATCATTTCAGTCCTGTTTTTCTTATACTTGTGTGTTGATAGCATTCCTTCTCATGACTTTCTGGGAGTTTGATTAAACACAGTTGGGACCAAATACACTTTCTTTTCGGTTTTTATTGAAGGACAACCCTCCCACACCTGTTTCTGGTATCTTGCTGGTTTTGGCCTTACATATGGACATTTTTTAATATGGACATTTTTCAATATACTTAATTACCTGTTCCAGTCTCTTCCTGTTCTAATGGATTAAGTGTTTGCTTTCCAGCCCTTTAAGGAAGCAATTACCAGATTAGTCTCAAAGATGCATCATGGCAAGCATTTAGAAATCAATATAATTGTTCTTTAAGAGATCAATTCCTTGTTAATAGTAAAGGAACGTCCAGAGATTGTTACTGAAATTTGAAGGACTCATCTTTCCAAGTTTTAATCAAGCCTTTGCAATGTGGTAGCAACCAGAGGCCAGTCAAATTGGAATCTCATTGTACCAGGTGCTGTGCAAACAAAAATTTCTCTGAAAGAAACTGTTGTGTAAAGAAACATTTTTCTTCTGTGTGAAGTTACATGTGTAAAGTGTTTTGGAGAAGAACAAAACAAATTTTAAAGGAAAATTATGGAGAGCTGCAAATTGATGAGCTACCAGTAACAACCTTTTCTTATTTGAAACATTCCAAAGCTTTTAATCACAGTTTTGCTGTGTGAATGTGTGACTATTCTACTTTACCTAGAATGCATCACCGTTTCACTGATGTTGGGCCTAGAGTTTTCTGGGTCAACATTATTTTATTTATTTGTTTGTTTATTTTTAACACTTTAACATTTCTTTCAGAGTAGGTAACTGAAAGTATTTTTATTGCAAATAACTAAAAAAAGAGCCTGTAGGTTTTGGTTAACAATCAAACGTGTAAATAAAACCCTTTTTTAATACAATCATACCTTGTTTCCTATGCCTAAAATGCTTTATACAGTTCTTTACTTCCATGTAGACATAGTTTGCTTATATGTCATAAGAAAGAGATTTTACTTGAAATTTTTATGGGACAGCTTCTTCTTATACAGACATGGACACCAGTGTAACTCCAATATTCTTTTTGATCACTCCTAATGTACACTAGTGCATGTCAGAGCAGAATTGAGGCCAGTTACTGAAAATGTGGATGTTGCATCAAAGTACAGTTAGGGGCAGGGACTTCCTGTCATGGGATCTCCAGAAGAAACATATTCATGCAAATTAAGAAAGCAGGTTGCTATATAAGAGTGGTTTTCTCCCCTTTGTCAGATCTGTTAAGAACCAGCCTAGGTGTACTGTGTGCAAGTTTATACTACTATGCAAGATGGTTACTACCTTAAGGGTGGCTTGTGAAATAAATGATAACGTCATCAGAGAACTTAGACTCATTTTAGAAACCTTTTATCTGCTGTCTGCCCTAGTAAAACCAGACTGCAGATAAAGAAGATGCTACTTTACTTAAAACTAAACCTGATTTGGGGAGGAGCAAACTGACCACTTGTCATCTTTTCTGTCCAGGAAGAGGAAAAAAGGAAGGCAAAGGAAGAAGAGGAGAAGAGGGAGTATGAAGAGTACCTGAAGCTGAAGGAGAGCTTTGTAGTTGAAGAGGAAGGGGTTGAAGAATCAATGACAGAGGAGGAGGTATGTATGTTAGGCTGTTAATGCAGTTTCCTTTATCTTTGTTAGACTTGAGTCACCCTTACTGCATTCTGTCTACTGTAAAATGAACTTGAAATTAGGAGTCAGCCAAATATTTTTGCTTGTAAAAGCTGAATTGTATATATGGCACATGTTAACCTGGAGTATTTCCTGGGGAATGCTGCAGTCCCTAATTTCAGACTCATACAAATTAGTTCGGAGTACTAAGGCAAATGCATATCACTGGAAATGAGTTCTGTCCTTCATTAATGTAAGGACTGAAATAAAACTCATCCTGGAAGTCAGATACTCTTTTACTGTCGTCAGCTCTGCCCTACCCATATACAGTGGGGCAAATGAAAGTAAGGCTAAATACGGAGTTTGGTAATGCTCACGTATCTTGGGAGCAATTGCTCGGGTTTGGTTTTATTTTCTAGACCAGTGGAGCTGCTGTGAAATCAAATAAAAAACCAAGCTCTTGTCTTCAAAGGCTTCTTTTAAGAGAATTCACAGGAGACAACCTAGGTGCTTGTGGGTTGTACGCTGGAAAACTGTGCATTCAATGTTGCAAACGATTGCTATGTTGATAGTATTTCAAACTCTGCATAACATTCTAGCATGCTCCTCCTGCAGCTGCCTGCAGATGCGCTGCTGGGGATGGCGGTTGAATTGTGATACTTGACATGATATCACAGCAAACTTGAAAAAGTTCCACTGTTGTGGGAGGCGGTGTTCTTATTCTGTCTGCTGAAAACGTGTTAAGCTAACTTTGATTGCTATCAAATGCTGAAATAGCTCTTGGATTGTAGCTGCCAAATTTGAGCTGTCCAGTGCATTTCATGATTAAGTATTTTTTTTCAGGACCATGCATGCATTTGCTCCTCTGCTAAAGCAACCCTGATGAATTGAATGGATTTGCCCTTAGCATGACTGAGAGTGGCTTTGGGCTGAGGAGCTTGTAATGAGTTAATACTGCCTGACATTAGTCACAAGTTCTCACTATGGACCCCTTTTCTTTAAGAGAAATTCCTCCATCACGCTGGGATTAACACCAAGAGAAGCTGTATCTGGTGATGGGGAATTTCCTAAGATGCAGAGAACAACGAAATGCATACTGTCTGTTGAAAGTTCCTTCAAAAATGTGTACCTATCCTGTTAGAAGATCAGATTTTAGCAAAAATATTAAATTGTTCTACTTTAGGCTCCCTTTAAAGCTAGAATGTGTTTGTTATCTGTGTTCCTACAGCTGCGGGTCAAGGAGGAATTAATCTTTTTATATGTGGGAACAGAGAAGGGTGTTCCTCACTCAAAAGAGCTGGCAGGCTGTTCATGATGCCTGGGTCGCAGCATAAGATATCTTTGGTAGGGATGGGGAGATAGTACTATAATAGTAGGCGATTTGAAAGTCATCTTCAGAAGCAATCACAGGTACTTAGTTATTTGGTGACACCAGCCTTACAGAAATGGCAAGCCACCCTTCTGCCTTGTGGTGGATAATGTATTGAAGCATTTAGTATCCTTTTACAATAGCTGAGTCTACCTTGTGTTGTTGAGGTTAGCGTGCTGAAACTCACGATGAAAATTAAGGTCCTGAGACCAGACCTAAGCAGTTAATTAAGGTTGATTGATTTCCAGGGCTGCAGAGTAACTTGATCTCCTGTTAAATGCACGTTGTTTGCATTGCCTTTGAAAATTGAGCCGCATGTGTTGAAATGCCGGATTTCAGGTGCATAGCTTTGAAAACGGCTTGAGCTTCCACATGTGTTGTGCAGCTGTGTGCTACACTTGACCATCTGCATGAGCTGTCTCCTGAACCACTCTGTACAAAATGTCCCTGGTGTGTATATGTAACTTAATACATGATGCACAAATGCACACAGATGTGGTTATTTCAAGGTATGTATGATGTGAAGAATAAAAGATTCAAAGATTTCCTTTCGGAAGACACTTAAACACAAATTGTACTTGAGCCATATCCTGTCTTAGAAAATACCTGTCATAAATTCCTAGCTAAGATTAAATCTGTATTCATTTTTTTTTCCTGTTCAAAAATCTCCTTCAGTGTGTATGTTTAAAACTTCGGAAGTATGCAAGCTAAACACTTCTATAATATTTTTAGTCAGCAAGTTTGCAATGCATTTAGTATTTATGTGTGTAAAGTAACAATTGTTTTCCTTGCTGTATCCAGTCTCGCAGCTTTCTAATGGAATTTCTCGAATACGTTAAGGTAAGCTACCATTGGTCTTTCTCCTCCTTCCATACTTGTTAGATTGTTTAAAATACCTTTGTCAAAGAGACGAGTTGCAGAAAGAAGGGAAACTTTTACTTCCTCTTTGATTTACTTAAATATTCAACAAGTAACAAAAGTGATACCTTAGATATAGTCTGCATTATTTACTTAACCATGCATGAGCATGTCATCATTGTTAAAAGCATTTGCAATTATAGCTGTGTCTTGGCTTTTTGGGGCAGGATTGTAGCTCCTTACCTTCTGTCATAGGGATAGGCGTTATAAACTCTGCACCTTGTGGATCACGCTCAGAGTTTATGAACAGCAACGTTTGCTGTTGACTGGGACTTGGGACATTCAGGCTTCTTGTTTGTGAACAGCAGCTATGGATTTAGAAAACGGTCTCTACGTCTCAGCTCAGCGTGAATGAGAATTGCCGTACCAGCATGTGGCCTGCCGTGCAGGATGTGTTTGTGTCTGCAACGCTGGCATTGTAAAGGTCAATCCAACTTTTCGTGTGATTTCTTTTCTTGTTTTTATCCATGCAATTTGCAGTGTTGTCTTAATGTTTGGAAGGAATATTTGAGAAGATCACTTGTTAGTCTCCTTTTCATCATATTGCATGGTTGGTTATTTAAAACCTGTGGTGTGTTCATAAGGATTTCCACTTTTGATCTGTAAAGACAAATGCTTCTTTCTCCACTATTGGTGTATCAAAGGTCAAATGCATTTTCCTGCTCTTACTCTAACAATGTTATGCAAATCTTTTGACCTAATGAATCCCATTCTTCCTTTGCTGGAAACTGGACTCTTATCTGATAATGTATGGCATGTATGTGAAAGGCTTTATTAGTAGGCAAATCACTTATATACTTAGTGAAGTCCTGATCATTTTGTTAATCCAGAATCTCACACCCTGGGCCAGTTTTGTATGTCCATTACCCCAGCAAAACCCCGGAATTACAAGCAGATTTGTCTCATAGGTAACTCTGCTCAAGAAGTTAATTTGAGTGATTGCTGTGCAAGTCTGAACAATGGCTTGATTGTTCTAGAGTCCCTGCAAAGCTACAGTGCAAGCAGCTTTTGCTGTGCTGCTCTCTCTCCAGAGTCACTGGCAGTTTTGGTGGTGTATCCCATTGCCATCAGGCCACAGAGATGAGAGAGAAGCTGCTAGGTTTGCATCTCAAGTGCTTTCTGATCAACATGATCTTGGGGCAATTTGGAAATGCCTAAACTAGTAGCACTTGGAATTAGGACTTGCCTTCGTTGCTGCAGACCAAATGAAAATAGCCCCTGTTCAGTAATCAAGTCCACAGCATAAGCCAGTCCACTTTGATCAGAAGCAGTACTGAAAGCGGATGGGATAGCTGAGAATAGATTGGAAAAGCTATAGGTAACATGTTTAAAGAGCCTAAGTAAAACCATGGAGCAACAATGAGCCTTCAGATGGCACATTTCGTTTTGCAGCCATGCAGCAATTTCAATATTCTGTATTCCACAGAAGCTGGAGAGATTTCTTTGAAAGGGAGGGGAACTTTGAAATGGCCATGTCTGTTAAGACCACCCTCTGTTTCAATTACTAACCGTAAAAATGGACTACGGGCTACGGTATCATCCCAGTTCACCCATTCCCATATAACGCTTTCAGGATACTACCAAGCTGTGGATTAAGGAAAATGTGCTGTTCTTTATTGATAAACAAGCTGCCCTAGCATAACAGTAGGTGGAACAGTAGGATATTTCGATGTCCCTAGGGATCTTCCACTAAAATTGGGAGGGTTTCCAAGGGATAGCACAGTGGGGTCGGATTCTGCACATTGCCCTTGTCGTTGTGGTGGATGGAACACATTAGTCACAAACTCTCAGTTCAGTGTTTAAGCACATATGTATCGTTTTATATTAGTCACTTCTACTTGACGTCAGAGAAATTAAGCACGGGCTGAAAACCTAATTCGGAAGTGCTTTAACACCTGATTTCCTATGTAGAGATGAGTTGCAGAACTGGAGCATTGCTTTCTTTTACAAGTTTTAGGTTTGTTTTTTTTTTAATCTTTAAAGTATGCTTGATACATAGCTTATGTATTGCCCTCATCTTCTGTTCTATTCACAGAAACTGTTGACTTATATCAAGAAACAGTGCTAAGCTGCTAGTAGCTGTCTAAAAAATGTGTAAATTAAAAGATCATTTGGCATTTAAAAAAAAACTATAATAATTTAGCTCTTCTGTTGAATAACTTATTTTACTGGTATAACTGGCTGGAGGTAGCTCACCCCATGCTTCCTTCCTAAGGGCGTTTGAAATAAAATGCAGCCTCTTTTCTCCAGCTCTGCCATGTGGGATTGTTTTAAATGGGACTTTCCTTAAAGGCACCAAAAGGATTTATGCCCCCCCAGTTCTGCTTTTCTGAAAGCTGAGCATTCCCCTTCCTTTGGGGGTTTCATAGTAGCCCCACAACCAGTTTAAGCCATCTGCTGCAATGTCACCACTTTACACCTTAGGCTATGGCATTGTCTCTTCTGCAGTTGCCATCCTGTGTGTTTGCTTCTTACAGTGGCCAGTCCTGAAGTTACAGACTCGACTGCTCTGCTCTCAGAGGAGCAGAATAACCAATTCTTAATGGCAGCCTTATGGTTTTACTTAGCAGTGCTGTAGCTGCACAACACACCTTAGACCGGCTCTGTGGGCTCTCTGAGCACTTCAGAAAAAAATTCATAATGAAGTGGGCAGAGGTTAAAGAGTGGCTGAGCAGTTCCCTTGCTGTGGAGCACTAGCTCTGTTGGCCCAGGGAAAACAGGAGACTGCACTTTGTCCATCACACTGTTCGCACCTGGCTTGACAGTGTATCATTGAATGCATCTGAATTACAGCCAGTGAATTGAAATAGCAAACTACATTTGAAAGAGATAGCGAAGGACTCGGAGGCTTTACCTCTTCTTGTTTTTTCTTTAAGAAGAATGATGCTTACAAGATAAAGAAAAAAAATCCTACTCACCTTAATCCGGGGAGTTCTTGCTCTTTTTCATCCCTTGCTGAGGACAGCAGCAGAATTGTATCTGAAATTAAATTAATTCAGTAAAGTGTAGATATGTATTTGTTGCTCTATGAAAGTTAAGCCTGTCTCTAAAACATGAAGCATGTGGTGAAGTGTTTTGCTGCCTTGGGACCTCACAATGTCATTGTATTTCAGAGTGTGGGGGGAGTGCATCTTAATTCCACTCCACCTTCTGGGATTTTATTCACAGCAGGATCTATCTTGAAAAGCTCCCAGTAAACGTGGTCCTTGAGGGTGAATGTCTTTAAGTGAAGGTTTAAACCCTGTTTTTCTTGTTTATGTGGCTTTGCACCCCCCACCCCCATGCTTTTAAAAGAAGATGTGATGAATCTTGGCAGTTCCCAGCTCTGAGAACTGAATTCCATGGACTGGTTCCAATTCCATGCGTTCAGTCCATGGTATTCAGTTCTCTAGCTTGGCTGCATCAAACTTCACAACTACTAAGTCTGTGTGTGGGTTCTTCTTGTCTGATTTTATTAATGAAAAAGATTAATCTTTTTCAGCCTCTTTATTTCTTCAGTGTCCTTCCAGTGTACTCTCAAGATCAGAATCAAATGCATTTATCATCTGAAGTACTGCATCCGATAATGTAACTGTAGCTCTTGTGGCCATACATATATGGCTCTTAGAAATGTAGTCCAGAACGTTT
Source organism: Dromas ardeola (assembly GCA_013398915.1). Taxonomy (NCBI): domain Eukaryota; kingdom Metazoa; phylum Chordata; class Aves; order Charadriiformes; family Dromadidae; genus Dromas; species Dromas ardeola. The sequence continues at coordinate 65,737 of VYZM01009030.1, forward strand.
TCAAGTTTTATATTTTCCAAGCTCCTACAAACAGTGCATCCTCTTACTGCATCTAAATACATGAGTTTCTAAAACTTTTGCAGATAAGAAACCAGGACCAAGTAGCTCCAGACAAGTGCACCAGGTGTTTTCTCTGTAATTCTCTGGAGCTACAGAGAAGCGTAAAACCAGATGTGAGCAGTGGTGACTGCGTCCTGACTGACAGTGGCTGCAGTAAGATTCTCTATCAAAAGCAAAATGAAAATTTGCAGTTCCTGCTTCTGTCTTTATTCTCAGAGATCATCGTGCTGCCTGCGCAGGAGTGCACTAGCAGTACGCTTCCAACACTGACAATTTTAATACGGTGTTCACTTGCTTAGGAAGATTATTATGGCATTAATACACATGACGTGAGTAAAACAGACTAAAGCACTTAATGCTGCCAGTCTTGTCTGGATTTTTATGGGTGTGCTGATATATACCAGTGATCATTTTAAAATGTACTTTGAAGCAGCTCTCAAACAAAAAAAGATCTTGCTAAAGCATACTGGACATTAAAGGTAGCCGTTGAGAAACTCGGGTGGCAGGGAAAACCCAAGCTATGGCTGTTTATTATGCTTGTGCTCATCCTGTCCTCCTAATGTAAGAAAAGATTCAGGATGAACACTGGCAAATGTATTTGAGTCTTCACTTAAGTGGGTCAGAGCATTAGTCTCTCCACAGAGCAAGTTGTTTAAGTAACTTAAGATAGAGTTTTTTGTCAGAGAAAAGTGCTTACTAGGAGAAGTTAGTTAGAATGACAAGTTCTATTTTGTCTATTAAATGCATTTATTTTTTTTTTTGAAAGGAAAAGAAATATGCTAACCTTCTAATTCATCAGCTGCATTTAACTCTCTTTTGTTTCTATAGAAAACAAAGGTAATCCAGCTGGAGGACTTGGCTTCACACTTTGGTTTAAGAACACAGGTAAGTACTAACTTTTGGGGTGCAAATACAAGCAAGGAGTTTAAAAGGACAGGAGGGAAAGCGGGTAAATAAGGGTAACATCCATGCAAGTATCTCAACATTACTGAAAATGCTTGAGTTTTGGTGAAGATCGGCAAAGTCAGCCCTAAAAACGTGGCCATTCATCAAAGTGCCAGACAGCCAGTGAAGGATTGTTGGCTTACGAGATTGTTTCAGTGAAAAGTGCTCGGTTTTCCTCTTGCACAGCTGCCTGTTGGCTAATGGATCCTGTAGTATTTGCAAATCCTAGTAATAGAGCAATTCAGCGTACTTGGGAATCAAAAGCAGACCTAGTAGTAAATTCGGACACTGCCTACATAATTGGACAATATTGTTAGATTTGCAGACAATCAATAGATGAGGTGTTTTGCTCCAGTTGCTTGTGTGTTTTTAGAACATTTAAGGGTTTGTATCTTCTGGTGCAGTACTTAAGAAAATTGTCCCTCTCAGTACCATATAAGTCTGTGAAAGTGAGCTCATGGTGTGATATCCGTCCTTTTTCTGTTCTTTAAACATTTTATGTTTTGACTCTGAAGAATAATTGTGGCTCGGTTTATTTTAATTTGAGCAAATTTGACATGTATTTCTAAGTGACCATTGTTTTCTGTTGTTCTGTACCTAATCTGATTTTGGGGTGCCCCTTCACAGTAGGTTACACTGCTGTAAGTCCAGGCTGCTGTGCCCCTGCCTCTCTCTCAAATCAGAACTTCATTTAAGCATGCAGTGAGTCAGTTACGGGAATTTATCTGGTTGAAATCTACACTATAATTTGCTTCTGCAGTCACATAAATAGAAGAAAGGGAGAGAGGCAGAACTGTGGAAACCAATGATTAGATACTAGCTTAAGGTATACTGGAACTGCATGCTTGGAGTAACTAAGGGTTAACCCAGCAACAAATTCAGCAAGTTGTTCTTTGGATTGGTAAAAGAGATTTCCTCTTAAATGTAGCATGAAAAAAAAATATAAAAAGCTCTAGAATTTATGAAGTGTAGCCAGGTTTTTGGAGAAGTACCTCAGTGTACTTCATGGAACTTGCATGTTGCATTGGCACTATACAGCCTTTTGCTGGGAAGATGCGTATAACCACCCCCCTTCCATAAAACTAACAGCTAACTTAGCGCTTAAAGTCTCTTTTGGGGATAGGGAAGATATTGAACACCCCAAAATGCAGAAGCTCACTTCATCCTTCTAAGACCGAAAGGCTTACTGCATCTGTCTGTGTGGAAATACTGATGTATATCCTTTGCTGAAGTCTTTAGCACTGAGGAATTAAATGTAAGCCTCCGTCTGTAGTTTGTCTGAACACGTGAAATATTTCTTGCTTTCCTCTTGATCAGTTTGTTATTCCTTTTTCCCTTCTGAACAGGATGTAATTAACAGAATCCAAGACCTGATGGCAGACGGCACTCTAACAGGTGACAGCCAAAACATAAAGGGGACTTTATTTTAGCTGGTGAATAGGTGGTGCAGAGAATGCCTTAGTTATGGTAGAGAGAGACTTCCAGTCTAATTTCTGTTTTAAACTGTAGAAGATCCTAGTGGGACTCGATAAATAGATATTTTTATTATCCCTGCTTCAGCTGCCATGAAACTACTGTTTAAAGCACTATGGGATGTGATTGGTCCTATGATCCATTATACAGAGGTGGGGGGTGAATGTCCCCAGCAGTTCAGGAACCAGCACGAGGTCCTGCATGCTGTTTGAGCCCTGCTGAAGGCCTTTTCTGGTTGCTCAGCAACTCCTAGACATCACAAATGATGTCTTCTGAAATCTGAATTTGAAAGAATCACTTGGATGTTTTGGGCAGTTTGCAAGCCTGTTTTAAAGGTTCTGTGGCTAAAGCCGGTAGCACGGTACAGCACGCTGTGGGAGAAGCAAACATCCCAGAGCACTCCAGGATGCTGTAGTAAGTGAAGTGCTTGTTCCTAGCCATGGACCCACGCAGTCGAAGTTGGAACGTAAGCAGAGACTGAGCACATGGGCAGCTCCCTGTCTGAACAAGTCTGTTTTATTGCTGGGCAGCCTTTTTCTTTCCATGGATTAAGTAGGAGAAGGTGCCAATGCAAACATTTACTGACCTGATACTGTGGTCATGGCTGGGAAACGGCTATCTTGGTTGGTACACGTGGATACCCATTCCAGTGATCCAAACAGTGGTCTGAATCAAAGCATAAGGATGTGTACTTTCCTGGCTGTTTCCATGGCCTAAAAAGCATGCCAGTGAGGCTCTCCGCCATGCATTTGATCCTGTAATGTGTTAAGAACAGAGAGGTCTATTCTTGCTCTTGATGGAGCAACTGGAATATGGAAATTGAGCTTCATTCTCTTTCAGAGGGTAAGTTGGAATGGCTGAGCTGGGCCCCACAGGGTCTCTGAGTCACCTCCCGGGCCCTCTTGCTGCTCTGCCTTTCTCCACCGGCTGCCTGGGCCCAGAACATTAGCACCAAAACTGTATACCTGATGTAGCTGCTGAAGTACCACCAGCTAGCTGCATACAATGAAAGGAATCTGTTACTTTGCTGAACAAAATTAGTCTTACTAAGGCACTCGGCTATTGTCATAGCCCTGCTTGAAGACCCAGCAGCAGAGAGGAGATAAAAGCCTGACTGCTAGCACGTTGTTCTGCCTGCCCTAGATATGAAATGCAGCCTCAGCAGTTTGAACGTCCCTTCCAAAAGAAGTGACTGATGTCTGTCGGGAAGTGAGAGGAGCCAAAGTGCTGACTTCAAGGTCCTTTCTTTCCCCCTGTAGGTGTGATTGATGACAGAGGAAAGTTCATCTACATCACTCCAGAGGAGATGGCTGCCGTGGCTCAGTATATCAAACAGAGAGGACGAGTATCCATCGCAGAGCTGGCCCAAGCAAGCAATTCCCTCATCAACCTCCAGCCTGAGAGCCAAGCTGGTGCTCTGACCGTGGCATGAAATTGTGGCATGGGAAAAATACAGCAGGAGTTTAACCTTTTAATGAATAAGCCACATAATTAAAAACAAACAAGAACCCCTCTAGTCCGTTCACAGTGCTTGATGATAGGATGCTCTTTTTAAGCATCAGCTGCAAGACTTGATTAAAAGTTTTGCTTTTGATCTTGTTAGAGCTGGTATAAAATAGGACATTCTGTTGTACAACAGAGGCTAACCAAGAACTTTGGGCTAAGGCACTCTGATCCACCCGTACCACAGGAATATCAGTAATTTTTACATGGTTACTTTATCTTGGCAGTCAGTCTCATGTGACTATACCCAAACTTTTTATTGTTTCCAGATTCTGATGTCTGTATCAAATATATTTGATTTTTATTATCTTTGGGTTTCTCCAGACTTGCTCTGAACTTATGGAACTGTATAACTTTGTGGCAATGCCATATACAGTCCTGAATAATAGGTGTGTAGAGGTGAGGCTTGCAGATTTTGTCCTCTGTACAAACATTGGAAGGATACAGTAAAAAGAAAATACTGCCAGTGTGCCTCTGTTCTTACTGAAATATATACTGGAATTCTAGAAAGAGCACTTGCTATGTTGTGAGAACTTCCAGAGGTTATTTCAGAAAACCTTTGCTATATAAGTATGTTTTGCTTGGTTTATATAGTGTAAAAAGTTTGCTCGCAGCCAAGCTGCGTTATTTTTCTGTAGCCAAGAGACAGAAACACCTCCAGGGAAAGGCTAACTCGCCTCATTTATTGTGCAGGCCAATTCCATACCAACCAGATTCTGATGATTCATCCTTTGAATTAAGAGCCAGCGCAGTGCATCTGGAGGCCTCAGACACCCCCGCCCCATGGCTTTTGTGTTTTGGATGGTTGGGGGTTTTTTTAAACAAAAAATTCAGGCACTGTGAGTCATGCAATTAATGTTACAAGTAAATGCTTATTAATATATTAATTGTAGGGGTCAGTATATTTCCTGCATAAGAATATTTATTTTTTTAATAGCCTAATTGATGACTCGTTAATTCTTCTTTCTGAAATCAACAGAGTCTATGTGGGTGCACAGTAATTGGGGAGGGCAAGAGGGGCTGGTTTTGTCTCTGCCAAACTTAGGGATAATTTCAGTAGACTAAAAGCTGCGTTAGCAGTGAGATGAGATAGCAATAAAAGAACGGAAGGAAGCATATTTCCTTCTTGCTGTCTGCGCTGCTGCTGCTGAATGGCATGCTCTGCAGGAGCGCTGAGTTACAGCGCAGCACCACACGTTGCTGTGAAAGATGAGTACCTCGTTACTGTGGTACACAGCAATAACCAGCAGAGATGTTACTTGAGATTTGAGGCTTGTGAAGTCTCTTAATTATTCAAAATTTGATTTTGCCGTGATTTTTTTGTTCTGTCCTAAACTATTCTTGTAAGAAAATAAACAATATTGAAAGAATTGCAGACATTTGTATTACAGATATTTTTTTCAATTTGTTAAAAGGATTTTATGAGATAAAGGAGCCAGCCAGGAATGCTATAGACTCCAGAATGCCAAAGACCAGAGGTATTCCATTAAATCCACTGCAATCACTGCAAAGTACACTCAGTTTCTGTGAATGTAACAAATAACACCACATTTGATGTGCGGTGCAAGCTTGCTTCTGCTCTGCTAGTACAACTGCACCGGCAAAAGTGCCCTGCCCCTTCAGCGTGGGCCAGCTGCCTGCCCAGAATGGTGTGTGCAATCCCCTTTTACACGCCTCTCCGTCTTAGCTCGGACAGGAGTTGTATCCGGTAATACCACAAAAATTCAAACCATTTCGTTAGTGGAGTTTCACAGGGCTGTGCCAAAGCCAAAAGGGTTGTTTGTGATTCACTGACAGGTCACAGAAAGACTGATCGAAAGCTGCAGTTTAGAGGAGGTGCTAAGCAGAAGAACGTGACAGCAAAGTATTTATTACGAGCCAAAGTCATGGTCCGTTAGAGGGCTCTAAGAATAACAGGTGCCTCAGAAATGCCGCTTGCCTAAGGTGCAGTTTGGAGCTCTGAAGGAGTGTTTCCATATCAAGTGAAGCATGTGAGGCAGGCAAGGCAGCCAGACCCAGCCCTCTCATGCGAGAGATGGGTCACTGAACAAGCTTTGTAGACCTTTCTGCATGTTGTGGGTCATTGTGGGAGACTAGATTTAACCTGTGGGTGCCTCCTAGTACTGAGCTCATACCTAATGCTGGGGTCTGGGCGTCTGTGCTTGCCTTTATCCACGATTCCCTACTAGGGATTCCCAATATTGCATTTTGGACCCGACCCTGGCCGTGCCGTTCCTAAGGTTGTGGAGTTGCTGAATGGAAACGGGAGCATAGATCTGGTGATGGTCTTTGGAAGAGCTAACGTCATCCGCCTCGACTGCATTGTAGTCTCAGCTGTAACATCAGCCAGGATAAGATGTGACTGTGTAGCTGTGCCAGCAGCTGGTCTGCCTGTCGTAATCCTCTTCCACCATTTCCAGTCCTGTTTTTTGCACCCAATTGCGTCATATCAGCGTTCAGGAAAACTCGTTTCACTCGGATTGGGTTTGGGTGCTATGTGATCTTGGCTGCATGGGAACCAAGAGGCCAGCCGCTTAATGAGCCGTATGAAAAATGTAGGGGGGAAAAATACAGGTAGCAAAAAGCACCTGTAGGCTGCGAACTCTTACGCAAACATATGGGGAAGGGAACCGTGCTCTGCCTTGAAGGAATTGTCTCTCACTTGGTGAGGCTTCCTCGATGGCTGCAGAGCCTGAGCCGGCAGGAGGGAAGGAGAAACGGGAGTTGGTGCTCTGACCTCCAGGTCCCGTTCAGATCGGTGCCCTGGGAGAACAGCCACCGCTACTAAATTGTAACCGATTTTTTTCTATTGAGGAGCGTTGTGCTATTTTCTGGGAATGCAGAATTACGGTGTCCAAAAAGACAGTTTAAAAGCATGCACACAGTTACTTCAGGCCATTTGTTTGGATGGTTTATAAATGAAGCCATTCAAAGCTGTGCTGCTGCTTAAATCGGTGTTCATATTTTTTCTGTGGAAGTGGAGGGGGATGAAATTAAGGGCTATGCCCCAAAAAGTATTTCACTGAGAGAATTCATAAATCTCGTGATAACTCACGTTTCATATATCCAATGAGACACCTAAGGGGAAGGCCGTTATCCCCACTGGCACTGAATTAGGGGACACCCCCAGGTGTCGTGGCCATGGCTGAGACGGGAGGTGTCCCCAGCGTCCTGGGGGAGGGTGGAGGCTCAGGATGGTGGTGGAGAAGTGGAACCTGGAACCATCAGCGCCTGGGGTCGGGTCCTCTCCTTCTTCCCTCATGTTTAGAGCTGGCCCTGACGCGCCTTCGCAGGGAACCACCATCCTGCTGGGCGACACGAGATTTTCCTGACTCGTCCGGAGCACCCATCCTCCCCGCCTGCTTATGGACAATTTTATGGGGTCAAGCACAAACCCCAGCCACCACCTTCACCTGTGTCAGCGTGGTCCCTCCCGTCACATCTGGCACAGTCAGCGGTAAAATACCGGGGCAGTAAAATACCTGTAAATTAGTAAGATACTGGGGTGCGCTGTAGATTTTGGGTGTTCTGGCTTCATAAAAATTTGAAAGCTCCTCAACGGCAGCTTTCTTGGCGTATCTACCGTTTTAAAAACGCAAACACGTACCGGAGTTTCTGACGGGTATTTCTGCAAGCGAGGGCCAGCTGTTTGCCGCTCGCGAGGCAGAGCTGGCGCGGTGCTCAGCGGAGCTGCGCCGGGGTGCTTCGCTCAGGCAGGATCGGTGTGCAAATCCCTCCTCAAAACTAGCTTTGGGCAAGGACACCTACTCCCTCTACCCGCCTTCGTTAAAGGCAGGATGGTTTCGACGTTTTGCTTCCTGCTGCTTTGTCCAGTCTATTACCAGTTTTAAAAAGCTGGAACACCCCCCTATTATTTTCCTTTAAAAAAAAATATTTAAAAAAATCCCTGTTTTCTGTTAAACTTTGCCCGTGCATTATGCAGCATTAATCACCGTGTTTTTCCTCTCTGAACTAGTACAAAAGCTCCCAGGTACTCCGCCTGTACATGGAAGGAATAATAATAGTAATTGCCAGCTCATCTGAGCGAGCTTGTCCTCATTTTGCCGTTCCACCCGAAGGCAAAGGCCAAAAAAAAAAATTATTAGATTGAAAACCTTGTCTTCACATCATACAAGGCCAGATCTAATCAAGGAAAACTCCAGCTTCTGTTTCAGGTGTCTCAATGAAAGAACATAGTTTATTGTGAAGCGTTTGCGGCTCATAAAAATGTAAAAGCAACAAATGTCACAAGTTTTAATTTTGTTTGTCTGTGATAGGAGTTTTAGAGCCCAGCAGACTCATGATTTACAGCTTTTCTCTGTAACTATGGGTACTAGGAACAGATTTGGGGGGGGGGGGGGTC
>VYZM01009030.1:74118-109295 GCA_013398915.1 Dromas ardeola
GTTGTTTGGGTCTCTTTTTTTAATTGATACTGTGTGTTGATCCTTTTACGAAAATGCTAAATATCACAAGATGGCAGTGAATCACGAAGCTGCGATATTCCAATACTCCCCTCTGCACAGGAACAGCCACATTCTGGATTCACAGATATTTTTTTTAACCCCAAAAGCAAATTCAGAGCGTTAATACTGAGCCATGGCTTCAATGCAGGGGTCTTCATGGAAGAGCTGATATCCAGGGAAGTTTTGTGCTCGTAGCACCGTAGGGATGGGACCTTAATTCTTTTCATCTTCTCTGATATTAAAAAAAAAAAAAAAAGGGAAAGTCAAGAAAAACAAAGGAGGGGGAAAAAAATCCCTTTCCTGCCCTAAAGACAAAGGAACATTTTATGATCTCTCTGGCTACATCTGTACTCATCAAATGTGACATTTTCTTTCCCAGGGGAGAAGTCGTTCCTATCTGTTTACATGGTGAAGCACAGAGTGGCAGCAGCTAAACGGCTTTTTGGACCCATTTTTTGGAAGGTCCTCAGCTGGCCTGGGACAAGGCCCCGCGGCAGCGGTGCCCCAGCCCTTATCATCCCACCCGTTCCAGATTTATCTTTGCCTTCTTCACCCTTCAGAAGGCTTCTCTTTACGGGGGAGGCTGGTTTGGTGATGAGACAGAGGAACAGCTCCAGATTTATTTGTTGACCAGTAACCTAATTCATTTGCCTTTTGAGTCCAAGATCTATACTTCCCTTTCTGACGCCAGATAAGCCCCCCTGATGTAGCTTATCTCCTTCTGAAAGTGCCTGCACGGCTGCTTGATGTTCTCAAAAGCGCTGAGCTTGCACCTCACATCAGGACAAACAAGCTTCTGCTGACTGCACCCAAAATTGTTGAAGGACTGGCATGGCCTGCCCCATCATCAGGGGAGGCTGCAAAGAAAACCAGCCCCTAAGAAGAATAGCTCCAGGGAAGAGTCAGTTTTGGAGACAGATGATTACTTGGAAGCCAGCTAGGCTGTGCTCAGGGCTGCTCAGCTGAAGATCTGGCCCAGAAACTTAATCAGATGCCTTATTAATTGGGTCCAGCAGGAACGTGTCTTTTTCAAGTCAATGGATTTTGCTGTGCAGCTGGACGCATGAACTAGAATTGTGAGATTTGAGAGTGAAGTTATGAGGTGCACATCGGTCCTACGAATGACCTCACCGCAGGTGGGATCTCGCGCAGGTCTTGGATGGCAGCATTCACACTGCAACAGAAACATCTCTTCAGCGTTCATCCTGCATTTGGCTTTCCCTCCAGGATCTTCACTGGCAGCTCATGGTGGTTTGGGGAACCATCCAATACCTGCAACATTCTCAGCCAAAGTCCTGCTCAGCCATTTCCAGCTGATGAAACCCAGTTTACCCCAACTTCTGATTACCCCAAGGTCTAAGGAGCAGGAGGTGGAGGTGTTGGGAGCCCATCAATGGAGGATGAGCGGGAGCTGGTATGGGGAGCAACTCCAGGCGTGTTTGATTTGCCTTTAGGTAAGAACCTCTAATACTGCACTGCAGGGACAGAGAAGGGTAGACAAAGCAACAGGAGGTGGATCAAAGCGCTGTTTCTGTGCATTAGCTCGAGTGGAAGGATCAGAGGCACCAAATGCAGGGAAACCCATGGGTCTCTCCCAGAGACCCAGGCACTGAGCTTGTTGTGCATGCTGAGGGCATCTGTACAGCTGCCCACGCGGGCACAAGAAGTCTGAAATGTCTCCTCCCTTGTGGTTTGCATCCGCAAGTCATCTCTGTCAGCCACTTCTGCAGACCCGCGCAGCTCCTGTATATGAGTGCCCTGGAAATATCCCATATGTTAAATGCATGTGTACACGTATGTATGTGCAATTGTTTTATTGACTCTTCCAGACGTCCAGCAAGTTTTCAGGGACTAATGGATATCCCTGAGTCCCTGATAAATGAAGAGTTTCCATCATTTTCTAACCAACAAAAGGTATGATTCCGGGTTGTATGTTAACACTGAGCAGGTCTCAAATGATAGAGTTTATAAAAGAAAAGATCCATGGAATGGGAGCTGCAGGCTGTGAATTGAAGTGAAGACAATGTTAATGAGGTTTTGAGGAAATAGGACGCTGAAGAACTCTGGAAGAGAGGTTTTGAGGACATGGTGGAATATAGTAGAAGGTGCACATGCACATATAACTGAGAAGCTGCAGGTATCTGCTGAGCAGGAAGTCTGCAGAGCAGGGAACCCAGAAGTATGTATTTGGGGGAAGAAAAAAGAGGAGAAGGCCAGCTGAGGGAGGAGAAACAAGATGGAGAAGATGAAGTAAGATGAAGTGAGCAGCAGGCCCCACTGGAAGAGAGGATGATAGCCAGAGACCGTGGGCCAAAAAGGAACCAGAGGATGCACAGAAAAGGATGAGAAATCACAGCCCAGCTAATACAGAGACAAGACAGAAAGGACCAGGCATCCACACCAGTGCCAGGTGGAGCATTTCTGTGACAGTAGACTTATTTGAGAAAATGCCGTTGGTTTGTCAATGGGAGAGATCCAAATAGAGGCTAAATTGCTGCCCGCTAGGAGCTAACTTGGAGGTGATGGCCATGGGGCTTGGAGGGAACTAGGAGAGCCTGGGCAGAAAATGGCACAACTGGAGCTGCCAGAGCCTTGCTTGAAAGAGAGAGCAAGGGAACTGCAGAAAGCACGGTGGGGGTGGGGGGGGGTGTGAGTGAACACACAGAGGTGGGATGGATGCAGGCTAAGGAAATCAATAAATTCAGAATAAAATATACACTGGAGGCTCTGGAGGCAGGATACCTCCCCAGCCCTGGGCAAAGCACGGACCACCCAGATCAGCTGTTCTGCTGGACAACAGCACCATAGTGTTTTGTAAAGGAGGGCCCCATGCAGCAACCAGAAGATCTCTGTGGGACCTGTTCTCCTTCATTCAGGTACTTGAAGCAATCGTGGTTTGTATTTATTCCACCTTGTGTTCTTTTTCTCTTCCTTTTCTCCTTTGGCAGTGCAAGTCATTCCCTTGCACCCAAAGGGTTTCGGCTTATTGCACTTGCTGATAGAAGTGGTTTCCTTGGCATCCTTGTGGGCTTCACCGCTGTCCTCCTGCCTTCAAAAAAACCAAGTGACTGGCATGAATTTGCACAGCAGTCACAACTGTCCTACATGTTTTGGCAGGTAGCTCCGGACATGGGAATCTTTTTTTCCTCTCTTTTATCATCTACATGAAAGGGGCATTTTCTCTCTTAGGGAGGGTATTGCCTTTGTTGTGTGTTTTAATTCCCACGAAACCCCAGCGCTGGTATTCCTCAGGGAGGGGTGGAAATGGCAGCTGCAGCTGGCAAACCACAGGGTGAGACTGAGCAGGGTTCAGAAACCAAAGGTGCCGGACGGGTTTGTGCTGTGCGGCCGGGTCCTCTCCCAAGGCACCACACGGTTTCTCAGGGGTGGAGGCAAACCCAAAACTCATCAATCCAGAGAGAAAAATTAATTAAATGGTGTAACTCAGGATGCAGTGGGCTGTGGAGCATCTTGGCCAGGTGCCTTTGTCCTCAAGTAGTTTCAAGGCATTGAAATTTTCTCATCGGTGGCAGTGGAAGAGCCTGAACTGCTTTCCAGGCACTGTCTCTGCCCTAGAGGAGCCTCCTGCTGTCACAGCCTCTCCCCTTGTGACCAGGGGAGACTTGTCCACCCATCACAGGGACCCTGGACCTCACCCAGCCCCAGTGCCTCCAGTAGCTGCTGTGCCTGGGGATAGCTCTGCCCCTGAAGAACGTCAGCCTGTTCTCCGAGTTATTTTTCTTTCCCTCGTGCAGCCATGGAAGGGTTCCCGGAGCAGTGGGATACTATGGGAAGGGTGTAGGGTCTCCAGCTTAAATTATCCAGTAGAGAAATTGGTGGTGGGAACACTTCTATTTCCCAGGTGGCACCTGAGCTTGGAAGCCGGTAGGCGATCTGATGCTGCATCGGGGCTCAGACTCTTTTTCTGCTGCATGGCTCCTTGTGGGTAAGAGTCATGCTCCCAGCCTCTCAAAGGCTGGACCCACCTGGGCCCGTGCCCTGGTCTCCTGATGCATCCTATGCAGAGAGATGGGATCCAAACCCTCCTCCCTGGACTATGGACACACAGCTCAGCTACGCGTTTTGCTCCCAGCCAGATGATTTTGAGGTGGACAATCTCTCCTTGACTCTTGTGCCAATGTAAATAGGGACCAGGTGAATTCAGGGGCTTCTTCAGGCAAAGGGTGGATGCAGAGGTGGCAGCCAAGATGCATGACTGCCTGCTCTGGAGGACAGAGAATGGACACAGCAGGACTTTTACAGCTACAACCTGATCGTCAGCATAGCAGTTTACGCAGCTGATATGGTGGTTTCTAACACCTACAGGTCCTATGCAGACCTGCACTGTGGGATGTAGTCTGGCAGCAGAGAGGCACAATTCACTTTGGTCTTTTTTTCAGACCATTTTAGTGGCTTGAAATTTAGTTAAGATGACCTAAAAGCAGGACCAAAATGGTTACAGAAAGGATCACATTGTGTGTGTGTGTCTGTGATCACAGAAAGGATCAGAGACAAATCAGATGTGAACTGTAGGAGGGACCGGCATCTCCTCCTAAAACAGCTCCTGGTCAGGTGGATCCCGGGTCACTGCAGATGACAGAGATTTCTAGTTTGTCTCAAAGGAACATTTCTGCCAGCATCAAATTAAGGTCAGGGGATGGAGCAGAACAACGGCCTCGTTTCAGCCTGGCAAGGGAATACGGAATCAGGAGCGCGGGTACCGCAGTCACGTTTGCGCTGCACGGTGCAGGACATAGGTGTCCTGGTTGTGCTGGTACCTTTGGACGGTCTCCCACACCAGAAGAGCTGGGGAACATTTGTGTGGCTTATTTTCTTCCTCCATCCTCCTGCTAGCAAGATAGTCCTCGGGACTGTCTTGTGTAAGCTTTTCACACTTTGCATGAGCTCTTTGGGGAGGGCAGGATTCAGATGGCAGAGGGGGAGCAGCAGGACCCGTGGAGGGAAGGCTCCGAGCAAGGAGAGGGACTGTGATGGGGCAACCATTGCAGAAGGGACTGCAGGTGTCGCTGAAGCTGAGCTGGCAGTAGGGATGATCCAAGCATCTCTCACCCATTCCTGTGCAAAGCCAACCCCAGGGTGGAACGGGGACATCCCAAGGGGGCATAGCAGCTCCTGAGAACACCTTTCCCTGGATGATGATGACACAGCTCAGTGCCAGGTTACCCCCATTTAAAATCATTTAATACTGCAATGGTTGTGGCCACTAGCACAAGCAGTGCTGTGTTTCAGCTCCAGTCATTTTGTCCCCTTAACAATCGGCTGCAGGAATCCAGGCTGTGTCTCCCATCAGCCTCCCCACAGTGGGACCCACATCAGGTCCCTGCCATCTAACAGCCCGGCCCGTGACTCACCTCGCCTTCACTTCAAGGGAGCCATCCGCAGTCCGAGGTTTCCATCTGGATGGAAGAAGTCGTTCTGCCCTGTGGGCTGGGGGATCTGATCTCTGTGGGCTGCCTGCTTACACGAAAGATGAGAGTAAATTGCGATCTGCAGAAGAGCTACAGCTCTTGGTCATAACACTGAGAAATAGCCATTAGATGCAGCTTCTAACACGTCCCACGTTCATTGTCTGTGTTTCCTCCATGCACGCAGCTAAACCTCACACCCATTCCTTCCCATCTGCCTGATTTACACATCACCCTGTGCTACTTGATGTATTTCTTTGCTGCCACTTATATCAGTGCATTAAGGATGGGACTAACTTGTTTGGGGCTTTCTCTTTCAAGAGCAGACACCTCCAAGCCATCCTCGAGCTGACCTCATCAATCCTTCAGAGTCCTTCCAGAGAGCCCAGCCCAGCAGAAGACGTGCCCAAAGGGTGAAGCTAACCAAGACAAAACTGGGGACAAAATACTGCCTGGGCAGATTTGGGCATGATTTAGGCTCATGGCCATTTGAATTGTTTAATGGTTTGCTCGGCAGAGAGTTCACTGATCTTGGGCGATGCTCTGCAAGCTTCTGGCATGTCAGAGGTGGCGACAGGTGAGTCCTGTTGGGGTCCAAACGGCACGGTACCAATGTACCTGGGCCTGGCATGTCTGGATTTGGACTGAGCCCTGCCTGAAACATCTCCTCAGCTACTTGTGCTCGTCCTAAAACACCCCACGCGATCCACGCGTCCTCCAGGAGATGGCAGCAGCAGATCTCGCATCCCCCCGTCCAGCATTCCTACGGCAACGGGAGTGAAGCATCCCCCAGAGCTTGGAGGGCGACCACAAGGTTAGGGAAAGACATTGGTTCCCAGCAAACAGCCCATCTCCCAGCTTCCCTGGGCTGGGGAAAGGTGGAAAGAGGCTGCCTGCCGCTTTGCTCCTTGCGCAGCATCACACCGAAATAATTGAGGTGACAACCAGGGTATTGCAGCTGAATTAGCCAAGGTTACTGAGTTTTCTTTTACTCTCTTCTTTTAGCAGGAGGGAAAAGCTGGTGCAAAACTTGCACAGATCCTGGGTGTACCAAGGAGGGAAAATGGCAGCATTGGCAGCAAACTGGTTACAGCAGCATCAATCAAGTCTAACGGCCGTCGGCAGAGAGCAACCGGAGCACGGAAATATTTGTGAGATGAGATTCCTTCCTGCTGCTCAGAAACAGTTGATCTTCAGCATTTAGAAAGCTGGCTGCTCCCTCTCGACTCCCTGCTTTCCAGTGAGCTACCACCCAAACTAAGCTGCTTATCACATGTGGTATAATCCATCTTCAGGCTTGTGGCAGGAGCAGCAGTGGGAGCTAATTAGCATGCACTAATATGCATGTTAACAAAATCTAGCTCCTACAGCAAGAAAATCGTTACGGTTATTGTCGTTTATTTGCACGCTGAATTTTTTGCAATTAGGCACCATGTAATGTTGAGTTGCCACTGGGGACCTGTCCCTCCATCTGTGGCTAATGCCACTCACACGAGGGATGAATTATGGGCAGGTCATGCAGCAGAGATCTTGGGGCCCAGCTCAGACCAGCTGTGAAAGGCCACGAGGAAGGGTTCTTTGGCACAAATGTGCCATCGTTCCTTGGCTTCAGGGCATAGCTCAAAGAGTTGTTCAAGGAGGGCAAGGAAGATGTTTGGAAAGGGATTTGTAGTAAGGTTTCAAGGCTGCTTTGCTGCCTTATTACTTTGCATTTGGCCACTCAATCTGACACTCTTAAAGCTCCTTTTCAAATGATAGTTAGTCCCCGCAGCACTGGTGAGGATAAGTCACCAACCGTAACTTGTTCTCTACATTGTTTGTAGATGTGTAAGCTGAGCCCTGGAGCTGTTTCGTCCTCCTTCCAACAGAGAGCAGGAGCTGGTCCTGTCCCAGGGCCGCTTTCTAGTTGCTAGATCTTTCCCTTTGGGACTGTAGCTCCAGCAAGAGGTGCTGACCGTGCTGGTGTCACCCTGCTAGGACCTGACACAGCATAACCAGACATTTCTCTTGTGTTGTTCCAACCCTGACTCTGGCTGATGAACTGCTGTGGTTTCAAGTCCCAGCGATGGACTGACACAGCAGATACGGCTCTGTAGAAAAAAAACGCATCATTGGGCCATCCGGATCCTTAGGTATCTGCCAAATGGCTCCTAGTCTTGTAGAGTTTTGTGTTTCTTCGCTATAAGGATTACACCCACTTTTTCTTTGGAAGTCTCCTAATTAAGCATTGGGCAGATCCCACCTTATTTCATTTTATAATTTGAACAGCTCTGATGGGCTACAGCTTTTATCTGCTCAACAGTGTGTGATGTGCACTGTTCCAGGCCACATCCCCAAGGGATGGAGAGCCAGGAGCTGAATAGAATGGCATGGTGGCAGGGAAGGGACTCTGCAGGGCAGGAACCTCACCAGCTAGTGCCCAGCTCCACAGAACCCAGGCAAGGTGAGCAGGAAAGGCCCATGGACAACAGCCATGCTCAACCAAGAGGCTAGATCATCAGGCAAGTTGGTGGTGATGAGGCAGGTCCAAGGCCAAGCCATTAAGTCAACCTCCAGGTCAGGGCCAAAGGGTCCATGGCCAGCCATGGTCACGGCTATGGCTGAGATGGAGACCAGCACTCCTCCAAGAAATCCTGGGCAAGGACTGAGAGCCCTGGGCTGAGCTGAAATGGGAGGGTGCCTGTCAAACACAGCTCTTTGGGAAAATGGTCCTCATCGTCCATGGGACCCATTAACCCAGTGGAAAATATTGTGTCATCCTCTGTCTTGGGGAATGGATGACCTAAGAACTGAAGCCAGTTCCCAAATCTCTGTCCGACCACAGGAGCATGTTTCATCTCAGAGACCTCATGAAATGGCAGGCACCTGGCACAGGCCAGGTCTCCTGATCTATTTGGTCATTCCCCAGAGATGCTGCATGTCTTCGTTCTTTTTCCTTTCCTAATTTTCCCTGATTTAATTATTTGCCTGACTGACAGAAAGGATTCACACTGAGTTAGCAGAGGTTTATTCACATACGCAGACATTATAGAGAACTGCCACTCACCAGCATACCAAGATGTTCTGGGTAAATATAAAGCTAGAATGCAAAGTAAACTGCTTATGCAGATAGCAGAAAGCATCAGCGGTGTTTGCAAAGTACGTTGATATCCTCTGCTAGAAGGTTGCTTATGCAAGGAGAAGTAATAGTCCACACTGCTGTACAAAGCAGCGTAAGAAATGAGCAGTGGCCGAGCTTCATTTCTAAGCTAGGATGAGATGCACGAACAACCTCCAGGAAATAGCCCAGCTATTTCCAAGAAACAAGATCCTGTCCTTGCATTGCTCCACCCAAGAGATAACCCCAGCCTTTTGGAGCAAAGAGAGCCTTGAACATTAGAAGTGATTCTGAAGCATTCCCTCAGCCTGTTGGGTCTCCTCTTTGTGTGAAAGAGTAGAAAAGGAAAAATGTCAACACAGAAACACACACCTAAAAATCCCATGAAGCTCTGTAATGAGAACATGGTGGGCCACTCCACATTTCACCTACCAAGGGATCACCTACAGCAACGACCAAGGGCTCTGTCCCTTGTAGTCCATAGGAACTAGGGTTCACCACCAACCTGTACTTCTCAAACCTTCCTTCCAAGTCCAGACCCCAATCTACTCCAGACACTGATCACAGACACAGCAGAAACATGCAACCAAGGCAGATATACCTTTTCCAGAGGACTTTACTCATGCAAGGAATCTTTTCGCTCTCCCAACCAGCAGGCAGAGTTATCTGCAGCTCAACAGGGAATATCAGATCTTGAGTTTGATGGCATCTGTACTGAGCTCAGGCCAGAAGAGGGGAGCACAAGGAGTTTTTCTTCCTCTGCAGAACTTAACGCTGGCTACTGGAAACCAGATCCCTCCGCTCCAACTCTGGGTGTTGAAGCTAGCTTGTTCTTCAGATGCACATATACCTTATGTGAGGAAAAAAAACTACACTGATTGGAGTAGTTGCAGCCGGGCTCCCATGGCTCTTTCCTCTGTCAAGAGCTCATAGCTTTAAATAGAAACTTTATTCTGTAACATACAGAGGACAGGGACCCTGAAAAATGATGTCCCGTCAGGATGGGAATGCCAGAACAAAGTCTAAGAGGTCCTTCAGGTAGAGGAGGGATGCTTCAATGTGGCTGGCAGCTGGTCAAGATGGGATGCCGACAGGGCAGATCTGAGAGAGGCCAAGGGGCAAAGAGGAGGACCTCAGAAGAAACCAGGCACGTTCAAAACGAAGGCTGTGCTGGAGTCTGAAATCGTCTCTGCTTCACTCCTCTTCCCTCTCCACCTTCCCGGGAGAGTGTCTGGTTTTATTAGCAGCTAGGAAAACATTTTGGCCCAGATTCAGGCAGCCTATTAAGAGCCGCAGTCCCAGCGGGAGCTGGAGACTCCTCCAGGCTGCGTGGATCGGCAAGCCGGAGCTGGCACTGGGAAAAGGCCATGTGGTCCCACCAGGTCCCGGGAAGCAATGGGGTCTTCCCAGCAAGGAGGACACACTTAGCGCATCCCCCCATGCCCATCCGGCTTCATCCCCCCAGCCCTGCCAGCTGCTGTCACACAATCTCCTTGGGTTTGCAGGAGACGTGAGCTCACTTGCTGAGATTAGCCAAACAAAACAAGCTGTGTAAGACTATTCCCAGCTTCGCTTTGACATTTGCCAGAGGAGATTTCAAGCGCGAGAGCTGCCGCCTCCCCGCTGCACCGCAAAACGCAGATCCCTGGCAATGCAACATCCCCGTCTTCTGGTCCCCTGCCCCAGGAGGCATCCCCACCTGCATCCCCTCCATCAGTGACACCTGAACTGGTTGTCATAGAAACCGGTGGTCTGCCTGTCTCCCCGTGTCCTGCGTGCCGGGGTATGATGCTCTGCTCCCTCCGGCAGCAGCTATTTGCAGTCCAAGGGACTCGGGGTGGCTGCGGTTTCCCCGTGCATCTGGGAAGGGAGCAGCCCACGTGGCCGGGAGCGTGCTCCCAGCTGGTGATGCTGCTATAATTAACGGGAAGTGAAGGCAGACTGGGGTCACGGTGAACCCCCCCGAGTATTTCGCCGGCCGCAGGATGCTGTCGTCTGATCGGGCTGCAGGAGTTCCCGTCTCTGCCGAATCGAGACAGGCTTGTTCGCATCTGCATATTTTGGAAGCCAGTGGGGATATGAATGAACAGAGCCAGCTGCAACGCCTGCTGAATATTGCAGGGAAGCCTTTCATTCAAAAAAAAAGAAAGAATCCACCTCCTGTTCCCCCCCCAGATATAAAAATATAGCTGTGGTTTTTTTGATAAAGCTGCAGACGGTATTGGCTACAATTAATTTTAGGATGGGGTGATGCTGTTGGACAAAACTCTATAGCCTCACATTTCTTTTATGGCAATAATTTTGGGTTTGAACCTAAATTGTTTTTCTGGGAAACCTTATTCTGCAATGATCACAACTGTGAAGACGAGGCCAAGGAGCCTGTTGGAAGACAGCAATCACTCACCACTCAGCGCCTCAGCTTTTCTCCCTCATCCCCAGCCAAGACCCCAGGGAAAGGTTGTGCTCAGGGCAGCAACGCCATGGAGAGCAAAACCTCATTTTCTGAGGGAACCAGGCTAAAAATAACCGAAAGCAAAACACTGTCTTCAGCCAGCTAAACAACCCCTGAACAACTTCCCTCTTTGGTTTGTGGCAGGGAACCAGGGCCCAGCAACACCCAGGGCATCAATAAATGAGCTCCCTGAACTCCCCCTGGCTGCAGCCAAACCCCCCCAGGTGCAGAGAGATGGGATGGGAAGAAAAGGAGGTGAGTGAGGTTGTGCATGAATCGCATGGAAATGAGGCCAGGAGAACTGTCAGACGCCCCAGCAGATTTGATGGTCCATGCCTGGTGCTACCCAGGTTCAGCCACGCCATCCAGGGTGGATTTGGCCCTGCAGGCAAGGAGGGATGGGGGCTTTCCATCCGCCGTTCCTCTGTGGGCCACTAACCAGCTGAGTGTTTTCTCCCAAACAGGAGCGCTAATCAGACAGCATGTTGTGCCTAATTAGGACTCGTGACAAAGTGAATCAGCCTCCCCCCACCCCCCACGGCAGGACGATGATTTCATCCGAGGCCAGGTGTTAGCAGATGGGTGCCAGCTCCACATGCACGCAGCCAAGCTCCTCTTAGCATTAATAAAAGCCCTCCTCAACAGGCTCTGGGAAGGATGAAACCAGCCATGGAAGCATCCACTCCTCAACCTGCCTGCCTGAAACATCTCCCCTGTCTCCTCTCACCAGCCAAGAGCTGTCTGCTGCTACCTGACTCACTCCTCTGAGATCCTTTTTTTGGAGTATATCTGTGTTCCACCAAGCAGGAACTGATTCCCACTCCTGATCCTTCCTCCACCCAGGAAACAAAAGGCAGGAGTCATTTGACTCATCCTCATCAGGCATTGAGGCCAAGAACATGCATGGGAGCATCCAGAAGGTCATGAGAAACCTCCACATGAAAATGGGATCCAGTAAAAAAGCAGCAAAAGGGGATGAGGAAAGAGACCAGATTTCCAGGGACACTCCAAAGCAGCTGGTGGCTTGGAAATGAAACAAATCTGGACGTCTTAAAAAGGCCTGGGACACTGCAGAGAAGGCAGAGATCCACCCTTTTCAAATAAGCTGAAGCTGATACTTAAGCAAAAGTGGAAAAGTGGATCAACAGTAGTTTTTCCATAGTATCATCCCATTTTTCCTAGGGGATGGTGCACCCTGGGAGTGGGTGGGAAAGGGTAGTTCAATCAGGAGTTTTATAGCTTTGGATGAGGACTCTACTTCCAGCTTTTCAGGGGGAAAACTGATGCTGAAGAAACCCAGCAAGGAGGCAGGTGACAATTTATCAACCTCTTCCAAAAAGGCGCTCCCACACAGAGAGTGGACGTGACAGCAGCAGGGATAAAACTCATCTTCTCCATGGGAAGAAAACAGCAGTTTGAGGACATTGACATGAGCAAATGGTAAAAGTTGGGCAGCATTATACAAAAAGACAGGAGCAGGCACTGAAGACAAAGTGGCCACCTGGAGAACATAATTAGCCTAGCAGGTCTTTTAGTGTCATTAACGGATGTTATTATTTCACTTGTCCCATTGTTAAGGCACAATTTGTTCTGCTGGTTCCTGGTCAGACAAGGCTCTCCCTGACCTCCTGGGCATGGCTGGATGATACCCTGGAAGCAAATGTTGTTAAGGCAGATGGTGAGGTGGTCAGAGGCGTCCTCTCCTCCATAGAGACCATCACCAGTAACGGGAGGTCTTAGTCAGCTTTAGGGCACAACCCTTCCTGTTTAGCTGGAGAAGTGGAAATCTTTCTTCGTGGCCTTGTCTGAAAGAGGCTTTTTTGGCTCTGCTTTAATGAAATGCTGAAACTCCGTGCAGAAAGCAAACGCCTCCTCCCAAGTATTTATTTTTCTTCTTGTGGAGCAAAATCCATCACTTTCCATCAAAGCTGGTTTTGCAGGTTTTTCAGCACATGCTGAGTATATCTTTGGCCTATTCTGGAGCAGGGGAAACTGAGGCACAGAGCAGAGCACGTCAGGATCTGACAAATGCTTACACTGACATCATGGAGAGACCTTCCCAGTGTTGAGATGGCCCCAAAGAGGAAAGATTACCTCTTACATCTAAAACATTGCAATTGATTTTCTATCCTCATGGCCCTACAGGCTTCTACTGCCCATACATGGTCAAGTCTCTGCTCTCCACCTCCTATAAAAGGTGCTGGCTGCTTGATTTCTTGATGTCAGACCTCCTAGAGTTGTGTTTCCCTTTTAGGAAGGAAGATTCCTGGGCCAGAGGGCAAAAAACCCCATAACTCAGCTCTTATTTATCACCTCTTTTTATAATTAACCGCTCTCTAAATGAGGGGCAGCACTTGCAAGCCCAGGGGTGGGCACGGCACAAGGAAGCCAGAGGTGTTTTCTGGTCCAGCTGTGCTGGGTTTCCATGCAGGTGTCCCCACCCATCTCCAACTGGCTTCTATTTATGGGTGTCACTGTGAGGCTTGCGATCCAGATGAAGTCAGGATGCTTTTTGCTGTTCTGCTTTGCTGGCCAAATCAAACAGCGGTGTGATGCAACAGCCGTGGCTGAGGGTTGCACAAACTTTCCAGCCGGAGGAATCAATCTTTTAAATACAAGTACGGGAAAAAAGCAGTAAGCACAGAGGGCAGGATCAGGGCGTCTTTCTTGGAGCGGGTGTCTGCGAGACAGGCTGCAGCACATGTTGTTCTGGCTCCCTTTGGTGAACTTTGCTAATGTCACATCGGTATTTGCTGTGGGTCTGCTTGAGTTGACCTGCTGCTTCTCTCCAGGCTCCAGCCTTGGAGGACCTGGTGCCTCGTGGGTGCATTGCCAAGGGACAGCACTGCCCCAAGCCCTGCAACCAGCCTCTGGGATGATCTTGAGCCAGTCCTCTCCCAGGACTGTCTCCCTGTTCCTCCTCCAGATCTGGCAGGTCCATGGGTAACGCTCTTGCCTAGGAGGAGCAGGTGAGAATCACCCAGGTGGGCAGCCATCCTGGACACACCAGTTGGGAAGATCCTGGGGGAACTTTTCCCAAAAAAGGGTTCAAATCTCAATACAGCAGCTAGATGTTTACCACGTGCCTTCTGTGTCCTACAACACAGGAGTGAACAAACTGGGGCAGACTGATGGCCTGTTCATCCTATGGACCATCCATCCCTTGGCCCATCCAGCTAATGGTCCGTCTAGTACAGTATCCTACTTCTGAGAGCAGGGAAGAGGAGAAAAAAAATAATCAAGCCAACGTGGAGCAACTCCCTCCCAGCCTCCAACAATTTCAAATTCAAACACATTCTAAAGGCAGACGTGGGATCTTCAGCTGGAAGAGCCCTTTGGGGATGATCAGGTGCTGAAGTTTTGGGATACATGTAAATGTTTTGTATTTGCAACATCCTGTAGCAATAATTCCCCAGTTTAACTGTACACGTGATGGGGAGCAGCTCCCTTTTCTGTCTGAACCTGCCCTACAGTAGTGTCACTTGGTGGTTCATTTGACCCCTAGCTCTGGTGTTCTGATAGAGGGGCCAGTGAAGAGTGTCCACTTGTCCACTCATTGACTCTCCAGCCACCCTTAATTTTGCAGCTCTGTACAAACCCTCCTCTGTTGTCCCTCCAGCAGGAGCTATCATGGATGTTTGAACCTGTTTTCACTCCTCTCTGAATCTGCCCCCAAAATTCTTAATGAGATGTGATAAGGATCAACCAAAAGGCCATCCGTGTGTTATCAGGGCGGTGGAAGACCCCGGGGAGCAGGCAGCAGCTGGCTGACACTTCGGCAACTCTCTAATCCCTTATATAACCACTGACTCTGTTTGTTTTTCCTTCCTGACTTTTTTGTGTGTGCTACTGCCGCGTTCGCTGCTCCTAAAGCCGCTTATAATTGTGCTAAACCCCCAGCTTAGACAAACACTGCTCTGGGTCCTGGATGACTCACTGAGCCATTTCCTTCACTCCCCCTGCAAGAAAAAGCCTCCTCCCCGGCTCCAGCAGCCCAGAAGGACACCCGCTGACTTCGGCACCCCCTTCTCCGTGTGCACACCCACCAGTTCCAACACTGAAGGGCTTTTTTTTGCCTCTTGCTAGGTCCA
The DNA here is from genome assembly GCA_013398915.1 of Dromas ardeola. NCBI lineage: Eukaryota > Metazoa > Chordata > Aves > Charadriiformes > Dromadidae > Dromas > Dromas ardeola. The sequence continues at coordinate 89,245 of VYZM01009030.1, forward strand.
GATTCAATGTTTGCATGGCTTTTCTCCTGCGTGGTGACTCTGATTTGGGACTTGCTGCCCAGGAGATGGCCAGGGGGCCTCCTCAATGGGTTGGCCAAGGTCTTTCTCATCCTCATAAACGCCAGCCTGCAAAAGTCAAAAACCCAAACGTGCAGACAGAAGCATGTGGCAGCTCAGGCTGAGTGTGAAAATGGGTGCACAGGAGACAGTGGTGAAGTCCTTTTCAAGGTAATGGCTGTTTTCTAATGTATAGCACCCAAATATTCTCATCTTGCTAGTGTTATTTTGATAAACAATGACGTATGCTGTTCTTGTACTATGTTGTCCTCCAAAACCTCTGTTGTTTTATATGTGTGCATACACACTCAAGAGATGCACACACACCTCTACTACCAAATTTTCTGTAGAAAACCCCACGCACTAAAATTCCAGCTATTGCTCATGATTTGCTCTTGCTGAGCCAGATCAGGAGTTCTGGGGTCTTGCTGAAACCTCTTCACTCCGCAGGATGAATTTGTAGCCCTGGTGGAAGACTATCCTGGTGTTTTTGGTTGATGCCTGTGTCTTTCCAGTAAAGCAAATGAATTTCCATGTGCCCTGGGGCAAAAGCAGTATCTGGGCTTTGCATCTACTCCAGAAGGGCCCGACCCATTTGCTGCTGGAAGAATATTTCACATCCAGGCAACACCAATTAAATTAACAGTGTCCCACACTCCTCTTCACGGACCTGGGGGAATGGATGGGTGGGTAAGCCTTTGCACACCCTCGTGGTGGTCCAGGTTGATCCCCACATCTGGAAACACTGTGCCAGGAACTGCCTGAGTCTTTCCATGTACAGTGTCTCCCTGTTTGACAAGGCATGGGGTGAACCAAGGAGAGCTCCAGGATCTCAGGCCAAGGCAAGTGAATCTGTCAAAGGAAATTTTAAAAAGCTTTTGTGATCTTTGTGGTGCCTGGACTGTGGCAAGGAAACACAGGACCTCTCACGTGCACTTGGCAGTCTGATTTACTCCTGACACAGGCACAGCCGGGAGCCTGGGAGTCAGCGATGGGCTGAGACAGGATATTTTTAATGCCGTAAACTGTGCTGCAGCCTCTTCAGCCCAGTTTCTGGCCCTTCTTCCCCCACACCAGTCTCATAGTGGTGGCTCCAAGGGCTCAGCTTGGAAGCGGCTTTTCCCTTTGTGATGCTAAACATCTAGGAAGGAATAATCAAATTATATCCACACAATTACATGAATGAGTGCATGAAGCATCCCATAGAGATTTGTCCCTTGTCCCTTTGCGAGGGCCACTGGATTACTCAGGCTGGCAAAACGCCCCTCTGGGTTTTGATCAGGGAGATGGGAGGATTGGTTTGGCCACCTTTGGTTGCCGTTCTTGAGTGCTTCTGGATCTGCTCACCTCGTTCCCACCAGCCATAGCATGACAGTGTTGTCTTTTGCAGGTCTTCACCTCTTGCTGCTGTGTTTTTCAGGTGCTGCACCACATCCTGAGCCTTCTGCCCCGGTTCAAGTTGTAGCCTGAGCAGCAGGTGGTCCTTCTCCTCTCTCGTACGGAGTATGGTTCCTCCACGCAACCCCTGTGCTGGTGCACAAGTAGGAAACAGATGCTTTTCCCCGCACAGCTCTTGCTGGAGCAAGCGGCTGCGAGTGCATCCCGCTCCTGGGGCTTACGCAATTAGCGGATGAATCAGCAGCACATCTGGGTGCCTGATGAGGCTGCACAGTCACATTTTCCCCTCCATCCCATGCCGATGAGCTCTTAAGCCCCGGGAAGGCAGCGGGCCAGCCCAGCCTGGCTGCTTGGCTGAGAAGCGGGAGGGAGAGGAAACTGGGTTGGCTTGCCTTGCAGGGGAAATATTAAGTGCTGCCATCAAAAACTAGGTCATGTCCCTTGCCCTGCGTCTTTTCTGATCCAGGGGTGAGAAATCAGGTCTGTTTTCTGCAGACAGTGTTTTCAGGTCCCCCCCTCCCACCTTGAACTTGGCTATGATGGGGAGACATGGAGTCTCCCTTCTTTCTCCTCCTGGCCCCAGGCTTCGAAGTAGAGGGTTGCTCCTGAGCTCAGCCCCATGGCACAGAGCTCGGTGTCCTGTAAGGCTGGGTTTTATGGAGTCAAGTCAAACCCATGGCAGCACAGCATGTGACAGCCAACAGCAAGGTTTTCCCAAGCACAGGGCGAGCAGAAGGAGCCAGGAGGCTGGGTATGGAAAAGGGGAGGCTGGGGATGGAGAAGGAGAGGCTGAGGATGGAGAAAGGGAGGGTGGGGATGGAGAAAGAGAAGCTGGGGATGGAGAAAAGGGAGGCTGGGGATGGAGAAGGGATGGCCTTGCTTGCATTTGAGCCATGAGGAGGTGAAGCCAGGCTGAACAGGCGCTGTTCATCGTCAGCTATTGGGTACATCTCCCCCAGCCCATCACCCAGATCTGCAAGTCACACGAGTCCCAGTCCCAGAGACGCTCCTGCCCTCCAACACTGCACAGCCCCATGCAAGGGATGATTCGTCACCAGCAAGTGACCAGGGGCATTTTTCTAACCCTGCCACACCAGGTCCCATTTAACACCTCCTCCATCACACCTCAGATCTCCAGGACCCCTTGAACAGCCTCAATTCCAAGCTGGAGGGCTGGCCGTGGGGAGCGGGGTGCTGCTTGGCACTACGGGAGCAGCTCCCTGGGGCGATGTCGCCTCGTCCCCAGCGCTGCAGGAGGGGGAGCGGCTGGCGGGGGGCTGCCGTCTCCCCGCTCTGCACAGTCAAGTGTCGCTCCACATCACCATCACCCTGCGCGGCGAAGGGATCGGCCACAAGCAGACAGGACCGGAGGCGGGAGAGGCGGCGCAGGGAGAGCATCCCTTCCCCCACCACCCCGCTCCTTCCCCCAGCGCTTTCCCTCAGCCGAAATTCAGACCTTTCCCAGGATGCACAAAGAAAGGCTAACAGGGCAGGGGGAAGGAAGGCGTTCATCAGCCGAAACAAAGCCGGGGGGTGCTCCTCGGTGAGCAGTTCCCCCCCTGGGGTATGTCATTTCCTCTCCTGCCCCCTTGTTTCCCCTCTGAAAGAATTGGGAGATCAGCCTGTAAAATCATGAGATCTTGCCCAGAAGGAAAATGGAGCACGTGGATCCTGCACTATCAGAACACAACCAGCCCCTTCCACAGCAAAAACCACTGCTTCTGCAAAAAAAAAAATGGGAAGCTGGGGCAGGCTGGGGAGATGTCTCTGTAAAGGGAGAGCTGGTTCCTTCGGGCTGTGCATCCTGGAGGTGAATATCTCACCCTTCCCTATACCAAGAGGCATCAGCAAGCACAAATTGGGCCCTCTGACCTTTGGCAGCAGGATTTGGCCCCCGTGAACACAGGCTGCTATGCACCTCCTCCACCTTCAGTCATGTCCTGGGGCCACCATGCCCATGGGTGATGGAGGGAAGGGGACACCAGTGGGACACCCCGATGCTGCCATTTCATCTCACTATTCATAAATAATAAATGGTTGACCCAACACAAAGCTCAGCCGCCACCATCCTCTCCCTCAAACCATGTTCTGGGAGGGCAAAGGAGACAGAGAAGGAGGGAGAGTTTCTACAGCGAACCTAAGTCATGGGCTGTCCCAATTTTTCCATGCAGAGCAGCCAATGCCATTTCCAGATTATTATTTTTGAAGTGTTACACTCAAAATCTAGCGGCAGGCAAAAAGGGAGCAGACCTTATGTACACAGCAGGGAGTTTAGCATCAGTCTCATTAACAACAAAGCAGGTCATTTTTTTAGCCTCGTTGCAATGAGACCAATATGTAGATGTCCAAATTATCCAATTACTGCTATTTTCCACTAATATTGCAATTATGATTGTTATACATAGACTTCTGACCACCTCTGGTGCTGTGCCCACCCCTCCTTAGAGTTATCATGGCAAGTTACCAGCACCCCAGATTTTTTGCTGGAGGTGCTGAGGGTGGGAGTGCTGCCCCAGTTGGTATTAGGGGATCACTGGTACTATTTTCATACCTCATCAAGCAGCCTGCTGCTGGCACTTCTGTCTTACCGGTTGGCAGACCAGGTTATACAAGGATCCCTTATTTTTTTTAGACCTTTATTGACTGGTAGAATGTTTTTAGGGTGAAACTACGCAACTGCGAAAAGCTTGGCTAAGGCTGTCACAGCCAGCAGCGCTCATCTGACCGTTGGGCAATACGCTGTTATGGCTAAAACCAGCTGAAAAAAGCGCAGGCCAAGACAAGTCTGCCAAGGCCTCACAAGACCTTAGCCCTTGTCTTGCTAAGCCGAACTAGGCTCATGACCTGAAGGCAATGGTCATACATTATTTTCTGCACTACCAGGCCATAAAAGCAGTGTTGAAAAGTTTTGTCCCCGAGTCCTCCCTGGAGCGATGCTCGCACCCAGATGCGGCATCAGCAGAGGCAGCTACAGCCAGCCTCAGTGGAGCTGAGACCGGTCACAGGTTGTCCTCTCCTGCATGGAGCAGCCCCAGTAGGCTGCAGAGCCGGTGCAGGGACAGCCTGTGTGATGCTCAGGGAAGAGCAGCATCTCTGCAGGTCCTGCACCCTCTTGCATCTGCAATGCCCTTGGGTCCATCCCACCCTCCACATTCCCCAGCCAAGAAGAAGCTGCTCTCAGAGGCCACTAAACCTCTGCATTCCTCTTGACCTCAAAGCGATACAGGCAACAAAACTTTAATATTTACAGTGCTGTTACAGGACTTTTGCTAGCTGACCCCCTGTCTGAGTCACACATGAACACTGAACAACAAAGCTCTGGGTTTCTTTCTTTTTCATCTCCCTTTGATTATTATTAGCAATATACCTTTTATTAATATCACAAAATCTTTTGCACGGTGGGGTAAGTGCCCACCCATTTTCTAGTTAACAGAGCTGAGATGTGATGTGTGCCCTTAGACATCCCTGCCTAAGAAGAGACTCAGGCTACTGGTTCAGAGGATGGTCAGAGCAGGGATAGCTGGGGAGGAAGAGCAGGAAGGTTTGGTCTCAGAGCTGGGTTGGAGGAGGATAAAACACCGCATGTAGTGTGAGCTAATGGCAAGGAGAGATTTTTTTTTGAGCTTGTCAGTAGGAAGCATATGGCTGCTGCTGAGCTTTCAGGCTTATTTAGGATTTAGTGCCTATTTGATCTATTTTAATCCAGATGTTCAGCTCATCGCATAATGAGATCCCACCAGAGGAACCATAGTGTGATGCCTCCCAGACAGCCAAAGCCCCCAAAATGTACTGAGGAGAAGGAGCAGCTTCATTAAGGCCATGCATGGCTGAGCATCGCAGGAGGGTGAAGCCGAGGACTGCTGAGCTTGGGGAGCTCATGGCTTTCCACCAGGGTGAGATCAACACACTGGTGTTGGGAGTCCAGTCAGCTTCCCAGGTCCTTCTGGCATCCTACCCAAGCAGTTTCTAAAATCTGAAATTTTTATCTTAAGGCACAGAAATTTTGAAAGGTTTCACCAAAACTTGGACGTGCTTCTCTCCAGTCTTCTCTCCCTGTGTTGTGGGTCTTCTGCCCAGATAGAGGCACTGTTCTCACCGTTCTCCTTATTTTGGTGAAGGGACTGACCACTCTGCCATTCTCCTGTCTCCTGCATCACTTCTTTACGGGCATCAAAACAGAAAAGCAACTGTGAATTGCAGAGCGATGGGAGGGAAAGTGGGAAGCACCAGCATTGCAGTCCTAGAACTGTGCTCCAACATGGAGAATGCACCCATTGCTGTACCCAACAGATAGTCCAGGATCTCCCATCCTCAGGTTCACACTGGGATCATTGGACCGTGCTTGGAGTGCTGGGGTGGACAGGGTGGGATCTGGTGGAGATCATCTCACCAGAATTTCGGACTATGTGCACATGGAGTGTGTCAGCTTCCACTGTAACCTAGGGAGATGAAGGGCATTCTAGGGCTGGAGTCAGTTGCCTGTTGATATTGCCATCTGAGAAGCCCTGCTAAAGTGCTTTCCTGGAGAAATTATGGTTATTTTGGAACACTAAATTTCTCTGCCTTCCAGGTTGGCTTGTGTTGTGGGCTTCCCAGAAGCTGACAAAAATGCATCGCATCCTACCAGGGCAACTCCAAAATCCCACTGTCATCACTGCAAGATTTATGTTGAGATTTGAAAGTTTATCAAGATTCAAAAAAGGCTTTTTCCAGGTGCAACACTGACTCTGGCCAGGTCTGAGGCTGAAGCAGTGAGCCAGAGAGCAGATGAAGCTGACCCAAGGTGGTGGACTGGGGCAGAAACTGCATGCATTTACTGTTGGCACTGGACCATGGGAAGATGGAGGGAATGAATATGTCCTGCCTCCAGCCCTCTGTCTTGCCTGCTGCTTCCTGCTGTGCTGCCTCTTCTCCTGCTTCACCTCCAAGCCTCCTTGTGAGGACAAATTGTACTGAAACATCCAAACGCCTCCTTTGAGAGTGCCAGCACTCGGCATCCAGCCCTCCGTCAGCTGCAAGAAAGCACATCGGGCATCTCTCCACATCAGTCACTGCACCTTTTACAGGATATCTTTAATGAAGAAGCACGCAGAAAAGGAGGTGGCTTCGGAGGACTTGGTGTGGAGAACCAACAAAAGATGGTAGCATCCACCCAGACCTCTAAAGGGTCGTGCCAGGCACCCCTTTGCTGCATGAACACAGTTTTGGTCCTTCAGGACATCCCACACTGATGCAAGATGGATCTGGCTTCCCCTGGGGGTGATACCCCAGGACTGGCCATCTCTTTGGAGGTGAAGGAACTGCACCTCAAGCATGGAGGTGGCCGGTATTAGTAGATCTTTGCAAATGAAAAACCCAGAGTATTTCCAGCAGATGCAGGCTGGCCATAAGCGTATATCAGTTTTAATTGTGCTGCTTTGCAAGCTCATCTAGGGGGCTTAATGGTTTCATCGCATGAAAAATCTCAGAGATGGGTATTCTTCTGCATTCAAGAGACATGATGGCATTCATCGGTTTTCACAGCCTGGTGAGGTGGGAAGCACAGCTCATGTCTGAGCACAGTCAAGGCAAATTTAAGGCAGTGCCCTGATCCCATGTGTCTGGAAACCCCATTTTCTCTGCAGTTTTCCTACCTGAAGGTTTCCCCCTTCACTACTTCCCCACCACACAGTAAATGAGCTCTCCACGAATCTTTCTGAGCAGAGGGCTCTTAAAAAAACCCTGCATATCTTGACATTTAATTAAAGGGATGTGAGTGGTTCATTGGGGATGCAGAGTGCACAGCAGCAGGCCAGGAGAGCCATTAGCCGGGTGCCCTTGATGGAGTCTGAATGAGTTGGTGGGCACAGGGAAGGGGGAGGACGGGAAACCCATTTCAGTTAAGATGCTGAGGCATGAAAGCCCTCTTGACCTCATTCCTCCTTGCATTAATGACCCTGGTCTTCCCCCACTCCATCCCAGCTGGTTCCTGGGGGGTTTACCCAGGGCACATCACGGAGCATCCTTGCAGAGAGGGGCAGGAGCAGAGGGATGGAGGATGAGCAGCATTGGCCAAACGGGGCTGTGTGTGCAAGGAAGGCAGAGCAAGGCAGCAAGCGGATGAGGGAGCCTGCAAGGCCGGACTGAGCAATGTTTTTTGGTGGTGCTGCCCTCCGCCCAGGAGGTGAACAGAGGAACGGCCATCCAGCACCAGCCCTGCCTGTTCCACGGCTGATTTTGCACCATGGCACAATTCTTCAGGGCAAACTGCAAATGAGGGTTTCTTTCCCTTTTGTCACCTCTTGCAGGTAAACTCTGAGTCGGAAAAGCATCTCCAGTCTCATATGAGAAGAAGAGGCTGGAGCAAACTAGCCCTTGAAGTGAATGTATTTTTAAGGCATTCCTGTTGGGTTCAAGAGAGGCTGGTGGGGTGAGCCTGGTAGGTCCTTCTGCATCCTTCCTCTGGCTCCCAGAGCTGCAGGCCGAGAGGAGAAAGGAGGAGCTCCTCCCAGAGCCATCAAGCCATGGCACTGGAACAATCCCATCCCTCTTACAGCAAGACTCTCTGTTTCTGCATGATCTGGGATGGGTTTTGCAGGCTACCCCACAGCCTACAGTCCTGCTGCAGCACATCTTTTGGGCCTGCTGGGCATGTGTTAATTCCTGATGGCCACTGATCCCTCACATCTCGGCCCTTCCTGCTCCAGCCCAGCTAGCAGGCACCTGCGGGATGCTGAAAGGAGCTGTAGCTGACTGGGATGGTGAAGTACACTTGAGATCCAATAAGACGGACCAAACTAACCCACAGAGGAAGGTCTCAGTCCCTGCAATAACAAGGACCAAGGGTTCCATCCCCTGTGCAAGCACAGGCTTGCACCAAAGCTTCCCCACTGCTCAGATGCAATCAGATGTGGTTGACCCCAGAGCACAGCTGAACCTGGGACCCCAAAACCTTTGAGCATGTTGGCCACATGTCTCCATCCACGCATTTGAATGCCTGGCACCCCACAGCAGCAGGACCCCTGGGGTACCCAGCACTTGTTTCTCTGCGTCCTCCTCCAGGGCAAAGCAGAAATGCCCTTGCTGAGTCCTCCCCTGTGTTAACGAGCCAGGAAGTGCCCTTTGCTACAGGAGATCTATTCACCTTAATTACCATAGACAGAGCCTTCCCCAGAGCAGGGGATGTTTAACAGAGGCAGAAATGGAGAAGGAAAGAGATAGATTATCCCATGCTGATTCACATCGCTGTCAGGTGCTGGCTATGTCTGGAGGAATGAGAAGCGTAACGGGAATGGATTCAGGGCCCAGATCGCCATTAAACCCCAGAATCATTGGTGTTTCAGACTGCATCCTGCTCAGGAGTGGGTGAATCCGCACATCTCCGCTCTCTCCAGACCATCCCTCCCTTTAGCCTTTTCCCACAATTTCCCTGCCTGCTCTGGCAGAGGATGATCAGGGCATATGCAGATTTCTGGCCACATTTGAATTCTTAGTTAATCCTTCAAAGGACCCAGTTTCTCAGGAATTGCTGGTGTTTGCCATCAGTGACCTGCCATGGGGTTGTCTCTGATTTGGCCAAGGTCAGAAAAGGTGACACTAGAAGTGGGATCCTGCTGGATCAGGCCCTCCACAGCCTTCAGCAGGATTTTTGTAGAGATGCTGTAAGGCTTATAATAGTGGACTCCTTCCCCCAGCCGCCCCCAAATACGGCACGTGCAGATCATCAGCTAAAAGCCTGATGTGGGCAGACAGCCCACGGTTGTTTCTCTAAATAAACCTTCCCCTCCCTGGCTGACTCTCCGTCTCTCTGCAATGGGATGGATTTATTTCTTGGGTTCGTATCAGGGCCTGGGTATCTCATGGAGCTTTCTCAGCACCAGCCCCGCTCCCTGGAAGGAACCTGCAACTCCTCACCCCCTTTGGACCTCTCTTGCTCTAGCAAAGTCATTTTCTGCCTTCTCCCTCCTGCCATGGAAATGCAGTACCCAGTGTGCCCCGTACTACGTTGCAGACCCTTTGGCAGCAGAGATAACTCATATACCAAGCAAGCATGTTGCCGTGGCCCCTTATAAAGTGGGAAATGCCCCTAGGCCATGAGTTACAAGCATGGTGCTGCTCTCAAAGACCCTTTTGCTTGTGGCTGGGCCCCCCCAGCCCCTAAACAACCTGAGGCATTGCTCCTGCAGAAAGGGTAGCTCTGAGCAATGCCAGGGAGACCTCATTTGCAAGAGCCTCTCAGCACAGTGATCTCCGTGCCAGCAGCATTAAGGCAATTTACCGCCTGACCCCAGCTCGAAAATGAAATCTATCATGCTTGACTTGACCTGTTGGCCGAATCATCATTATGTGGGGAACATTTTCTTTCTGCGGTGTAAAAACAAGAAAGAGGAGGGGGGAGAGAAGAAGAAAGAGGTAGGGGGAAGGAGAGGCATGGTGCCTGGCTGTCTCCTCTTCTCACGTGTCCCTCGCTGCGGTCAGTCCACAAGGAGCACGTGGGATTGGGTGGAGCATCAGTAAGTGCTTTATGGAGGGGCTGGCCTGCTGCCCCTCATGCCCTGGCCCTGGCCAGCAGCAAGCCGGGCTGGGTGGGAAGCTGACCCACCTGCTCTTGCTATATGTCTGTCTGTCTCTTTGCTGTAGTTTGCACCCCCCAGCATTGCAGACACCACTGTTCCCCACGGGCATCTCTTACAGCCTCTTGATCCTTTCCATTGCTGCATTCTGGCAGAAGCTCTGGGTGGGTCCCTGGTGCTCTGCAGGGAGCTATGCTTTGCTTGTCTGCCCTGGCAGCATCTGGGGCTGAGTTTCCCTAAAGAAAGCACAATCCAAAAATGAACGCCCCTGAGCCTCCCTGTCACGCATTTATTACAAATCCTTTTGCCCAAATCATGCAATTTCATGAATTCAAAGGCCAGATTCAGCACAAGAAATTACTAGCTTCAGTGAATGAACAGGAGAGTCATCTTTGCCTTCTTGTCTTCACCGTCTGCCCATGTACCAGTTTCGGTGGTTGTGAGAGCAGACATGGGAACAGCACAGGGCTGAACATCAGTAGCAATGCCCCATCCCAGTGTGGCTCATGATGCTCTTCTAGGAAGGGTTGGATTAAGGAATGAGGTAACTCAGCCCTGCTAAGAAAACACCTGCAAAAACATTTAGTGAGACCCAGTCATCTGGCTTAAACCAAATCTGTCCCAAGCATTTTCCAGAGGAGAGGGACAGAGAAATACCAACAACAGCTTTCCCAAGAGTCCTTTGTTCAGGATTTCTGGCACAGCTGGGGATGTCAGGAGTTATTTATGGGTTGTTTCTTTTTTAGCCTGCTGTGATCAATAGGTGTGACCCATCGCGCAATCCAATACCATATCAGCAATCATAGCAGAAGAGCAAAGATTTTCCTCTCTGCAGTTATAATGCCACGCACCGAGTTGTCCTTCGAGGAGGGGAAGAAACAGTCGCTCCCTCCATGCTGCAGAGAAGTACTGGCACCCTCCTCCTTTTATTCCTATGGGTTTCCAACACGCCACTGCTACTTGCTTCAGTGTTTCATGAGACTTACCAACCCCATCCTGGTCACCTGCCTGAAAATAACCCTAGGGAGAAAAAACCAAATGAACCAAGCAAGCCTGTACTGAAGGGGCAGAAGCAAGACCCAGCTGCAGTACATGTAGCACTACCTGTGCTGCCGAAGCTCCTCATTACCTTGCCGTGGCTACAGCATCCCTCACCTTCAGGTCTTCCTCAGCATGCCACCTAGACCAGCAAGGTCCTTCCAGACCACAGTGGCAGGCAATAGTAATCTGGGGAGTCACCCACGCTTTCCTGTTCAAACTGGTACAGACAACCTGTATCTTGCAAAAGGAGGTGTGGAGGGACAGGATGCTGCTCCTGATCTGTATTCATGGTGCAAACACGCCTCCCAAGTGTGGGATCATGGAGCACAAGGAGGTAGCGTTGAGCAGCTGTCAGAGGACCTGTGTCCAAATGAGGGTCAGGTCTCCACAGAAAAAATCCTCAGACAGCACACACAGCTCTCTGGTCCCTAACCCAGTCCTGGATCTTGCCGGGGTTCATCCCATCATGGCACAGGACATGACATTTTTGCCTTCATTGGTGAAGCAGATACTCCCATTAGATGAACAGGGACCTTGCATAGAGAGAGCTGAGAGGCTCTTTGGCTCTCGTCCAGCAATGACGTCTGAAGATTTACAGCCTGTGTCTCTCTCAAATTGCTTTCCTTAAGTAAATACCATGAGTTATCTTTGGCACCAAGCAATGAAAGTGAAGGTCTCATCTTTTCTTTGCAGCTTCACTCGTTGTTTAAGGAGCAGCAGTAATTGTGGTGCACTGCACCAGCAAAGACCTCCACTGTCTGTTCAGCCAGGTTCTTTACATCAAGCTCCTGCATCTCAGTATTTCACCCTCTCTGGTTTTGCTAAATGATTCTTGCACTTACTCCCCAGTGGCTCCCTGTGCTCCCCTTCTTTCAGGACATCCATAGGTTGTGGCTGGAGTGATCATTACTGGTTGTTGAAGGTAACCTCCTGAAGCTGTTGTTCTGGCATGGACCAAGGGTGCAGCATCCACTGTTCCAGACCCTGAAGATATTATCACCCAAATACATGAGGACGACAAACGGCTGGGTGCAGAGAGCTGATGGATGGCAGAGAGAAATTGCATGAAGCAGGGTCTGAGCCATCTCCAGAAAAGGTCTTTGATAACACATTGTCAGACACTGGTATAAAGTCCTATCAGCACATGCATCAAAGAGCCCCTATCACCTCTACCGAAGGGGACACTGAGGTACCCAAATTAGAAGCACAATCATTGTAAGCCATCTTCAGCAGATAGAAAATGTTCTTTATGGATGAAAACATTCCTTCTCTCTGCTTGGGTATGTGATTTAATCCCCACAGGAGGATTTTGCATTCCAAAGGTTACCATGACATGTCTGATTTTTCTTGAGAATTGGTAAAATTAGGATCAAAGTTACAACCTCATCGCTAACNCCTTGCAAGGACAAGGATCTCTTTTTCTTTATTATGGTAGGAATGCACAGGCTCCTGTTCCCATCCCAGATGGCATACCCCAGAGCAACAGCTCCGGATGGACATGTCACAATAAAATCTCCTTTCTATTTATACAGTGCCTATGACCTTCAGCTGTTGCTACATCACGCTAGGCGTAGCACAAACATATTTTAAAATATCCTGGAGTTTGTTTCTGAAAGGTGCATGGGTTCATTATGTTTTCCAAGGGGTCGTTATGTGCATTTTCAGAATGTGGCTAACAACTTAATTTTTTCTGTCCGGATCATAATTTCTGGGGTTAAACTTAGTACTTAAAAACACAGATGGGCTCAGTTTAAAGACTGGGAGAGGATCCAATTGTAAGTTGTCCAGCTGGTAAAACACCCTCACTGTTGAAAAACGGGTGAACTTGGGAATTCAGGCAGCTACATCTTCCCATCATTGCCTTTCACTGTGCCTTTTCCCAGCTACGCTGACAAGCTATGAACCCCCCAAAAAGTCTTCACAGTGCAATTGGTGTCAGTCCATGGCCCACTTCACCTCTTAGCCTCCTCTTGCACAAACCCGACCGACCTCTTTAAGTCTCTGGTCATGAATCATGTTTCTCAGGCCATTATAAATGTGGTGCTTTCCTGAACTTCCTTCAATTTTTCTTTCTTCCCTTTGAACAGCAGGCACACGAGCAGGATGCAGGATTGACCCTTGGTGGAACGTGGAGCTCTTTGTCAGGTGCATCCCTCAGCCTCTCAGCTGATAAAGCATATGAGCTTCTTCGCTCATAAAGCATATTACATACAATTACGTATGAATTCATCACAGGAATGGGCATTAAGCACCTTCTCTGTTAAGCTGGGCTCAAAAACCCACCACCTGTCCATGGGGAGGAGAACACAGCAGGCTTAGCTTTAACTATGTGGTGCTCCAGCATCAGAAGGGACCCTTGGTGGGCTTTACATGGTCCAGCAGTGAGTTGAGATGGGAGGAGGGATTATGGAAGGATGTCCTCAGCCTGCCTCCTCCGAGAGCTAGGAAAGTTGCTGGTTTATGGCAACTTCCTTCAGGAGACATGCAGGATGGGGATGAGGCAGGGGAACAAGGCCTTTCCAAGTTTGTTAATCTGAGATTGAGGGAAGTCTGGGAGTTGTAGTCCAGATACGTAGAGAGAGTAAGGTCTGTTGGCAGAGGAATTAGTATAAAAGCAACCTGTGTTTGCTATTTTGGGTGTTTTGGGGAGGGGAAAAGATAGACAGTGGGATGGGGTAGGGTGTTGATTGGGTTGCATGTGAAATAAGAAGCCTTTGGAGTGATGTAGTCAGGAAAGAAATCCGAGATTTAAAGGGAAAGAGGAAAAATATCTGAATACAAAATGAGTTTGTGGGCTGAGCCCCATACTAGAAGGAGGGATTGATTCTCCCTGCTTCAGCAGAGCCTCAGTGGGGTGTTTCCGCTTAAAAAAAACAGAGGTATTTTCAGTCAAAACTTGCTTTGTCTCCCCTTGTCTGGCTCCAAGTAGGGGGAAGCTGGACTGCCCAGTGGCCAGAAGGATGGGGGCACAGGCGTGATCAGCAGGTATTAAGCAAGCCGTCCCCTTTCAATGGGACAGAGGGTCAGGACTGGTCCTCTTCAGGCTGCTTGAATCCAGGGCTCTCATTTAGGGACCCTTGTTTGCTTTCAGCAGAGTGAAATCACTGAAGAGAGTGGTTTAGATCAAGCCAAAGTCCTGCTGACTTTCAGAAGAACTCAGTTATTGATTTCTGGGGACTGTGTTTCTCCCTGGAGGACTGGAGAAAGCCCAAGGCAGTTGCCTAGGATGCCTGTAAACTCTGGCTCTGAGAACAGCCTTCTTTCATGAGGACCTTTCTTAATGCAATTTGAGTCTAAGGTCATTCCCCCAGGCTGCTCTCCGGCAAGGAAACAGCAAGAGGCTGGAGGATCTGCTAGGCAAGGCTACCCTCCCTGAAAGGGGATCTGAAAAGTAAGTTAATGATGATTTCTCCCAAAAGCCTTTCTGTGGCAGAGAGGCAGAGATTTCCACCTTGCTGAAGTGGCTGATCTGGTGAGCCCAGGGTGAAGCCTATGCAACGCAGAGCTGGGAGACATTTGTTTACCACTCAGAGACCCTGTGGAGTGGGAGAGGGGAGAGCTGCTAAAATCATCTTGGAAATCAGTCCTCTTGTGCAACAGGTTTGATAGGAAAGCCGGCTGCGGACATCTGAAACAAGTGTGGACATGGGCATGAACAGTGCGCATGTCTCCAGCACAGGGAGCTGAGATAGCCAGAGCTCCTCAGTTTCCCACCTCAAATAGCTGGACGTGAACCTGTGGATCTGACACTCATCAGCACAGATGCCCACTCACATGGGCTGATACCTTAGTTGCAGGAGAAAACAGGCAGTATTTGGTCTCTACCAAGGATCACCACCATAGGTGATGCTAACAGAGACCCTATGCCATGTCTACCTGCTCTGTGTAGATGCCTCAAATACATCGGGACACCTACAGTGCTACTGGGCTTGGGCAGCTGAACTGAGCTTCATGCAATACAGCCAATGCAGCTTGGAGAGCTGCTCACCTGGCGCTGGTGTAGACACCAACTGAATGACACCCAGACACCAACGACAAAGAGCGAGTGCATTCAGTCAGATGAAGCTGGGTGTCCTAATGCAGCTCAATCCCAGGCCAGCAAAGTCCTTGTAACATCAGCTGTTATTTCCTTTGATGCTGTATCAAGGTCTACAGGCTATTTTTACTGCAGAAACCCAGTGATAGCTCCTTGTGGAGTGACACAGCCCCGAGGGGCGGGTAGTTTACATCCATCCTTGCCCCCTTGAATACTGAACACTGTAGTAGGCAGTCTGAAAATAGCCCTCCATGCCCAGGTCTTTACTATCTTTAATGACTATCAGCCTCCCACTGATTCCAGCGTGATTTCAAGGATGACCCTGTAGCCTCCTTGGCTGTGCACCCCTTGCAACACATTCACAAAAAAAGGTCCTGACTCTTTCCCCACTAAACATGAACCCAAGGATGTAGAAAGCTGCCAAAACCGAGCTCTGCTTGCAGGCTGGCGTGATGGATGGCAGAGCTCAGCTGAGAGCTGTTTAATTTGGGTGAAAGACACTGTGTGGGAAGCAACCTTGCCTGAGCTCCCAAGGTGTGTAGGAGCCAGCTCGGTTTCATCTCAGCTGATTCTAGCAGCGGCATGTTGCTTTGGAGAGAATGAAATGCCGGGAGCTATGGAGGGGGATGGAGGTTAGGAAAAATCTCTCCATTCACTTCTGAAGGGATAAGAGCAGCAGCAAAGCTTTCAATGGAAGCCTGGGAGTTTCTCCACTGAAGGACTGTGGCAGATCTTGCATGGCACTCAAAGAGGAGATAATCTGGAGCATGCCTTGGCTACCTTTCCAGGCTTGCATCCTTGGATTCTTGCTTGGAGAAAGCCCCAAGACCTTTTCCTATCAAAACCAGCATAGCATCTCCCAGTGTCCCTTCAGCATCAGGGCTTCAAATTCTCTTGGGCTCGGGCAGGGAAGATTTGACACAGAACCCCGCACTTTGCACAATACCCCAAAGATCTCCACTTCTGCTCCTTCTCCTCAAAATCCAACCAAAAGTAGAAACCATCAATATCTCCAAGAGTTGCTCACAGACCCCTGCATCCCCCTTTCCTTGGAGGGACCTCTTTGGTCTTGAGCGTGTTCAGCACACCATGAAGCTCTAGCTGGTGATGAGACAGCCCTTGGCATTGGTATTTCTGAGCACCCCCAAACCATCTGCTCTAGTTTCATCCCTCTTCTGGGTCCTTGTGAGGAGGAGGAGACTCCAGCTGAGAGAAAGGGACAGGCCGCCCACTTGTGCTGAGTAACCATTGCCAAATTGGATGCCAGCACATACACACACACACACATACACACATAAAAATATTTCCACTGAGGTTGCTATGAACAATGGTCTCTTGATTATTTGCTGTTTTAAACACATATGCCTTTGGCAGTCCTCCACAGAGAACAGGCAGTTCAAGTGCTGACCCTCCTGCTCTTGGACCAACTCGTTGACATTTCCACATCCAACACTACCAGCTGATGGGGGGTTTCATCAGCAAAGAACAGGACGTGATCCCTGCAAGCTGAAGGCAGACACGTGGGCAATGGCAGAGCCACATCCTAATGGATGGTAGTGAGAAAACACCTCTGCCTTGTCAGACCTAGCAGTCTTCATTGCCCACTTGGTGAGTTTGCCCATCTTCTTAGACACAACCCCAAACCCACCTTGTTATCATCTTCCAGCTCTTCCATAAAGCGTTGCCATAATGTCTGCAAATCCATGGGAAGAAGTTAGGGAGAGTCCAGCTACCAGCCAAGGGCTGTCTGTCCTGTTTCCAAGGACATGCCAGAGCAGAGACACCCTGGCTGGCTCTGTGCTAGGCAGCCTTAGGTCCAGGTGCATTAGAGCCATGTCCTGACGATGTCCTGTTTGAATGATGAGAGCCACTGATGGGGGAAGGACTGGAGGATGTTTGAACCAGGAGATGTGAGGAGCTGAGCAAAGTCCTGCTTCCACAAGGTGAGAATGTGTTCATGGTTTGTGTAGTAGAGAAACAAAGTGACTGCCCAGTGCTGTCCGCTTCCTAAAGCAAGAGAAAAAGGACTGAAGTTATTGGAGGCAAAGCATTTGATCTGAACATTATTTGTGATACTTATGGAGGACTTCACTCAGCCCTAGGTTGTCATCTTTGCTGGTTTCTCCATGCCTGGAGAAAGACTTCCAGAGACCCCATCAATCCCCGGCTACCCAAGATTTTGCACTGTCTACAAATAGTTGGTACTTGCTGAAAAGAGCAGATCTGAAACCACAGTTGGCAAATTGCATCAACAAGCATATTCTCAGCGAGGCATTGTTCCAGTTTGTATATGTCTGAAAAGAACTGTTCAGGCATATGTTAAAGTTGGCACCTTCTCCCTGGGACTTGCTACAATCTGACGGCTGGAGCATGATAACGACATCAAGATCCACAAAACACTCAGCAAATAAGGGAAAACAACGTCCACTTGAGATGTTAGTGGGGCCGTGTTGAGGACAAGGAGCAGAGACAGAGCAATGTCCTCTGGAGAGAGCATTCATACTGGCCTGCCGTAGAAAATGGTGACATCTGCAAGCACTTCTTGGAAAGGGATCAACAGTAGCGTAGAAGAGGAGTGCAGAAAACCTGTTGCCCCACTGCTAGACCAGGATAATCCTTATAAAAAGACTTAGCAATTGCAATGGGAGAGGAGAGTAGTGCTGCATGAACCCAAACCATGTGAAGTGTCCTACAGGCTCTGGGCTTCAACCCACGCTGAAGGAGGCAACGCCTTGCAGTGAGGACAGACTCAGTGGGGACACACAGCACGTGAAGGGTTCTCAGCCCTCGTGGAGATCTGGACTCTGCAAAAACCTCTCCTTTGCATCAGTGAGGAGAAGGATCTGGGAAACATTGCTGCTCCAGCCATGGAGGGTCCATCCATTGGTCCCTTGCTCTGCTTGGATGTCTTTGTAGACAGTTCACCCTCTCGAAACTGCCTGAACTGAAAATGGTTGGAGAGCGTTAGGTGGAAATATTGTCCTGGTTTTGCTTTTCTTCAGGTGTCCATGTGCAGCTGCTGCTGGGGATAGGATGCTGGCTGACATGGTGGAGCTGCAACACCATCAAAGCATCCTCTCAGCTACAAAAACTGGCCCTGCCCCAACCTAGGAATGTCCCTTCGCTGGGTGGGAGGACACATGCAGATTCCCTCTTCATCCCCTCCCATCCCCTCAGGGTGTGCAGGAGCATGCCAGTGCCCTTTGGAGGGTCAGAGAGGGGAGCTGGAGCCCATCTCCCCTCAGGTTCATCTGTCTCAGCCTTGGTGCTCAATCCTGGAGGTGTGCGGCTGGGTGACGATCCAAGAGGGGTTCATCTGAAGCTGGCAGCAGTGTGGGAAGTTCACGTGTGAGACACCTCATACCCTTGCACGTCCCCTGAAAAAGGCTGCACCACCATGCTCAGAGGAGACCAAGCTGACTGTGAGCAAGGAGCTGCATTGCATGGACAGGGATAGTCCTGCTGGGTCCTGGGCACGTCTTCATTTGTGGTGGGGCAGTCCCAGCAGACACGTCTGACTTGATCTTCTCCATCCCCCATTGGCAACCCTGCTCTCTCCCTTTGCTCTGCCAGATTTAACAGCCAGAAGGACCACCCAGTTGTCCACACAGGACCTGAACGGCTCCATTGCTTGGCAGTACTGGTGGGAAGCAGCAGAGTCCCACCCACAGGAGAGATGGCTTTGTCCCAGGTTCTAATCCTGGTCCCCAAAGGTGACTGTAAGTAAGTCAGGGGGCTTTGGTTGCCCTTTCCATCCAAGGAGGATCACACACAGCCCCTGGAGCTCTGCCAGCAACAACCTATGCAGAGAGATACTCACAGCCTGCAATTCTGTGGGACCAGTCGAGTGCCTGTCCAGCGCTATTAGCAGGAATAATTAATTACCTGACCTGCCATTTCACTGGAAAGCAGCAGAAATAAGTGGCAGTAAGCCCTGCCTCTTCTCCCTCTCTTGAAGCCTCCAACAGGTGATTAGAAGTGGTGTAACCACTGCACATCCATGGAAGGGGCCGAGGGGAGAACCGGAGCCTGACAGCGTGTGTTGCAGGACCTAATCCTGCTGCAGCAACGCCAGCGCTGGGGTGAAGCTGGGAGCAGGGACACGTGCCACCAGCCTCTCCATGTGTGGGAGCCCTGCTCCATGGACAGCACAGTGAGCTTTTTCTTTTCCTTTTCCCTCTGGCACTTCTCATTTCTTCTTGGAGAAGGCAACTCCATGCTACCTCACCGTCAGGAGCTGCCCTGCCTTCAGTTTGAGTCCTTGGCCAAATCTGCATTCCATTTGCATGTCCCTTTTCTAGCTAACCTGTGTAAGAGGGAGTTTGGGGAGCTTGTCCCTGCTGCTAGCTCAGGTCCTTGGCCTCTCTGTGGAGTGGGAAAAGAAGATTTCATCTCCCACATTGATTTTATTTCCTCATCCCACCCTCGCTGGAGAACCCCGGGGGTTCAGGCTGTGCCACTCCAAAGGGTTCTGCCCCTGGAGATGGCGGGGATTCAAGGACCAAAATGGGTTTTTCATGTTCTCAAGGTGGACACAGGCAGACGGACACAGCTCCCACCCCCAGCCCCACACTGTGGGGCTGCCCGTGCCCCTCAAACACCATCCGCAGCCCCAAGAGACCCCACACACACCCCGACCCACTTGGTGGGGCAATGCTGGGGCTCAGCTGTACTGGGGGGCTCTTGTTTTTGGGGCACGAGGACGATGAGACACAGCGAGGCTACAAGAGACAGAGCCAAGGTGCCACTGGACCCCAAATGTCCCGTGTCCCAGCGCCCTATGGGGGAAGGTGCCGGGGGGGGTCGGTCCACGCATCATCCCACCATCCCCAGCCGGGAACATGGCCTGACCCGGTGGAGCCCTGTCCTGGGGGGTTGGCGAGGGAAGAGTTAAAGGGAAGGCGAGCAGATCCTCCCTCCATCCTTCCCTTCCTCGCTGTTAGGCTGCTGCTTTGACAGGGGGTGGG
>VYZM01009030.1:109855-192951 GCA_013398915.1 Dromas ardeola
ATGACAGCACCCAAAAATAGAGTGCAAACCGGGAGGGGCGGGGAGGGGGGGCGGCAGATCTGTTTGCCAGTGCCCAGCAGGATTAGGTTATTCCCATCACCACCAACACCACTACCTTCCTCCCTTCCTCAGCTTCTTTTATTTATTTCTTTATTTCTTTTGCAGTGATGTCAGGGAGGGGAGCGGTGGCTGGGGTTGGGGGTTGGATTCAAGCAAAGGAGGTTGCTGGCGGCCGAGTGATTAACGTGCAGTTGCTGGGAATTATGTCATCTGCCTCGGTTCTGGGTGGCCCTCGCCCAGCAGCGGCGGGGAGGGAGGGAGAGAAGGAAGGAGGGAGGACGTTGGGGTGGGGGGATGTCACGGCACGGGGCTCCCCACTTGGGACTTCACCCAAGGAGGCACCGATGCCTCCCCGCCTTTGCGAGGGTGCGGGCATCGCATGTTCCCCCCACCCCTTGCAACCCCCAAGCCATGGGTGCACACTGGCAGGGCTGTGGGTGCAAACCCACCCAACTGCCCTCTGCTCCCAGGGGTGCCTGGGCCCATGAGGTCCATCCACACGCAGGAGAGGAGCAAGTTGCCGCTCTTCCCGATGGCTCATCCTGCTCGCTGGCCCGGCAGCTGGGTTTGGAGCAGCCAGAGAGGGTGTCGTGATGAAGGAAGAATGAAGGCAGGCATCCCCTCTGCCAGCTCCCCGGGAGAGAGCAGGGCTGGAGCTGCTGCACTGCAGCATTGAGCCCCATCCAGGGATGCGGGTGTGCCTGGGGGGGAGGCCAGGGACCCCCTCTGACACCTCCATTCACTCCTCAGGGCCAAGGCGAGAGCCTGGGGACCTGTGGCTGGCCGGTCCCTCTGCTCTGGAGAAGAGCGTTGGGCTGCTGGATGCTCCACAGCCTCCTCAGCATCCCCCCTGAGCATCACCTGAGCATCCCCTGCCTCTCCAAGCGCGTGTGGGGGGCTGGGGAAGGAGGGCAAGGCCTGGCAGCTGAGCCAGGCATGGGTCCCTGCTGCACATCGACACCCTCTTCCCTCTGCTCTGCACACCCTCCAGCCCCCTGCAGCCCCACGCAGCCCTGTGCACCCCCATGCAGCCCCATGCACCCCCATGCAGCCCCATGCAGCTCTGTGAAGCCCTGTGCACCGCAGCAGAGGATCGTGTAGGAACAGGAGCAGGCAGATGCAAGCAGGAGGGCTGCAGGGAGATGTGGAGTGGAGGCAGGAGGGATGGGGAGATGCTGTAGGGGGTCTGTGCCTGCATTTTCTGCCCTACGTAGTGGTACATGGGAGGGGTGATGCCAACAGCTTCTTTAACTCAAACTGGGAGTCAGCAGGTGTGATTCAAGCCAGGGGATGCTACTTGCCCCGCGGGATAACCTTTGGCAACTCCCTCAGCAATTCCGTGCTCTGCTTTCAACACCCTCCAGCACGTCCTTTACCAGCAAACCCGCTCGGGCAGTGGATGATGCCAGCAGCTGAGCCCTCGAGGGAGGTGCTGGCATTAAAAGAGGGTGTAGGATCCCAAAGCACCCCTGGTCTCGAGCAGCCAGGGGTGGGAGGCTCCTCCATCACGTGCGGTTCATTCGCCCGTCCCCTTTCCACGCAGGGAACCGTGCAGTTTGTTTATGTGTGGCCCTGGTTCGAGCGGCGATCTGCCGTGGCTATATATAGCATGTGATGCTGTCATCCGAGTTCAGCCTGGCTGGGGAATTTATTTTCTGCAAAGGTTGGGAGGCGAATGGTCTGAAAACTGGCGTGGAAATACCAGAGCGGTGTGATTCCCCGTCTGCGGTGTCTGGGCTCCCGCAAGGGAACCAGGCACATTGTCCTGAGCATTGGCCTTGCGATGACAATGGAGCAGAGGAGAAATGTGGTGGAGGGGCTGAAATTTCCCCTGTTTGGCTCCCTGCTGCGGTGTAGCATCATCCGTGACTGCATGGGCTCCATACAGGGATGAGACTCCCTCCTCCTTGAACTCCTCTTTGCTGGGTCACTGGGCTGATGTCCTAAGGGACCAACCCCCAGCCCCTAGATCCAAAAGGAGGAAGTAGAAAAGCATCTGAAAGTCCAACCTCTGGTTGCAGGAGCCTAAATAACTTGGGAGACACAGCAGCTTGTCCTACTGGAGATGGGACTGAGAGAGCCCCAGCCGCCATGGGGGCTGCAGCATCAGCCCTGGGCACCCGCCACAGCATCCATCGCAGGGGCATCACCGTGTCACGGTGCATGATGAAGGCATCTCTCGATGCCCTCCCCGGAGGAGGGAAGGTGGACCCCTGCCTTGCAAAAAAAGGCAGATGGGAGGGTGATTTCCAAATGCACTGTGAAAATCACATTGCATCAGCAGTCAGAGGCACTCGCTGCATGATAACTTGGTGTGGAGCCGGAATCTGGATAAACTGGGCTGCAAAAAAGTTTCTGAAGGGAGTCACGTCCGGACGGGGAAGCTTAAGAGTTAATAGGGTGTTGCTGGAGCTGTCCTAGGGCTTAAAATCTGCTTTCTCATGAAGGGGAACTGAGCACACTAAGGAAAGCCCAGCCATGCCCGGGGCTGTCAGAGAAATCCAGCAAACAAAGGGTGAAACAAGGAGATTTCTTGTTTCCCTTTGCTGAGGATCTTTCCCCATTAGTCATTCTTGTCACAGGAGCTGGAAAACGCGGTTATTATTTGTGGGATCTGAAAGTGAAATGGAGGCACGCGTCCAGGAGCCCAGACATCCTTGCCCCGCAGGCTGGGGGGAGCAGGCAGTGACCCCCCCCAGCCCTTCTGTCTCACCCACGCTTCTCCTCCATGGGTAAAGCCTTTATACTCCACACTAGATCGCTGGGTTCCTCCTTTGGTTGTGCTTTCCACAGTCTGGGAAAGTCCTTTTCATGCAGGACATGGTGGCACCAGGAGCCATAGGTAGGCTGTGATGCTCCATCCCAGAGGTGGTGGTGGTCCGAGTGCTTTGAGACCCTGCAATAAGCTGGGTTGGTCCCGGCAGGGAGAAATGTGCACCTGAAACTCAGCTCTCCATCACCCCAGAGCCCCAGGCACCGTCGCTGGGGAAAAGGATGATGCTGACACCCCTCTTTTTTTGGAAGCCAGGGGTCAGACTTTTGCCTTTTCCTGCTGTTCCTGCCGGAACACATCTTGGTGGGGTGGTGGGTGAGAAGGACATCTCTTCTGAGAGGCTCACAGTGGTGGTCCCACAACAGGAGGTGACCAGGCAGGCAGACTGCAGCCAGGAGGAGGTTTGCTTTCCTGGGGGGCAAGAAGGTCCATGTAGCTCCTTAAACAGCAAGGAAAGGAAACACAAGTGTTAAAGCAGCTGCCAGGAAAGAGGGAGATGGTTTATGCCTTATAATCCAGGATTGGCTGGAGCCAAGAGCTCTCCTGGCAGAGGGACCTGAAAGTCCCCTTGACCTGGTGGAAGAGCTGCAGAAGCTCCTGCTTCATCTCAGCAGACCTCCTGCACAGCTTGAAATCAGGCTCCCAGTGATCTTAGCTGAGTTTTCCCCTTGCAAAATTGTTCTTGCAATGAATATGTGGATCCTGATGGTTTTATCTGGCTCCTGAGTCAGGACACGTTTTGCCTGAGCCTTGCTGAAGTTTGCCTCAAGATGAGACCTGATGGCACGGTCTCTGCCTTCCACCTCCTCCCCGTTGACTGCTGCCGTGTCTGGCACCTTCCCTCTTAAGCGCATGCATTGAGTTTTGGAGTGGTCACAGGGGCTGGAAAAGTTTTGGGTTTTCCTTTGGATAAAAGTAGGAGGGGTCATGGGATAATGTGACTCCAGCAGCTGAAGTCTCACTGGAGCATGTAGACCATGGGCAGCTCTTGTGCGCAGAAGGATCCAGGATGGCTACAGCAGCCTGGGCTATCTCAGACATCAGAGAAACTCTCTCAGCCTCCAGCAGTTGGTAGTTATGGGATTTATTTAATGATCTGAGCTTTCTCTTTTGCTCCATGTTTTTTTCCTGGTTGCTTTCTGAGCCCCTGTGTGCCCTTTAGCATCCTCTAGTCTCCTCCCTGCTTCCACCGCCCACCCAACAGCCACCTCCAGCCTTTCGGTCCTCAACTGGTCCCAGTGGGACGTGCTGAAGTCTGAATTGCAGCACTTATCAATGCAAAATGAACTCACACGCCTCATCCTCACACCAGTATGGAGACAAGCAACCCTCCCTTTCTTTTTGGGCCAAATCCTGATTGCAGGCCAGAGAGATGCTCCAGGTTTAGACAGGTGTAACAGAGCCCATTCTCTTTGTAGGAAGCTCAGAAGAAAGTTGATCATGTTATTAACACATGTCGCTCTTCACACAACCAGCCTCACAAATATTTATCAGCTGGAGAAATACACGGGCTTAGAAGTTGCCAAGTAACATAACAAGAGGCACTTTTAAATAAATATATGTGCGTCTGCGGGTGACGAATTAACCAAATCCATTGGTATGTGGCCCAAAGACATGTTTTCCTCTGTAAGCCCAGCACCAGTAAAAATAATGATGATTTGAGCCAGGAAATGGGATAAGCAATTTCTGACCGTGTGTCCAACACCTAGTGAACCCTGCGGGAAATTGGTTCCCTGCCGGGAAGCTCTGCAAGTGGAGCAATGCCTGCCAGATCCGCGTCTACCAGGGACCAGTCGGGAAGGAGAATGGGATGGGGGTGTTTATTTTGCAGGGGAGGTGAGAGCAAGCCCAGTGCACTTGGCTGGGTTTCATCCTGCATCAATGCACCTCTCCTACGTACCTTTAGGACTGCTCTTCTCTATAGGCTCAGGTTTTCAAGGTACCTTGTAGACCCTATATTGCTTGCTGGTTCTCCATGTTTCCTTCCCTCCATCCCTGAGGCTAAGCAGCAGGGTGCACTGGACCTATTCCTCTCCAGTCCAGGCGGCTATGTCCCATAAATCCAGTGGGAACTTTGCTTGCCCCGGCGTGGTTTGCACTCTGCAGATGCCCAGGGTTTTCCTGTTTCCCTGTCACGCTAAATCCTTTCTGTGAGGCCAGTTTGAAAGTTTTGGGGGGTTATTAGGGGATTAAGTGCTACCAGAGGAGAGAAGGTGGGTTTGCAGATGAAGAAAGATCTCTCACCCTGTTCCTCCTTCCATGGGGAAGCCCTGGCTTGTGGAGCTGGGATTTGGTGGGGGTGTTTCCATGCAAATCCACCATCTCCTCCCCACCACCACCAGAGAGGATGGCCTGAGGGTTTTGCAAGAGGGTTGTCATTTTGGGGACATTCTGGAGTTCTTGCCTGAACCAAAGCATGGAAGAGAGACAACCTGGGCACAAAACTGGTAGGCAAAGTCAACTGGGTGAGCAACCTCAGCTGTGTGGTTTTGGGGAGGGCCGACACTGCCCACCCTCAGTGGGCCCAGGGTAAGGGGGACAAGAGGAGACAGACTGGACGAAGTGATGGTGGCGGATGTTGCCCAGAGAGGTTGTAGATGCCTCATCCCTGGAAACGTTCAAGGATGGAAGCTCCCCACCAAGCTCAAGGCCAATACAGTGCCCTGCAGACACACACTGGAGATGATGCGCAAGGGGAGGTCAGAGCTTTTATTAGCCCAACTGCTGGAGCTGGAAAAAAAAGACCAGCTTTCAGGTACAGGAGCTCATCTCCTTGTCCCTGCTTTCTAATTATATCATTTGATCTAGTACAAGCTCATTCCACTCCCTGTGGACCATGCCTTCATTACATCCCCAACTCTGCCCTTCGCAAGCACTTGGAGTAACAGCCAAGCCATCCCACCTAAGATGTTTGGGATGGGAGGACCAGACGTCCCACCTCAGACATTTCCCTGCAGAAGGGTCTTCTGCCTCCAGTGATGCAAGGAATTGCAAGGGGGTGGGGAGAGGGGACACGGGACAAGGGACGAGGACACGTTTAATTTGGCAAGGTGTTTAATTTGGCCAGACCATGCACCTTGTCCTGCTGTTGTCCACCCATGGTGATTGCTCCCAGCAGTGGGGTGGAAAGCCAGAGAGGGCTGTCCCTGCAATGGGGGGCAGCTGGGCTGGTTCTTCAGGGTGGCTCAGAGAGGTCAGGACAGAAAAGAGAGGATGAAAACATCCCAAAAGCCATCCAGGATGCTGGGCTGAGACGGGCAGGGCTGTACCCCCATGCCCCTTGCACTGCACAGAGCAGCTCCTCAGCTCCTGTGGCTCTCCTCCCCTGGGAACTGTGGTCCCACTCTGCCTGCCCAGGGCAGGGGGCCTCTGGGAAAGACCAGGACCTGTTCCTGGCTCAAATTTCTCCCTCCTCAAATAAATACATTTCTTAAAAAGCCTCTAGAAGAAGCCACAATCCCACCCAGTTTCAGCTCAGCAAGGGTATAAATACCTGTCTCCAGGAGCAAGCTGAATACAGCCCATAAAGCACGGCTCTCGTGCCAGTCTCAGGGAGACCCTGATGTTCTCCACGGCTTCCAGCTTCTCCTGTAATGCAAATAATAAATCACTGCTGCTCAGCTGGTCCCCAGCCAGCCATTGCACAGCAGGAGTTTGTTCTCCCCTTTCCTCCAGACTGTGGGCTGCTGTGCTCTTCCTCCTGGCTGCTGCACTCTTCCTCCCTCCCAGTGGTTTTCCAAGCTGGGATGCAGTTGCAATTGCATTTGCAGACCCCACGGGTTGATCTCTTTGGGGATCAGGGTGTCCCCAACAGCCAGGACTGGGTTTAGTGGTGTTGAGTCCCACGTGGAAAGTTTGTTCTTGGCTTTGTGCTCTGCTACTGGCATTTCATGTGGCCCTTGGCATGTTCCTTAACCTTGCAGATCTCCGTTTCCCTCTGCTAGGCTGTATTGCAGCCCCCCAAGCCCAGGGTAGCAATGGTAAGCGATTATACTGAGTGGGAACTAAATGGGGGACTATGGTGAGGTATTTTTAAACCCGTTCTTGTGGCTAAAGCAGTGAATGTGTGACCTGCACATACTTGGGGCAGGTAATCCCCTGAAAGCAAACAACCGGTCTGTTTTCCAGCAGAGTCCAAACAAACTCATCTCACCTGTGATCTGCACCTCAGGAAGGTTGTGCGACACTGCGGGGACCAGCCAAACCAACCCAGAGCCTGTTGAAATTCCTCAGTGCCAGCCAGGGGCTTTGTGTCCCCCTCCATGCTCTCAGGGGCCCAAATTAGTTTTTAATAATAATAAAAAAAAAAAAGAAAAAAAAAAGAAAAAAATCCCTGGGTAAACAATCCATCCCTGGCGCCCGCCGGGACAGCAAACACTCCCCAAGAGGCACCAGGTGTGCTGCATTCCTGATAGCCAGAAAAAAAAGGAGGGATTATTTCCCCCTCCCTGCAATGTGCTGGGTGAGTAGCACCATCCATCCCAGGCGGCAGGAGAGGACCCACCCCGGCTGCAAGCAGGGCTGGGTTGTGCCCAGCATCGTGGGAGGTGGGTATGTGGCTAGGGGAAGAGGTCCCTCAGCCAAGGCATGAGCAAAGTCTCAAGCTCCAGAGGTGATTAATGGCAGTGTTTCTTGGTTAAATATGTTTCCTCCCATCGGGGGTGTGGGGTTTCAGGCGATAAAAGAGATCTGTTTATTGTAAAAACAAGTCCTACAAGTCACCCGAGCTATCCCTGAACAGCCTCTCCGTGCCATGAATGCCGGCGTAGCCTGCACAGCTATCTCAGCATCTGGGTCAGTGTCCACCACCCACAGGTTATTCCTCAAAGCTGGAAAACGTAATTATTCCTTCTTTAATGAACTTTACTATCAGTCTGTTGATGTCTTTTCCCCTTCTCCTTAGCCCTCAAAGAAGCAGAAGTGTGTTAATGGCTTTACCTGCGCTGGTTCCCACCACATGAATGAGCAGAGAAGTCAAGGATGGGCAGGGCAGGCTGGTGGTTTTAGCCCCAGCCCCAGCTTTGGCCAGGCCAGGACCTGGGTGAAATCCTTTTGCTTCAGTTCTCCATCCATGACATGGGGGTGAAAAGCAATTTTTCACCCCTCCAGGGCTTTAAAGATAGGCAGAGATTTGGGCTGCCGGATAATGTTTTGCTGGGCCAACTGCCTTGATAAAACCAGGGCATCTGCCAGCTCCAGAGCCAGGCAGCAAAACTCCCCGCCCAAAAGTCCGGCACAAGATGACAGCAGGCATCCCTTTCCTCCGAGGGAGAGCACGCAGGAGATAACACCAGCCCCCCCGGCGCATCCCAGCGGGGGCCATGTCTCTGTTTCATGCCCCACCACGGGAACGAGAATCCCTTCATTTCCTTCAGACACTTATCCTCTAAGGATCTTGATCCCGGGGGCGAGCGACACAAACACCCTTTAAATCCATCACAGCAGGCTTAGCAGAGGATTAGCCAATGCCTCTACAGGCTTTACACCGGCCTCTGGCTCTGGGTTGGACCTGGTCCCGGAGCCCCATGTCCCACCCTGGTAGCCCCATCCAGCTTCAGGCTTGCATTTCCAAAGGAGACGCTTGCAGGCAGAAACGGAACAAGCTTGGCTCTAACTCCCATCAGGAGATCGTTGCATCCCAAGCAAGTCCAGGCTGGCAATCCACTTTCAAAAGTGGCAATCATTTTTAATTGCAGAGCTGGTTCTGGTGTGGGTCGAGGACGTGGATGAGGGTTTTCTCCTGCCCTCTGCCTGCACCAAGCCTGTGGCTGGGAGGAGGGTTAGAGAGCCCTTCCCAGGCTGTTTGACCCCGGCATCACCAAGGAAGAGAGAAAACCCCCCTGCTCCCCTCCTTTGGGGGGATTCCCTACAGAGGAGCACAGGTATTTCCCTGAGGAAGACCTGACTTCTCCCTCTCATCCCAACCTGGGCATCATCCAGGTTGGCACCTGGGCATCATCCCTCTCTGTCATCCCCTTCGTGTTTGCAAGCAATTACCTGGATCGCTTTCCATTCTCGAAACCTCCACTCCTTAATTTGTCTCAGCAATGGTTTTTTTTTTTCCTTAGTTTCACTTCTACCCATGGTATCCCCTTTAACTCTTCCCGTTTCCCATCCACGAGGGCTTTTTGACCACAACAGCTCTCGCAGACCCTCCCAGGATGGCTTTACTCCAGCACAGACAAGCTTGCATAATAGCTGTTGACACCGTAACTTCATTTGAATCGATCTTGTTTGCTAATTAGCTGATTGCAGTAATTGGCATGAATTACCTCAGGGGGGGATTCTGCCTCCCTGGGGGTCGGCAGTGGCCGGTGTGGCCCACGTAAGAGGTGGGAATCACAGCACTGAGATGGCTTCCTCACCAGGGACACCTCTTACAGGCATCCCTGTGACTTGTAGAGATGCAGAAGAGTTGCAAGGGGGGAACCATAGCCTGGTACAGAGATTTTTAATTCCCAGAGTGCCTGAGAGGCACCAAAGCTTCAAGCACTTTCATACTAGCTACTATAGAGCCTAAAAATGGATTAGAGTGCCTGTTTACGGCATGAAGTGATGAGTGGATGCGACTCTTAGCTCTTCCTCAAAGCGCAACTGGAGATCACTCAAATATTGGGTTAAAGATAAACCAAGCAAAGTAGGTTTTCTCAGAGGGCATAATTCCCTTGCAAAAATTCACTGCCAAAAATTAATGGAGGACAAAACGCCACTAGGTTGGGTGAGCAGGGACCAGGCAGTGTCAGTGTCACAGAGAGAGAGTGCCCTCTGATGGCATCAAACCGGTTGGGGGATCCAAGGGCAACCTCAGGCATGAGGTACCCCTGAAAAGCTTTGTGGTAGCAGAGATATGGGGAAGGATCAGTAAGTTTCTCTGCTTCCTAGTCCTTTATTCTCTAAGCACCAGCTGCACAGGGAGGTTGGAGGCTGGGAGGACTTCCGTGGAACCCAGCTTGAAGCACGCCTGTCCCAGCCCCTTGGCATCCAGTCAAGATCCATCACTTCACCACTCCAAATCATACACTTTAATGATAAATCATACTCATTTTTTTTAACCAGAATAACCATGTCACTCCAAACCAAAGCCCCTCATACGACCATATTTTCATCTGTGAAGCTGCCTGGGTCATCCAATAGAACCTGCCCCAAATGAAGTTGAACGAATCTGCAAAGTCCTATTTTGTATGAGACATCTATTTATATTGACAGCTTCCCACGCTCCATCCCTCCAGTCCTGCATCACTTTCCGCCGGGCTTAGCTGCATCACTCCAGCTCTTCTTCTTTCCCCTTTTCTGGAATATTGCCCTGCAATTATCATCTTTCCAGTCTTCTGGGATCAGAGAGAAATCCCAGGACTTCTCAGAGAGGATGAGCAGCAGGCCACACCACTCCTCACCCTGCTTCTAGGGGACCCTTGGGAGCAAATTAATCTGAGCCCACTGTTTAAAAATGTTTATCCCTAGGCCATGCCATTTAGTGTCTTCCTCGGTTACTAATGGACTAGAAAGCACTTTGTTGCCCCTGTGCAATACGAGACCATCAGCCTGCTTTTGCCTAAGCCAGAAGAGAAATTATTGAGCGTTTCTGCCTTTTCTCCATTGTTATCAGCAATTTTATGATCTCCAGCTTGGGGACTGGGAAAGCTGCTGCAGCTCAGTTATTTCACTGCTCTTCGTTTTGCGAAATCAGATCAAAAGTCACTTCCTCCCTGTTGTCCGTGAACCTCCAGGAGAGATCTGATACGGCCAGTGCTGAATTGCAGAGTAAATGCCATAACTTTCTTGAACCAGCATACCAACAAGCTCTTTTCCTGGTAGCCGATGTTGGTCCTTCTGTATTTTGAGTGGAGAAAAGCCCAAATGAAACTGGGGTTTCCAAGACCCTTTGACTCTCTGCCAAATTGCTGCCAAAAATCCAGATTGTTAGATAGACCTTTTATTCTTTATTTTAAGAGGCTGAAATTATTAGCTGGGCATCCACTGGCCGAATAAACATCATAATCGGGTGTCAACCACATGTAATGCCATCAGTCACTGCCAGCGACCCCAGCTGCAGAATGCTGTCACCTTGCCATCTGTGTGGGTCACTTGTCCTCCTCTGAAATCACATAGGGGGTGCACCGAGAGTCCCAGGGACAAGTGTCACAGTCGCAGCAGATGCAGCCCATCTCTGCAGCCAGGTTTGCACGTTGGCATCACCTGAGGCTCCCACTGCCCTCTATAACCATCTCTGATGCATTCTGAGCACTTGGCAGAGGTAGAAAGCAGGCAATGGTGGATACTAAAGGAGATCCTGGGTTTGCACTATTTACCTGGTGGTCTCCAAACACACAAGAAACAGCTGGACACAGCAGTGCAAGGGGAATGCTGGCACTTTGTGATGACTTGTATTTGCTGCAGCAGAGAGGTGAAGACCCCCGGCAGCTCATAAAGAGACCGTGTCAGACCTGCCCAGGTATGAGCTGGCCACAAGATGGATACCCCATTTTTACCGCTGCGGAGGAGTTTTGCTGGTGGAGCTGTTGTTGAACAGCTCTGCAAAGGATGAGTGGCATGCATGGGGGTGGCTGGCTCGTTTGATCTAAGGGAGGAGTTGGGTGAGGACACGGGACTCGTCAGAGAGAAACAGACCCAGGCAGAGAGCAATAGCAGCAGGAGAAGGCAATGCTTTTCCTCGCTGAAAGTTTGCAAGGTTGGACACAATGAAATTCCCTCCTCCCTCTTTTACTCAAAAAAGCCACATCCCAGGAGGCATTCAATGCCATGTTTGAATCCATTCAAAACATCAGGGTCAAACCTTTTTAATGAAAGAATGAAAATAAACCCAAAGACAAAAAGCTATTCTGGAGGAGGAAGCAGCTACCAAAATATCAATGACAACCCTTCCTTTAACCCCAGCTGCAGCTGTAGGTTGGGTGTCTCTACACTAGAGGGATCTAGCAGGGCAGAAGATGTGAGTACATCTTCTGTATGGGATGATGGGAGATGGGAGATGGGAGATCAAACCAGTGATCAAACCACAGAGCTTTGGGCAGGTTGCGTTAGGACCATGAGGATCTGGGTACTGGAGAGAGGACATCTTTTGGTGGGAAGGAGGCTGTGAAGGGTTAAGCAGGACAGGATGCTCCTGCAGGGAGAACGGAGTCAGCTGGCACCAAAGCTTGCAAAGCTGTTTGCGTCTGGTTTAAATACCATTAAACACAACATGGAACCCCTCCCTCAGAGACCACTCTCTAGCCAGCAGGACTTCATGGCTGTGTGGACTCCTGCAGTTGTCTGGTGGCTTTTGGAGGCTGCATTGCCCCTGTCTGTGATCCCAGCTGGATGGCTGGAGGCAGCTGGACAGACTCCTGGTCCCCACATCTCCAAAATAATTGGGGTTGTGTCTTTCTTGCATTTCTGCTCTTTACCTGGAACCATTAAGTGAGGCTTTTTGAGAAGGGGCCTTCAAGCTATTCCTGTGTGGGGTTAAAGTGCTGGCACTCAGGAAGACATGGGGAGGACCGCAAGCTGTAGGAGGGGGTGGATTTCAAACCAGAGACAACCGAAATCCAGTTTGATGGGAATGGACACATACAAGGTCCTATTTTCAGCTGTGCATCTTATTGCGGTGGAGGAGGCCACCTGCAGGTATAGAAAATCCCACTGAACCCCAAAAGGGAGCCCAGCAAACCCCTGGAGAATGAGAGGAGTGCGAGGGTGCTGAGCCCACCCTCCTTTCAAGCCCACCTCTGCTGGGATGCTGATACATCTCCCCTGTCCCTCTTAGTGCTGTCTCCCACCCCACCACGCCTGCATGCTTGTGAGGACGGGGCTGTCCCTCAGAGGATGACTAAGGGTCACTCTGGAGACAAACACATGTTCTGTTTGGAGCAGCGCAGCAAAAGGCGATTTCCCCACAGCCCGTGACGTGTCTCAGGAATTTGTGGTCTGTGATGGGTGAGTCAATGTGAGCGGGAAAAGTCCAGCTATTTTTAAGACCACTGACAGTTGGGGGTGTTTAACCCCTCTCCCTCCTCCCACGGCCAGCACCTCAGCAGTGCCTTGCTTGTGGCGCAGCCACCTCAGACCGGGAGTGAAGTCAAAGGCATAGCTCAACAGCCACCATCAGTGCAATGCTGACTCTAGCAATAATTCAGTTCCTCAGAGGCAGTGCCAGACTAGAAGCAGGCAAAAAAGACCCTTCCCAAGGCTAACCAGTGCCAGCCTCATGGGGTGGTGCTTCCTAGGATGAAAAGGTGAAGGATACAGGGTCAGGGTACCTGAAAAGAGAGAATGAAGGAGGCAGGATCAAGGTGATCAGGAAGAGGCTGTTAGGAGCCACGGAGGCAAGGCAATAAGCTGTGCACAGATGTTTTGTCCACACTCTGCTGATCTGCTTCTCCAAGTGCTCTCAGGTCTGTCTGCACCAGTGTGATTCCCCTACTAGGAATCCACTTGTATTTTTAAAAAGCTCCTCACCAAGTCATGGAAAGCTTCTCCAGAGCTTACACTCCTCCTGGGACTAGGGCTCATTTGTCATCACAGCATAGTGTAGCTATGTTCATGTGGCTGTGTCCTCCTCTGAAGCTCAGTGTACCTGTGCCACCTGCACTGCCCTGCCTGGTGTCACCCATGGGTTTGTGTGCTGGTGAGCCATCGGGTCCTGCATTGCTTGGCATCCCCTCTCTGGGAGTCAACACAGCCTGATGACTCCTCCAGCTTACCTATCTGCTAGCGTGGCATCACGGGACTTGCCCAGCTTCCAGCTGGGCTCCAGGACAGTGTTGCCTCTGAGCCAAGCCACTCCTTGTGCTTGCCACAGGGCAACCATGGTTTGGGTGGCCCACAGTCCACCACACTATGTTGCATCTGTCCTTATCAGGGAAATTGGGTCCTTAGCTCCACCTCAGCAGCCAAACTGCCTCTTCCCAGGGATGTTCTTCCTTTTCACACCATGCCTTAAATGGCATCCACCATCTCCCCCTCCCCATCTCCCCACCTTCCTGCTGGAGTGGAGTTTCTTGTCCTATCTTCCTCCCACATCTGTTCAGCCTGCTGCTCTCCTCTCTAGAGGTATGTCCTCTCCTTGCTGTCTTGCTCACACCCAGCCCTGGCTGCCCTGGACTGAAACAAGAGAAAGAAGGTTTCCCCAAAGGTGAAATGTGTTTTCATGGAGACTGTGTGTGGGATGGCCCTACTGAAAAATTCACTCTGCATTTTCAGCATGTAAGCAATTAAGCCAGGCAAGTGATACAATTTAGCAACCTTCATGCCAGATAATCTATAGTTTAGAA
Source organism: Dromas ardeola (assembly GCA_013398915.1). Taxonomy (NCBI): domain Eukaryota; kingdom Metazoa; phylum Chordata; class Aves; order Charadriiformes; family Dromadidae; genus Dromas; species Dromas ardeola. Next base: position 123,962 of record VYZM01009030.1, read on the forward strand.
AATTTCCTGGTTTATTTTTATTTAGCAAAAATATTAAGGGGGGTTGTGTATTTATTTTTTTTTTTTTAGTATCATGCACAGGGGACCCTCAGGATCATGATCATTTGGGTTTTCCCAGATTTTTCTTCAACCTTTTGCCTTCCTGGGACACGGAGGGGGGCACTTGGTGTTTCAGGGATGAACAGCAGGGAAAATAAATACAAACAATGGAGAAGGATGATAGAAAAGGGCCTGTTGGGCAGCCTGCTTTACATTTCCTTGATTGACTCCCAAATGTGACTTCTGTGCATTTTGCACTGGCTCGTGATGCATTTCTGGTCCATGAACTTGTCAAGTTTCCCCTTGAACCCAGGTACCCACTGAGCATTAACTGCATCCCACGGCAGGGAGCTCCCCAGGCCAGCTACTGCTGCATGAGGAAGGGGCTTCTTCCTTTTCTTCCTGATTTCCTCCTTTACCTGACTCCCAGTGCTTTTTGGCTAAGTGTTGCTCCTTTCCATGCTGAAAAGGAGACAGAGATTGACATCTGTGTGTCATTTGGCTGTGGCTGTGGTCCTCCTCCCAACAACAGGTAGCTGCCTGAAGCACTGCCCCAAAGCCACCGACACTCTTGTAAAGTCTCCCAGGGATGTCTGAGCAATTTGTCAGCATGGATTCCTTTAAAAACCTACAGAGGGAAAACACTGAAAATACTTCTGGTATTCGTACAGGCAGATCCCACGGCAATGCCTGTCAGCAGCACAGGTGAGACAAACGGCGTGGGATTGCTTGCAGACCAGACAAATTAATAAGAATGCTGTGCTGGGACGAATTCCGTCCTAAATATATGAAGTGCAAGCTTGTAACATGTGCCAAGCTCCTCTGGAGCTTGTTTCACAAGTGCTTCCCATTTTATATGCACGTCTGAGGCATCCTGCTGCCCTGAGCCCAAGGCAGGGCTAAGAAAAAAATACAGCAGTGGTGAGACCGGGTGGTGGTTCAGCCTTCTCCCTTTGCATGTCTTTGCCCCATACCAGCACAAAGCACCAGGAGTCTTTACCTGGATTTAGGCCATAGACGCTGGGCTGATTCAGGTTGGATGGACAGCACAAAGCACGGTGGTGGGAGCTGGGCTGGAGGTGTGAGGCTTGGTCACCAAGGTCTTCTCCTCATTCAATGGGGGTTGGATGTATCCCGGATGGATCCTTGGCCTGATCGAGGGTGTATTGACTATTTGCTCAGTGCAAGGTGGCTGTGCTAAGCTGAGCAATGTATGCAAACCTGTTGGAACTGGGGAAAAGGGATTCTCTGAAGGGCTGGCATGTGGTGCATGCTCAGTGAGGAGAAGACGAGCTCTCAGCTTCGTGGACATGGGCCAGAAACCGAATGTCACCTCATCCAGTTCTCCACGTCTCCCTCCCAACCACAAGTCAAGCAAGCTCTTGCTCAAGTCATTTGTCATCTGTAAGGCTTGGACCAGGACAGAAAAAAAAACGCTAAATGCACCAAACACAGCCCATGAAGAAATGCAACACAGGGTTATGGTCAGGATATCTCTAAGTGAGGATGAAGAGGCCAGAGGGATGGATGGCTTTTGTGCACAGAGCTGGATGTCCCCACGTATGGCAGGAGAGGTGTCTTGCTGTGTCTTCATGGAGTGGACAGCAGCCAAGAGTGCAGTGTCCGACCTCTCAACCTTTGCCAGCTCCAGAGCCAGCACTGCTACGGGGTGATTTTCATCCCCACCTAACATGTACTATAAGTCTGCTTAAAACCAGTACCTTGGAGCTTTTCCCTGGCCTTGCTTTACTCTTTCAAGACTTCTGGTCACAACATCCCATAAAAGATACAATAGGATTGGAAAGGGAATGGGTAGGGAGTGGGGTTTTATGGGGAACAACTATCTAGGCTAGAAATCTCCAGCCTGGGAAAGAAATGACTGAGAGGAAGGTCTACATATAAGGGTCTATAAAATCATCAATTTCAGGGGGAATAATTCTCATAATGGAAGAATAAGCGGTCTCAAATCAGCATCTAGAGGCCATTTGCTCTTTGCTTTCACCTTCAGGTAGCTTTGTCATTGGCGTGATCTTGAGAGAGGCTGGGGTCTGCTTTAGGATGCACCTGCCCCAACAGCCCCAGTGCAAAACAGGCTGAAGCTCCTCTTGCCTGAAAGTTCTGCCTGGCTCCCTAAACACATTCCCTGCACTGCTGAAGTGTGTCAGTGCCCAGGAGAACGCTTGGCTTCACACGTTGTGGAAACCCCAGATAGACAGATGTTAAAGGTCTTTCCTAAAATGTGTCTGAAGCTTGAGAAAAAGGGAGGGGGGAAACTGTGCATGGGATGTGAGCAATTACACACCTCACTGAGAGATGCAGATAGGTTGGGGAGAGCATCCCCTTTCCTCCTCTGCTTGACCTGACCGTCTGCCTCTGGTGGATTTGCAGCTCTGGAGGAGATGTTCATTGGGTTTGGGCTAGAGATGAGGGAGGGGAGCCATGCTGTAAATGAAAATCCAGTGTTAAAGCTTCTTCCAAAGGACATGCATGGGTGTTAAGGGCACCACTGAGTTTGGAGAGGATGTCTTGCTGCCTGGTGTAGAGGCAGGAGCAGAAGCAGAGGTGTTTGGGACTTGATCCTAGCCATGAGGAGCTTTACAGTGCCTGGCTGAGACCATGTTACTTCAGCACAAGCCCAAAATGAATGTGGTGACCATTTCCTCCTGAGTCCTCATGGCTGGTTCCCACTGATCCGGCACTAACTGGTTATCAGCAACCAAAAGGAGCCTGAGGTCCAAGAGGTGGTTAAGGAAGAAACTCAGCTTGGTGTGGGGGACAGGAGACTGTTTCACCAGGAGAGGTACAGGAACGTGCACAGGGGAGGACAGGGTAGGGAGGACATCAACTGTGATGGGAATGGGATGGGAACGGGTTAGGAGGAATGTGGCAGGGTCTCGCACGGCTTCTGCAAGAAGAGCAGGCTGGGACTCTTCAGCCTGGAAAAATGGTGGCTAATGGGAGATATGAAAACAGTCTGGAGGCTGGAGCAGAAATATTAGATGTGCTTGCCCTGGTCTTTCTGCTTTGCTTTAGGCTTTTGGCCACAGCTGTGAGACAGGATCTGGGCTTGGTAGATGTTAACCTGACATGGTTAGGACATGCTCTCCTCCCCTGGCTGATGGTGAGCAAGGGACTGAATGAATATGGTCATCTTAGACCAGATTAGCTGGGTCCAAGTCCTTGGCCATATGTCTTTGTCCTCTCTAGAGGCTGAACTGAGAGTTGCTGTGTCCCTTTGAAAACATCCAGGAGCTTGTTTTCTTCTCTACAAATCACTTACAAAATTGCTTTCCCTTTTCCCCCTCACTCCCACGCCATCCCTCTCCACCTTTCTCTCCTTTCCACTCAGAAAGATGGGCCCGTTGCTTTGTGATTGCAGTATCATTCCCCACCTTCTCCCCGTGACACCGATGCTAGGGGCAAAATAATCTCTGAAGAAGAGGACTTTTAATGGTTCCCCAGGAATGCTGGGGTGGAAGCAGTACCCTGAGAGCCCAATGACACTTTTCTCTTGGTAGCAGAAGTGGTGTTGGCAGTCCCGATGTGGAGTGTCTCAAGGACTGTTTGCTTAGCAGCTTATCTACACACTTAATTTACCCCTGCCCTCATAAAACCATTTGAAGCCTTTTCTCACAGTTGTAACCAAAGGCTGTTTTGGCAGCAAGCAAAATGGAAACCAGATGTAAGCAAGGTTAGGGCAGGAGGGCAACGCGAGCAGGTTTTTCTCCCTGGAGATTCAGGCACAAAACACTATACAATGCCACGTTATGGGGTACCCCAAACACCATCTGTCCATAAGCTGTTTTGCAAAGCTCAGGTGAATGCAACAGCAACAAAAGGCATGAAAGCCTGTAATGGGAGGGAGGAAAAGTTTCCAGTAAGGACAGGGCCATTGCCCATCGGATTTTGACAGGTGATTGTCATCTTCTGGCTGACAGGGGCAGTGGAGAAAGGATTTGCATCAGTCATGGGGTGCTGTAGGAAAAGCAAAAGACGACACCAAAGCATTGTAAGAAGGTTTGGGCTGGAGGCAGGTCAGCAGAGATAGGGACATCATGGATTTTTTCAGTGCTGTCTGACTTGGGTCACTGTGGGTTTTCCTTTCCTGGAAAGACTATTTCTGATCACTGACACCAGAGGTCCTGCAGCCCCTGAGAGTGACTCTGAACAGGAGTAAAATTGTCTTTCTTCTGGACAAGTCTCCCCTTCCATCTGCTGGGTTGTTTATTTAGCCAACACAGGGCATCTCACAGGGTTTCATTAGGTCTGGCCCTAATTACGTCTCTTTGAGCTTTGTAGTCGCTTTCTTGCTCTATCCTCCAGCTTTCTGTATCTGTGAAAAAATGCAAAACAGAGAAACAGGGAGGATTTGTCACCCCTCTCTGTGAGTCCAGGATACAGAGGACATTTTTCCATCTGAGGACAGTTAATCCAAGCTGCACACACCCCCTCTCACACCCACAACACAACCAGAAATATTTTCTCATCAAGTCCCGGGGATGCCAGTGCCTCCTCACATGCTCCTGGCCGTGTGCAGCCCCACTATCCAGCAATGCACCAGCTTGATGGGGTCCAATGGGGTGCCCTTCTAATGTGAGGTGGCCTTCCAGGTGAGATGTCCCCAGGCAAAACAGACACTTGATAAACATGGTGTTAGGGGTGCACGGGATGGGGCGCATACTCGGCTGAGTGGTGCCGGTCCATCAGTGCCCTGAACGACGATGTCAGGTTAGAGATACACACCAGGTTGCTGGAGGAGCTTCTTTAGGGGAGATCTGGATATATCCCCTCACCACTGCATTTGCAGCAGACCCTCCGGCACTTTCCAGTGCTCTCAGGCCATTTACAAGCAAATGGCAAGTGAAGAATAAACCAAATCCGTGCCTCATCTGTCCTCCATCCCTGCCCCAAAGCTTGCTGCCATGTCCTTTGTGCTGCCAGGCACTGTGAAAGCGCAGCTGCCCTCAGAGAGCGGAGCCTTGTCCCGTGGCCACCTCCAGCTCCACAAGCAAGCCAGAGCACATGAAAAGGCCACCATCACACCAAGTTGTTTGCAAACTCTGCATCCATGTCAAAGCATTATTTTCCTTTCGCAGAGGATCTGGGGGGAAGGGAGAAGCATTCAAAGTCCAAAGGTGGTTCTGAAGTCCAAAGCTGGGAGAGGAAAAGGGTTTGTTTAATATGACAGAGCAGAGAGCCCAGAAACCTGTGAGAGCAACACTTCCCTGCAAATCAGGTCATTTATTTAGCAAGTGAAAAATGGCTTCCCAAGGTTTTGCAGCACCAGTGTAGAAAACAAAGAGCATTTGAAGGAGAAGGGAAAGCCAAGCCCTGGCTTTGCCGTCCCTGCCCTCACACCAGATCCCCGCCAGCATGGCAGGCACTGAGGGAGACTGAGAAAATATTTCACTTTTCCACACACCACTTCAAAACCTCAGAGCCACCCTTTCCACAGGGACTTGGGTCAGCTGCCATACTAAACTTCAAATATTTTCCCAGCTGTCAAATAATAAAAAAATCTGTCTATCTGTGTCTAGCTCTATAGCCAATGTATATGAAATGATAAAGCCCCTGGCACATATCTTGCGAGAGCTAATTATAGGATTTGGAAGCTAACGTGATAATATTTTCTTTAGATGTGTGGTGCAGATGTAATTACTTCTCCGGAGATGCCAGACACAGATGATGCAAGATGCCCTTATGTAATTGGCTGTTATTATGCAGTTATGGAAATTTTCCCTCTCTGGCCCATCCCCTACTTTCCCCTCAACTCCTTTTCATTTTTCACCCTAAATTCTCTATGGCTTATTCAGAAGGTGATGGGGTGAGGTCAGTAGGCCAAATGGACAGTAAGCAGAAGGGCAGTTTCATAGAAAGCCTGTTCCTGGATTTCCCTGTCTGCCTCGTCAATGAAGGAGCAAAAGGAGTTAATGGCTTTGCATGTGCTGCATTGGCTTCAGTGGGGCTGGTAAAAGGCCCCCATCCACCTTTCCACCTGATGGACTGGAAGGGGCTCACGTCAGAGCCAGGTCTTCCCCCAGCCCTGCCATCTACTGTGGCTTGGACATGAGCAGATGCCAGGCAGCCATCTGTTCTATCCAGCATGCCATGGAGGACCACCTGCACAGAGAGCTTGCGGCCCCCTCCCTGGGCCAGCACTGGGCCCCAGGGCCCCAAGGAGAGGCTGGGGGATGCTGAGGCTGCGATCAAACCATAAAAGAAAGCCGCTTTGTCACTGCAGGGACAAAGGCTTGGTGGGACACAAACACTTCAATTGCTCTGAAGGTTGCTCCAGGGTGCACAGAGATCTCCCAGGTGACACATAAAGTCACTTCTGCCAGGGCGAAATCACAGCATGATCGCAGGTCTCCAGCCAAAAATGCTTCCAAACCGGAGTGATTTTTGACGTGGACCATTTCTGAAATTTTGGGGTTTATTACTTCAGATTCTCTCTGTCCCACTGCCTTTCTCCTATGGCTGGACAGGCAACAGAGGTCAGAGACATGGTTGCCTCCAGGACCTAGGCTTCCTCCACTACCAGTGCTGGTCAGGAGGGACACAGTCCCCTGACATGACCAGTAAACCCCGCCTTGACTGCAAATATTCAGCAGAAAAGGTCGATAAACATCCTGGAAGCATCACCACATAACTGCAGCACATATTATGCATGTACACCCTTCTGCTCCTACCCTCTTCCATCCCGCTTGTCTGGTCAAACCTGGGTCCTTTCTTGCTGTGTTTTAGGACTAATACATGATAGGGGGAGGTGACTCCTAGCTCTGGGCCATCCTGCCACCAGTTGAGGTTGCAAAACTGGGTCATGAAGACATTTCCTCCTCATTTTCTCTGCACAGCATCTGAGGACAAGCCTGGAGATGAAGTAAGCCTGAATCCTTCCATGGCTTGGAAGCAGACCCCAGGCAGAGTTTAGAGAGATGAGAAAGGGGAAATTGGCCATGTATGGTCTAAAGAAAAGAAAGTGAGAGCTGGGAGCAGAGACAAAACCACTGGTTCACCCACTGGAGAAACTTGTTTCAGACATGGTCCGCTGCCAGTGACTGCAGAAGAATTTGTCTTCAGGGCAGGGAATACCCGTGTTTCTCTGAGGACAAGGAAGCCATGGGGAAGGCAATAGCTGGGCGTTGTGCTTGTTGTACTCACAGCATTTATTAACTACAAACTGTAAGCTCCCAACGGAGCCCAGGGCCATTATCTGGTCATGGATTGAAATGGCATTTCAGCCCACACTCCCCTTCGATCAGCCAAATCCCTCCCTGCAGTCCGTGGATTATGTTGGCTGGATCCCTGTGGACTGGAAAGGGACTTTAGACCTTGGGTCCTATACAGAGAGGCTTGGTAGGCTCCACAGAGATGTTCCAAGATTCCTGCTTAGTCCTCCACCGCCTCAGAAGCTCCTTCTTCCCAGGGCTAGAGGACCCTCTTGTTTCTGCTTTTTCTGAAGCCATTCAGCCACCTTGTCTTGCCCAGAGAGGTTGGCCAGGATGGAGATGGAGTGGGTGGATGGGGACAGAGTGGCTGGGCTGGGCTTCATGCATACACACAACTGAAGATCTAGCCCCAGCATTCCTCCCTTGTCATGTTGAAAAAAACCTTCCCCACTGAGCCAAGGGGTCTGTGCCAAATCCCTGAATCCTGATGTGGACAGAAATGGCACTTTCAAACAGGACATGTGCTGACCTGCTGATTTCAGTGGAAATTTAGACCTCCTGGAGGCAATTTATTGTGCTCCAATTTATTTTTACCAGATCTGGCTTGCTGCTTTGGGACTGTGAATGGGACATTTGCTTCCTTCTTTCTGGATAACCACCCAAGGATGTTTAAGCAAGCTTCTCCGGTCTAGAAATTAGTTGAGAAACCTGGTAATGCCTGGCTTTCTCAAGGACTATTGGCCACTGCCTGTCGGAGACCTCATCAGCATTGCCACGACCGCTGCCTCTCCTGGGGTTGTTCAGCCAATGCATGAAGGAAGAGCAGGGAAAAAGGACAACATTGCTCACTCGCTTTTCAGCTCATAAGTTTTAGATGACGGTCTTGGACAGCATTAATGAGCTTCATGCTCCTGTGAAAGAAACAGGCTCCCTCTTCCTCTGCAGAGGCCACGTGGTTTGAAGGATTGATGAACAAAACTCAACTCTACTCGTTCCTCTCACTAGAAGCAGGAAGGAAGGTGGTCATTTAATGTGCATTTCTTCACTTGCGATAAGCAGGCACAGGACAGGAGTGCCATCTGGTTAGGACTAGCCTTTACAGAGCATCACATGTTCCCCCTGTGCAGCTCAGATCTGACCTACATAGCATGGCCAAGCCACCGTGCCGGAGCATCCCAGCACACACACCGGGCTTTCAGCACCCGCAGCTGGAGATGCAGAAGCCTCCCCTGATTTATGGGAAGACCTGGGCGATGCACCAGGTTGTGGCTTGCCAGCGCTGCAGAGGCTTTGTCTGCCCTGTGTCAACACAAGAGGAGACAGCTTATACCAGCAGGGATGTTTTTGCCAGAATAGGAAACCATCTCTCTGGATGACATAAACCAGAGTCTTTTGGCTTGTTCGTGTTGCCTCAAACTGAGCAGGCAGATGTTGTCGTGGATTTGAGATAGAAAGTGTCTCCCATCACAGCTGATGGCATCAATCCAGCTTTGCAGTGCCAACCCAGCCTCAGGACCCCCTTCCAGTCCCCTGTGGCAGCTTGGAGAAGGTCCTCTCCCATCCACAGCTCTGCATGTGTATGAAGGGGCCTCACACAGGCTCAAATTATTCCACCTAATGAGCAGGAACAAACTGTCTCAGCAGTTCAACTTCCAGACCAGTGCGATGGTGGGATCTCATTGTGCAAATACTGGTGCAGGTAAACCTCCAGGTATAGAAAAAGCTTTCACATCACGTAAGCAGTCAACAGTTTCTTCTAGTGTAAATAAATACTGGGTGTTCACATGACATTTTTTTTATAGGAGCTCAGCCACAGAGCTTGCCCAGGTTGTGCAGACTGGAGGTGATTTTATCAGCTTTCATACCAGCAAGGCTGAATTTTCTGGCATGGCATAGTCATACTCCCCGACCAGTAGCACACTGCCCATTTCGCTATGGTCTCTGTGATCCCTGCAAGACACCAGCAACAACCAGGTGAAGCAGCATCTCTCCAGAAACACAGAGAAGCCCTTGGATGCTTGACACCCATTGACTGTCACAGAAAGCAGGCTCAGGTCCTTCCTCCCAAGACCAGGCTGGAAATCTCTGCTCTAATTACAGATACTGGGGAAGGCCTTCAAACAAAGGCTGATTTGGAGTTACCACGAGATCTGCTTTCACCATGCAACCTGTTGGATGTCCAGCACTTGTTACAAGTGCAATCAGTTCACAGCTGAGGTCTGAAGTTGTTGTGATGCTGGTTGGAAAGCTCTGGAAGTCTACAGCCCAACTCAAAAGTCCGTGTGAGACTACCATCATCACCAAACCAGGCTGGCCTCGGCATTGCCCAGCCAAGGCATGAAGACATCCCAGGATGGAGACACCTTCACCTCACTCATGACCTGAAAGTATGTGCAATAGCTTGGAGACACTCATTTCGGAGGTTTTTCTGCTCCTCAAGGCTTTGAAAATTATCTTCACTGTAAATAAAGGAGTCTGAGTGAAGGGAGGAGGAAAGCTCTTGCTCACATCAGGGTGTTTTGCACTGAGCATTTGCTCCCCAGAGCTTTTATAGGAAGAAATCCTGATGTAGGGAGCCAGGCGTCTCTGCTCCCATTTCCATCTCTACCTCCTCCTCACCGCATGCCCGAGCACTTCGATGTTTTCTGCTGCTGTTCCCCAGGGAAAGTGCCGTTCCTTCAGCCCTCACTACAGCTGACATTTTGCTCCTTCTCTGATCAGTGCAGAAAACTCTTAACCAGTACTGCAGCTGCAGTCCAGGGACCTCAAAGGAGCTTTGAGATCTTGAAATTAAATAGCTCCAACAGGAGTGAAATCACCCTGTCGGGGGAGGTGCTCAGAGGATGCCACTTCTGTGAGAAAAAGGAAAAAGAAAACAAAGGATCTGGGGAACAAAGAGTTTCGGTTTTTGGTAGGGTTAATTTTTCCTTTCCTCAAGAGGAAGAAGGCTCTAGGGAAAAAACAGAGAAAACAGCAGTATTTTTCTTTCTGAAAACTGAATTTTATTTTATTCAAGGGAAGGAGAAGGCACTTAAAAGAAACAATTTCACTGAAAAAAAAACTCCAAAAAAAAGCCCCAAAATCCCAGAATATTTCCACAGAAATAATTCTCAAACAGGATAATTTCTCTGCAGAAAAGAAAAACTGAATAGGAGTCCCCAGGGTCCCATTTGACAACAGCCAGTCCAAGGGATCCATTGAGCAGAGAAAGGGAAACTGCTTCTTTCCTTTTTTCCTTTCTTTCTTTTTTTTTTTTTTTTTTGAAGTTACAGGTGCTTATTTTGTTGTGGCTCCCACCCAAAGCTGCAAACCTCCATAACTTTAGCCAGCTCTACTCTGCTAAACCCTTTGCAGCCTCAGGACTTGTGCTGGAGATCCATCGCCTTCTTGGCTCAGACACAGTGGCCATGACCAGCTTCAGCCTGGTGGGGAAAGGGAGGTTTGGAGGGGGGCTGCTGCCCTGGTATGAGCTGCTGGAGCTGGAAGAGCCAGGGTAGACCTTCCTCCCACCGAGGGATGGGATGTGTACAAAACGGGGGAGCCAGTGATGCCCTCCTTGGGATGCGGGAGCCTCTGGGGGTGCTGCCTGTGTTTCCCTTGGCTGTTTTGGGGCAAAGACTGGCATTGCTGCCATGGCCCCATGGATGAAACTGCAGTGGGATGCATTGCATTTTGCTGGATACAGGTCTGACCCTGAGCTGTCTACCAGGGCTGAACGGGGAAAACCACAGCCATAATTTCTCATCTGAAGGGATTAAACCGGGAGTCAGGAGCGATGGATGCTGTGCCTGCTCTCAACATGAACCATGTGCAATGACAGCCTTGTCCACTGTTGAACTGAGGGAGAAAGGGGTAAGGATGTAACCAGCTTTGAGGGTCCTTTGAGGGATGTAGTTTTGTGTCCAGATGGATGTTCAAAGCCCCTTTCCCCAGGCAGAAGGAGACCAGTCTGTCGTGGATGGGCAGGGATGGCTTTTTAGTTGGGTGATTCTGTCCCACAGGGACAGGGAAACACGATGGCCTGGATGCAGTTGGCTGCGCAGGAGCCCCTGCACGGCGGAGTGCTGGCTGTGAACCCAGGGGTCTCTGCTGGCTCTCAGAGGCAGTGGAAGGGCTCTGGTGGAGGTAGAGCTTGATGGGTAGAGAGGTTTATGCCTCAGTGACTGGAGACCTGGGTTGGAAATGGGAGTTCAGGGTTCAAAAGTTTATGACTTGCCTGAGAGTGCCAGGAGCGTGGGTTATCCCTGAGTTCCCAGCATTCTCCAAAGCCTCTTCCATCATGATTTATTCATCTGTGGGAAGCGCTAATTCATAACACAACTCCCAAAGAGAGAACGAGCACAGCCTTAACCAGCTGTAATGTCAGGAAACCGCCTGCCTCCTGTGAGATCTGCTGAGCCTGGGGGATGCTGCACCTCCATGCCCCGCAGCCAAGGACTCCTTTGCTTGGGCAGCTTCACCAAGTGTGAAGGTCCATGCCCTCATGAAGCTCCTGGATCAGCTCTGGTTATTGCAAGAGCCATCCCTGGGGTGGAAAGGGGTTTCCATCCCTGGGGTGGACAGGGAACTGCTGGAGAGGGTGAAGCATAGGGCTACCAAGATGATTAGGGGACTGGAACACCTCTCTTATGAGGAAAGGCTGAGGGAATTGGGTCTGTTTAGTCTGGAAAAGAGACGGTTGAGGGGTGACCTAATTAATGTGTACAAATACTTAAAGGGTGGGTGTCAGGAGGATGGGGCCAGGCTCTTTTCAATGGTGCCTGGCAACAGGACAAGAAGTAACGGGTACAAATTTGAGTGTAGGAAGTTCCATCTCAACATGAGGAGGAACTTCTTTACTTTGAGGGTGGCAAAGCACTGGAACAGGCTGCCGAGAGAGGTGGTGGAGTCTCCATCTCTGGAGACATTCAAAACCCGCCTGGACGCGTTCCTGTGCAACCTGCTCTAAGGTGACCCTGCTCTGGCAGGGGGGTTGGACTAGATGATCTCCAGAGGTCCCTTCCAACCCTATGATTCTATGATTCTATGATACTATGATTCTATATATGTGGCTATTTCCAAGGTGTGTGACATGCATCCTGCTGCTGGGAATCTCTTCTAGCAATGTACAAACCAGCCTGTTTCTTCAAATTCTTTGCTTCTGAAGTCAAAGGGCAAAATTAAGAGCTTGAGTCTCTGCAGGAATCCATTTTGGTATAATTTACACCTTCCCCATGCACTCCAGCAGTGCATTTTGCTGTAGTTTAAATGCATGTGTAACCCATATTTGCCTATTGTTAGCATTATTGCTATTTTACTGTTCTTGCTGCTATTAGCCCACCGATGACGATGCTATGTTTGCGAGGCTGCGACCAACGACTCCTTTGATACGCAGACATCCTGCCAATAGAAAATTCACTTGAGCAAATAAGTCTAAATTAGCGGCAGCTTTGTGTAGCTTTATTTCCCTCGTTGCACTCCCTTCATGACTGCAAATAATCCAATATAAGTGCTGAGGCCAGCCAGCCCCCGATGGGAAGCCTGATTGCTCTCCCGGTGCAGCGCTGGCAGCCAGGGAGGGGGGAGAAGGAGCTCTGGACCATTCTGTATCACCAGGGCTCTGCTCTGAAAGGTGGGGGGGTCGGATGGCAAATAATGATGGCAAAGAAGGGAGGGCCGGATCCCAGTCCAGCTTCTGTGGGATGATGGGCATCATCCCATTTGTCCAAACAGGCTGAAAACAGCTGGAAAATGCCAGAGTTAGGAAAGGAGAGATGGATGGTTGGACTTGATGATCTTAAAGGTCTCTTGTAACCTAAACAATTCTATGATTCCATGACAGATGGGCTATTTGGTGCTTGCTTTCTCATGTGCAATAACCAGGGAAGAAAATGACTGCGCCTTTCCATTTCCTCTGTGCTGAAATGTGACGATAGGCTACAGAAGGACCAAATCCCTCCATGAGTTTATTTTTTTGCTGTTGTTTAATGTGTGCACAGCACAGGGAGTTTGGCATTGAGATGGGTCGGCGTTGGCATATAAAGAAAATGTGATCTTTCTGGGTGTCAGTGTCTTGTGTGGTTTGTGAGATTTAGGATATCAATCAACCCAAATCACCTCTAAAAGAAAAGCTGAGGCTGTTTCAAAGTTACCAGGCTGGACTTGTGCTCTCTGCCCCTCTCTCTGCAGTGAATGAGCTCTCAGTTCATCCATGCAGCTGGGAAGCATCCCGACTGGGATGGGAAATTTGAGGACCGGGGTCCTGTGCTCAGAAGAACCCAAAATAACCACTTGAGCAAAACCAAGCCATTAGACCCCAAAATCCACATTTGAAAAAAACAAGCGCTCAGAGCCTTAAATCACCATTTGAGCAAAAACAAGCCATCGGACCCCAAAATCTCCACTGGGGAAAAAAAAAGCCATCAGACCCCAAAATAACCACTTGAAAAAAACAAGTCAACAGACCCCAAAATTTCTATTTGAGCAAAACCAAGCTATCAGACCCCAAAATCCCCATTTGGAAAAAAAAAAAAAAAAAAAANATAAAACACAAAAAAATGGCACCAAAATAGCTGTTAGTCACAGGAAAATGTAAACAAAACAAAACAAAACAAAAAAAAGCAAACCAAGCCGTCAGACCTCAAAACCCCCATTTGAGCATAAACAAGCCATCAGATCCCAAAATCCCCATTTGAGGAAAAACAAGCTGTCAGACCTCAAAATTCCCTTTTGAAAAAAAAAAAAAAAAAACCAAGTAGTCAAACACAAAAATCCCCATGGGAAAAAAACACAAAGCCATCAGAACACAAAACCCCCATTTGGGCAAAACCAATCCACCAGATCCCCAAATCCCCATTTGAGAAAAACCAAGCAGTCAGACCCTAAATTTCCTATTTGAAAAAAAAAAAAAAAAAACAAACAAAAAACAAAAAAAACAGCTGTGGGGCCCTAAAATCCCTATTTGAGCAAAACAAAGTGGTTGGACCCCAAAATTCCCATTTGGAAAAAAAACCCAAGCCATCAGACCCCAAAATCCCTATTTCAACAAAAAGAAGCCATCAGACTCCTAAGTCCCTTATTTAAGCAAAACCAAGCCATCGGACCCCAAAGTCCCCGTTTGAGGATGCCGGGCTCATCTCCGTCCTGATGGGAAGAAAGAGTTAAGATCCCGCAGGCGCGGGCCAGCGGTGGCCAATCACACCGAGCAAAGTGCGGCCCTTGGCCCCAGCCCAGCAGCAGGTTGCTCTCCGCAGGTATTATTTTAGGGGTTTTCCTGGGGTATCAAGCAGGGAGACAATGAACGTTGAGACCTGCGGAGGACTGGGAGCCGGAGGATGCACCCCTGGGCTGCCCAGGTAAATCCCGGTGGGTGACGGCTTTCGGGGGGGAGTGTTTTTTTCCTTTCCTCTCCTTCCCTGTCTCGCTGGGTGTCTTTGTTTGAGACCAGAAAGGGGCCAGGCAGGGGAACGACGGGTTTTCAGTGGATTAGCTTGGGGCTGAGCTGGTGGGACGTGCTCCAGGTGGTTTTTTGGGGTGGGACATACCCGCTGGGCTGCATTTGCACGGGGGGGTCAGAGCAGAGGTGGGGTGCACGGAGGTGGGTTCCTCAGGGTGAGGGGATCTGCTATTTCACCCTCCCCCCGCCCTTTAAACTCACCCTGGATCCAGCTGGCATCCACCAGCACTGGGATCTTGCACCCCAGTGGGTTTTGGGGCACCACTCTGGTTAGTGGCTCTAACCCTGGCAGTGAGGACAAGCCGCCATGAGGAAAAGCCACCACGGGGGCTTGCTCCAAGCACGGTGTCCGGGGAGGAGCGAGCACTGCCCAAGCTGGCTCCATGCCCTTGAAATTCCTCAGGGTGAGTTAATGATAAATCATGGCTGGGTCGGTGGCGTGGGAGCCGTTGGTGGGTCCCCTTGTTGTCCTTCCTGCTGGGACGGAGGTTTGGGCAAGGTCTGGGGATGGCAGAGCCAGGCAGAGGCCACCGGGATGGCTGCTTGGCACTTCTCCAGGGGTGATGGCTCACCCCAAAAGGGCAGGATCAGCCACCCCCCAGCAACACACAGGCCAGGACAGGGGTCTAAATCATGCAGGGGGTGGGTCTGGTGACAAGGGGATTCCTCCTGCTCCCACCATGAGGCAATCAGGGCCAAGGAGCAGGTCTGTAGCAGGGGCTCACGTTGGGATCCCTGACTTTTGGGATGTGGGGCCAGATGAGGATACTCAGGCAGACGCTGGGATGCCAGGCAAGGGATGTAGCTCCCTGCTGGGGGACTTTCAGGGGACAGCAGCACAGTGCCCACATGCTGCAATGGGCCAGGAGCTCCCCCATACCCCTCGCTGCAATAATCTGCATCAGGCAGCACCATGGGCTCAACCAGCAGCAGCTCATCTCCAGCCACCTTGCCAAGGAGGCAGTCCCTTAATAAGGGGAAACTGAGGCATGCAGGGTTACGATGATTTCAAGTGGCCCAGCCTGAAGGATGGAGCACCCCACACCCTCAGCCCTGCAGCCAGTGCCGAGGCTGTCCCATCAAACTGTCCTTTCCCTGTACTGAGTAAATTCAGGGAATTTTCCTTGTGCCACCAAAGCTGGTGTTTTCCCGGCAGCGGTTGTCACCGGGACTTCACCGGGGACGATGACCAGCTCACAGCCAGCACTGAGCATCTTCTGGGGGCAGCCACAAGAGTAGGTGGGCATGGATGAGACCAAGTCCAAACCCTTCCTGATGGACACATAGGATTTGGGTTGGCAGTTTGGGCTGAGCTTGAAACCATCCTGTCCCACTGGCACTCTGGTGATGGGGACAGACATGCCAT
Source organism: Dromas ardeola (assembly GCA_013398915.1). Lineage (NCBI taxonomy): Eukaryota > Metazoa > Chordata > Aves > Charadriiformes > Dromadidae > Dromas > Dromas ardeola. The sequence goes on from VYZM01009030.1 coordinate 139,971, forward strand.
GCAATGGAAAATGCCTCCCATCTGCCCTCGGGTGCATCCTGGAGATTGCCAGCCTGGATCCAAAGCCAGGGCTCTGACAGCACCCTGAGAAAGGGGGGAAAATGCCCCGAGGATGAGGACTGTGCCAGCAACGTGGTCCCATTGCTCCGGCCAGGGCAATGCTGACAGACAGCCCTGGGGCAACTTGCCAAGACTTCCATCCTCCACGGCAGGATAATTCACAGTGGAAGGGACCCTGGGGATCTCCAGGCCACCTTGCCACTCAAGGCAGGCTCAGTTACAAAGCCAGACCCTGCTTGATCCATTTAGGGCTTGAAAACCTCCAAGGATGGAGACCGCAAACCTCCCCTGGGACCCCGTACAAATCACAGAGCACCACATTACATCTCCACGTCACCCGCTGAGGTTTCTCTGGAGCTTTGCTAACCTTGCTGCAGCCTCCAAAGCAATTTTTATTTCTTTCCTTATTGGAGCAGCTCGAGACTGGTGCAGCCTGCCAGGTGCTTGACCTTTTATTTCACACTTTTGTCTGCTCTTTTGCATCCAGAAAATACTGTGGATTAAAACTGTGAATGCCCTGAGATGAGGAGCTGTGGTGAGACTGGGTTTGGGACAAGCAGAGCAGCTCTTCTGGATGAGCAATAGTAATGCCCAGATCGATTTACTGATGTTTTTTTGCTGTTGATAAAGGGTTTCCAAGTAGCTGCAGGGCGCTCTGAGCCTTGTGCTTGCAGAGGGATGCTCTGGGGCAGCGGCATGGTCCCCAAGTGTGGACCCAGCACAAGCCTCTAGTGCTCTTCATCATCCTCACCATCATCACTCCTGGGGAGGAGCACAGGTGCTGCAGCAAAGCACAGTGAATGCAGACAGGGACTCGTGTCACTGCATGTGACAGAGGCTCAGCCCAGGCATAGCACATACATGGTTGGGGTGTCCACCCCAGGAGCACCCCCGGGGAGCGAAGAGGGAAGGAGGACAGGCAGAAGGGCATGGAGCCAAGGCCATGCGCTCCGTGGCAGAGGTTTCAGTTGTGCTTTGCCGTGATTCCCCCTCCTGCCACTTCCTGGGGGACGGGGAGGGGTGGCAGTGGACCGTGTCCCTTAAACACAGCGACAAACCAAGAAGGAAAACTGATAGCAAACCGGGAGGATTAGATGGGGGAAGGTGGAGCAGGCTGCACTATTCAGGCTTTGTCGGGGGAGAACAATGGGCCCTTTATTGAGGAAGGGAGGTGGTGGGTTGGCAAGCTGGCTGGGACAATTTGGTACACAGAGTGTCCCTTGGTCAGCTGGGGGGAGAGGGCACTGGGATGTGGAATGGGACAGTTTGGTACCCGGCGTCCCCTAGCCAGCTGTGGGGACAGGGAACTGGGACATGGGATGGGGCAGGTTGGTACCTACTGTGTCCCCTGGCCAGCTGGGGGGACAGGGAAATGGTTCTTGGGATGTGGGATAGTACAGGTTGGTACCCAATGTGTCCCTTGGGCAGCTCAGGGAAAAGGGAATTGGGATGTGGGACATGGGATGGGACAGTCTGGTACTGAAAGTGTCTCCTGGACAACTGGAGGGATATGGGACATAGGACATGGGATGGGACAGGTTTGTACTCAGCATGTCCCTTAGCCACAGCTAGGAGCACAGGGAAACTGGGACATGGGAGATGGATCATGGGATGGGTACCCAGTTTGGTACCCAACATATCCTTAGGTCATGGGACTTGTCCCATGGTGTCACTGCAAGCCCCACATACGCTGATCACATCAGGGCAGAGCTGACACGGCTCCCCCCACTGCCCACACACGGGGTCACGATCCATGGCCAGCCTTCCCAAATCCTTCAGCAATGGGAATCATGGCGGGTGGTTCATGAGAGCGCGTTGCACTTGTTCTGGGGACCCAGGGACCCTCGCAGCCGAGAGTGAGGCGCATCCCATGCTGGCGACGTCCCTGACCAAGTGCTTCCACCCGGCCCAGACCTTGTCATAAGGACCTTGGGGATGGAGAAAGCCATCATCCCACGGGCCCTCCCTCGGCAGTGCAACACGGCTCTTCAGCCGCCTGGGTCTTTTCATCTCATCTCTTTTGTTTCAGGCTTATTATGTAAATAGCTGATGCGGCCTGTAATGAGAAAGTAGTTTCCCAGAATACAAAAGGCTGTAATTATCTCATTAGCAGGCGGAAAGGAAAAGGAAATGTTTCTAAGCCGCTTGCTTTTATTTCCCACAGCAGCCCAAAAAAGTGCAGCCCCTGAAAAGGGGACCTCCCTGCCCCGAATCCTGTCACCCCCACCCAGTGCTGCTGCATTTGCAGGAGAAAAAAGCAAAGCACGGTCCTCACATCTCAGACAGAGCCACGTACTGGAGGGGGCTGATGGCTTTTAACTGGGCCCAGTTATCTTGAGGATGCTGCAGGTGCCTGTGCGGACCCCCAGTGCTCTCAGATTCTGGGACAGGAGGTGTCTTTGGAAAGCGGGGGGTCACAGAGGGACACGATGGTCCCTATCTTCCTGAACTGGATGTTCCTTGGCAGGACTCACAAGCTGGAATTGTAGCACAGAGCTTCAGGATGGATTTCTGCAGTTGCATGCCTGTGACAGAATGTGATAGGAAATAGCCTTAGGACACATGGAGGTTGCTCCCAGGAGAAGGCATCTAGGATGGCTTTGGTGTTGCTTTGCTTTCTGAATTCATGCCTTCCTTGCTTCTAGCTAAATACCCAGTCCTCAGGGGGCAAAGCCACAAAGGTCTCCGCAAAACACCCCGGGCTGCAGTCAGGAGCTTGTCCTTGCTGAGGTCTCCAAAATGCCTTTCTGGTGGGGTTTGCTCCTGCCCGCACTCTATTCCTCTACAGGCCCTTTGGTCCTGGCTGAGTCCTCAGTGAACTGGCTGGAAGCTGCCAACACAGCAGCAAACTGCTTGCTGGTTTTGATTGACTTTCTGCCAGATTTGTGAGCTGGATCAGGCCATGGAGAGAACCGACAAGCAGCAGATCCAGATGGGATCCCTCCAACAGCAGGGACTTGATGGAAACCTGGTTATGGGCCACAATTCCTGCCGTTTCCCAGGGGATTTGCCTGGCTCCAAGGGAAAAACTGCAGGGCTTTCTCAAACCACAGGGTCTTGGGGAGAGAAAACATCTTTCCACTCGTTTTCGTGTGCAAAGCCAGTGCCGGAGCTTAAGTATCATGTAGCTCCTAATCAATACCTTCCTGCAAGCCCTGGGCGGAGATGCAGGCCAGCCGAGCAGCATTGATGTATCCCACTGGAGAATGGCCCTAGCAAATCAGCCCTTCTTAACATTAACATTAACATTTGCATTAGCATTAACAAAAGCAAATATTGGGGTATTCTGAGCAGGACTGGTGCATTCACTACACGCCATTGTCCCGCTCACCGCAGCCAGGAGCTTCTTTCAAAACCTCCTTCAAACGTAATGATGGGACTTCTCCAGCCTGGGTGGGTTTTGCAGCACAGGTTTGCAGTGACTTGGTCCAACAGCCCTACACCACTCATGGTGCCAAAGGGGCTGAGGCTCAAAGCGCAGCTCAGCTGTGCCCTAGGTGATGCCAGGCAATGTCCTGCCAGAGTCTGGAGCCTGCCCTTGCACTGAGGGATCAGGTGTTGTTGGAGAGCTTGTCCCTCTCTTTGTAGCCCAGCAGTAATTGTAAAGCCTTTGCACAGATGGATGCAAGATGTGCAAACACACAGCAACCCCATGGCCAAAGAGGTGTCTGAAAGTGGCTACAAGAATTTGGCACTCCTTGACCCTCCAACCTGCCTTCCCAAGTTTGCTTTTTGGCCCCGAACTGGGGGAAGAGCTCCCCATCGCAAAGCTCCTATTTCCTTCAGCAGAGGTAAATGGGAAAAGAGAGGTCTGTGTCCTAGGGAAGCAGCGGGAGTTATTTGTCTGACATTGTCTGGATTTTGGTTGTGGAAAAAGCTTGTGGCTGAAAAGCCTGACATTTGCATGTTTTCGCAAACAGGTTCAAGTGCCTTCATGCCATATTTCAGCGGTGGAGGAAAACCTGGCAGCCACCAAGCCAGGATGTTGGAGGTGGGGGAAAGGATTTGGAGGAGGTGCAGAAAAGAGCCACAAGAATTACTTGAGGCCTGGAAAAAATGCCTGTGAGAGATGGGAAAAGCTCATTCTGTTCCCCTCTTGAAACCGAGGCAACTTGAGAAGGGTGTAGAAGAAAAGGAGGTGGCGACACACTGGAGCCAGGTGGGAGGAGAGCAGTGGTGTCCCTGCTTCTTGAATTGAATCTTTTGGAGGTGCTCTTGGCCAGTTTTGGGTCTTAAGGAGGTAACTCGTGATGGCACGTGACACACAGGAGGCACAGCAGTAGCTGAATGGTCTTTTTGGAGGATGTGATGTACAGAAGAGAGGCTGAGGGCTGTTTGTTCAGCCTGGGGAAGAAGAGGGATGTGACTGCAAGTTGTGTCTGCAACCACCTGTTAGGAAGAGAAAAACCTTTTTGGAAGTGCAAGGTGGTGGTACAACTAAGGCAAGCCGCACATTTTGCAGGGTAAGAGGGGAGCAATGAGAAGAAAGGCAGGTCCATCCGATCCCCTCCAGCACTGCAGTGGTTCTCCCCTGTGCCCACATCCACCCTCCCCAGCCCGGGCAGGGAGCAGGAGGTGGGCTCCCATCTCACCATCACTGTTAGAACTGCCTCACGGGAACACAGGGTGTCCACACCAACCCAAGCAACAACTTTTGAGGTGCCAGTAGCATTGTTGAGATCCAGACCCAAACACCTCCCATGGATATATTGTCCCAGTCCGACTGAAGGCCTTGGATTTCAGTGGTGGTTTTTCTCCAGGACTTGTTAATGCTTCATCAGACACAGGCGGTTTTGCTCCCTACAGGGTCTGCTGTCTTCTTGCCGTTAACCCATTACTGGTCTTCCCTTCCCTCTCCGTATATCTTTCTGGAGGAAGCTGAAAGGACCACAGCAAATTTTTTTACACCCTTTTTAATGCCGTTTCTAACCTGCTCCGCCACCCTAGGAATTGATGACTTCTTTCCTCCAGACATACCAGCTCCCTAGCACTGTTGCCAACAAACTGGAGAGCCACCTGAGCCCTAAACACAGTGCAGGTGTAGGTCCTACCCCCCTCAAAAAAAGAATGCATGTTTTCATTGTGTCGGTAATTGCTTGCTCATTAAAACAGACGCAAACAAACCTGACTGTTGAAGGTCACGGGCACACCTGTTACCGTAATTGGTGGGGGGTGGAATTTTTGACCTTCAGATGCCTTTGCTGCCCGTCCTGCCAGGACCACATGCCTGGGATGGTGCGTGTGCCAAGGCACTGCCTTGCTTTCGGGCTGTTTGCTGGAGCTCGCTCTGCTCGAGACCAGTGATTGATTTCCTTCTCGCATGGCACGGTGCCTAGGTATGTCTCCCAAAGGCCTTTGTTACTAGAGTGTTAACAATTAACCTACTCAGGCAGAAACAGAGCCAGGCCTTCATAATCTAGGCTTAGTTAACCATTCAGCTGCTTATCTGAAAGCAATTTTTCTTCTGTCTAACTGGAAGGCATTTGCTAACTCATTTGGGTAAAGCAAGTGTGAAGGCGCAGGAGTTGTTTTACAGATTATTATAATTACAATAGCATCTAGGGGTCCCCCAGAGCTGCAGGCATGGTAGGAAACCTTGGTATGGGGTGGCCACAAAAAGCTTACCCACCACCACAGCTTGGGAAAGGAAATCTCACCCCAGATTTTCTGCATGAGACATAAAAATATTGCTGTCTCCAAAGCAGGGCTGCTGGGGGAAAGGCCAAGGGGACACCGTGGTTGGATAGGATGAGGAGGTCGTGCAACACAGAGATGGTGGGGACCTGCACTGTTGCGTGAAGTTCTGGTATCCCTGGCCAGAGAGAAGGCTGGCTGTACCGATAAGACACCAGACCCTTCCTAGGTAAGGTGCTGGTGTGGAGATGCCTATCAGGAAGGGTGCTTTGAATAAATCCAGGCAGACAAAGAAACCCTTTTCAGCTTTTATTGACACAGTAATGCTGGGAAATAGGAAATTAGCTCAGCATTTTTTCTGGGAGGGTTCCTGTTTCCCCCTTTGTGTCTGCAGAAAGTCCCTTCTCTTGGGTTCCTGCTGTAACAACGTGGCTCTGGGCAATTGGAGCTCGGCAAAGGCTGAGTGTTGACACTCGGAAGTGGTGGTTGCTGTGATGGATGAACAGACTGACGCCACTTGGGACCGATTTGGGTAGAGTTGGTCCTTCTCAGGAGGTGGGATGGACCTGGTGTCTTCTTGAGAGCCTGGTGGAGATGAAGAGTGAGGTGGTCCTGGTGCTTCCTCATCACTGTAGATGGGATGTAACATCTGGAAAGATAAAACATCTGGAAAGGGCAGTGGCTGGCAGGTTGCTTAAAACTCCTGCTTTGGTTTTCTGCCTCTCTGGAGCCTCTCCACACCACCAGAGGGTAGGGGAAGCCACTTTCACCCCTCTGCCGTGGCTCGTGGGTCTTTTCCAAGCCCAGCTGTGCTCAGAGGTGACTTCTCTTTCCTTCTAAAGGACAGACTTGGGAGTGAAACGCTGGTAAAGGCAAGCCAGTTCAGCTTTCCTCAGTCCTGCTGTGTTCATGGACTGCCAGGCTCAGCATCCTTGTTCCTCTCATTGGGAATCACCCGTAAACCCAATTTTAGTTCATGTTCCCATGGCAGGGAGGTGGTTATGAGATTTAAGGAGGAGAAATGCCCCAGGGAAGGTTTTAACCATGCATTCCTCCAAACCTCGAAGGAGGAAAAAAGACCCTCCAGCTCTGCGCTGGAGCCTGGCAGCGTTATTCTTTACCTCACTGTACTCAAAACTTGATTTCACAGTTCACCTGAGGAATGACTCGGGTAAAACCTGACTGGGAACTGGAGCTGGCCAAAAGACACAGAAGTGAGAGCTGTTGTTCTCGAAAAAACGGCCCTTTTTGGCAAACAAAGCTGTACTGTCAGGGATCTGTTGGCACTTCTGGAATCTCCTTAATAACATATGTGTAATGCTTGTCCGTATGCTCTGTTTATCAGATCCCGGGTTTACAGTAAGCATAAGCTAATAACCATTTTTTCCAGAATATTTTCTTGGCTGATTCCCAGTTAGGAGGAAAAAAAGTAAACATGGAAAAAGGTCCATTTTCACAGTCTGTCTCTGTGGTGCCGCTTTGATCCCACATCCTGAGAAGGCAGCCGAAGCCCCCCCTTGCTTTTGGGTTGCCGGTATCAAGTGGAAACACCATCTCAACATCCCAGTGGGCTTGGGACATGGCCCTGAACAGAAGCCTGCTTGATGTGCAAACCACTGCCTGGGAGCCAGGAGGTCCCCGAGGGCAGAGGAAGGCTGCGATACTCTGCCAGTGAAGACCAATGGTGGAGATGCCACAGCACTGAGCAGCTCCCAGGGGTGTCCTGGAGGTCACTGTCACGTCTCTGCCCAGGCTGTGGCTCTCACCGGGCTAAGTATACTTGCCTTCCCTGCTTGTTGTTGTGTTGGCTTTTTTTTTCTTTTTTTTGGAAGGAACAAACTTTCCAGTGACCTCATCCTGCCCTCACAAAGTCAATGTAAATGTGCAAATGTCACTGGAATTCACCCAGCGAGGAAAAGGTAACCTGGATTTCTCCTCGGCTGGCTGAACTCGGCCAGGGAGGACTGCATGGAGGCAATGCAGCCCCTGCCTTTCCCTTGTCTGGAGTTGAGACCTTCCAGCACACCCCTCCTGTGGTGGCTGGTGGCCCATAAAAAAAGACAGAGCATACAAAGATCCCAAAGTCACTGAAAGGCGGGTTATTCCTAAATTAGCAGAACAAAAAGTCTTCCCTTGACTAATAAAATCCAAAAGCACCATGGGTTGAGTGTGGCTTCAGACGGGCAGTCTCCATCCCTCCTCATTGCTCCACAGCTCAATCAAGTCTTCAGGTGGCCATCACACACCTAGATTAATCCCTGGCCATCATGCACTCGTGAACTTGTTTATTGTGTTGTTCTTTGGAAAGTGTCTTGAGGGTGCAATGGGGTCATGAGCCTTTGAGTCCTGCTCAATGCTTTGGAGAGAGAGATGTCCAAATGTTGCATGCCAGATGCGTGACCAGACCTGGACACTTCTCTGCTGGTGGAGGTTTTGTTACTTATGACTGATAAACATTTGTGTGTTTTGATTGTAGTGGGTCCCCACGCCACACCGTGCGATGCTTGTGTGATATTCGTTCACTGCTCAGCCTTTAGACCTCAACCAGTGTGTGACATGGAGACATCTCTGTTGGGGGACAAAGGTGCAAGCTGCAGGAAGGTCATTAGCAGTGACTATAAAATGTTCACCCAACACTCAACGCTTCATATTGCTGGTGGCTCAGTGGGGCAAGTCCCCTGGGGACCCTCCTTGGGTGAGGTGATGTGCAAGGGGATGGAGAAGGTTATACCACCAGACATGTTCTCCTCTGTCTCGCAGCTGTCTTGTCCCCTGTCCATGATGGGACATATCTGGTGTGTCTCAGGCCACAGAGGCTCCTTCACACCTCAACAAGAGTTCAACTGGGATGGTGACTTTCACCAGAGCACCTCCTTAAACCACTTTTTCCCTCTGTGACCACCTCCATAACCTCCTCTGCCCCAGAGGAGGTCTGCCAGCTTGCTGTAGGTATCAGCTCTGGGTCCTCTCCCTCTGGTAGAGCAATTTGCCAGGTCTGTCTGCCAGCCCAACACTCGGGCCACATTTTGGACAGGGCAGCTTTCTATGAGAAGATCAGGACACTGAAAAAAAAGGAGCCGGCTACAGGCAGCATGCCTGGCAGAAGCCTCCAGAAACGGAATTTAATAAAAGCAAAGAAGAGCAGCACAGACCCTGCTTTAACCTTTTTAATTTTTCTTTTCCATTCCATTATTAGTGCAAATAGCAAGACCCCCTGAGACACCACATCAGAGACGAGCTCTAGCTGTAAGCTAGCTCTCCAGGGAAATAAACCCAGCTCTCCTGCTTTATTTGGGAAGGGCTGATTTAACATCCTTACTCCAAGAATAGGGAAATCCCACTGAAAAGGGGATTTTCTCCATCTGCCCTACCTGCTGGCCCTGCCTGAGCCCCCTGATCACTGAACATCTTTCCAAAGGGCATCACTTTTGTTATCCCTCTTTTATCCAGGGGGAAACCTGCACCTCCCACTGCCTCTAAATTCGGCTTTAGTCCCCACACTGCCAGGATGGTTTATCCTGGGAAACCTGGAACTGAGGGCTCCTGGGACAAAAGAAAAAGCAGCCTTCCTGGCCCATGGGGAACAAGCCTCTGAAATCAGTAGGGTGGAGTGGACACTGGTCAGCTAAGTGTCTACAGCTGTCCACATGACATTGACCCCGCTGCTCCAGACTTGGTTCAGCTGTGTCCAGTCTGAAGGTATCAGAGACATCTGCACAGGCTGGCAGATAGGAGGCAGGACTCCAGGAAGACGCAAGACTTTCTGGAATGGCACTGGGAGGACATACAGACCTCTGGTCAGAGGCCTAGACACTCATGCACCAGTGACTGAAATGAGCTGTGTCTTTCCCCAGATACGGAGACCCCAGGATTCACTGCAATCACCCAAACTTTGCAATGCATCTTCTCCCTTCCCTCAGATAGTGAGTTCCTCAGCTGATATGGGTTCAAATTCACTATTATTCAGAGGCAACAAAAAAAAGTTTGTTGGAGGGTTTTTTATTTCCTTAAATAAGATTTTACACCTTTGGGGGGCTAATTGCATTACAAGAGATCAAGTTAACACCTAAGCAGAGGGAATGGGAATTGTGGGGAATGCAGTCATTCTCTGCAAGATCTCCATCTTCTGCTCCAGCTCAGTTCAACACAGAGCAGCTTCCCCAACATGCATATTTTATGGGCATACCCATCAGGGAAAACCCATAGGTTTCTGTAACTAAAGAAATTCTGTTGAGAGAAATAAATCCATGGATGGTTTGGTTTTTTTTTTCCTTAATCCCAGTCCACACTGGGCCATGACTGCAGAGGCTTTATCACCCTCAGGGGGGTAGTGGGGCAGTGCAGACCAGACCAGATTACTGCTGGGTCCAAGAGTGCAGAAACAGCTTGATTTTCAGCTAGGGCTTTCAGAAGGGACTTTCAAAAGGCCTTTTAGGAAGTTATAAATTGTCCCCACGTGAAATCTGTCTTAGTACCAGTAGCTCTGGACCTTGACTGCCTCAGCTGATAATAAATTCAGCACCAATGCAACCACCCAAATTATTTGTAGAATTTCCCCAAAACATGGATGTGAATAGGCCTGGGTGCCTATGAAGCCAGAGCTGAAATTGCAGGACTGGGGTTTGTGATGGTGATGGAGCTCAGGAAGAGCATCCAGACATGTGAGGACTAGTCCCAATGACCTTGACCTGGTCAAAGACAACTTTTAAATCCATTATCTGCGTTATCCACTTCCCATGGCCTAGTTTTGGCCAATCCAAGGCACAGCCTAGGTAAGAATAAAATGGAGTAGGGGAATAAAGGTTTAAAAGAAAATTTAGGATGACACATGGACAAAAACATCTTTTTAAAAGCTCAAGTCCATGAGAAAACACTCCCAAGGAAGCGATGGAAAGTGCTTAAGCTCTGTTGAATCATCGCTAAGGGATGTGCTGGAGAGAGCAAAAGTATGAACCTAAAGAGGGACCAGGGCTGGAAGCCTTCCATCCCCATGGCCACACAAACTTGTTCAAACCTGAGAAAAGTGATAGAAATAATTCAAGCTTGGGAACTGCAAATGGTTGTGTCCAACTGATGTTGTAGAGCTGTGCCCACTAAAACCCATGCAACCCCCTCCCCTGAGAGCACCCAACCCTTGGGCTGAGAGACTTAAGAGCAGCTCTTTTGCATAGCAGCGAGTGGGATTTGAGGGACCAGTGCACACTGCTCCTCCAAGGGGAGCCAAGGGTCACAGAGAGGAGAACAGCCCCATCATCTGCTCCATACCATATATTGAGACATGACAGCTTCTGTCCTTGAGTCATCCGGCCGAGAGATTTGCTCATCTCTGCACGATGCCAATCTGCAAAGGGTACGGTAGATAAAAGGCATCTCCTTAACAGTCCTTTCCTCTTCCTTCTTCTCCCAGTGCCACTGACCTGTGCCTCCACCTCACCTCTGCGCTGCCATGGCCACGCTAGAGACGCTGCCCATTCTTAGTGACTCGACCTACCCCATCCCGGAGAACTGCAGTTTTGCTCGCCGGCCATCCCAACCCATCTCCCAGAGCACCATGGGAAGCGTGGGTAGCGGAGTTGCCAATGACCAAGAATTTGCCATGAAGAGCGTAGGGACCCGGACGCAGAGCAGCGGACGGCAGACGGAGGGGTCTCGCAACGGGTACTCCACGCGGGAGATCTCTAACCGCTATTCCGGCGAGGAGAAGACATACAAGTCAGAGAAAGTCTCCAATTCTCTCTACATCAACGGCGACCTGCGCAAGAACGAGAAAGTGAAGATGGACATCTGTGGAAATGTGACCACCAACAATGAGAAGAACATGCCGCCTCCTCCCCAATACCGAGAGCCCAGTAACCCACCAAAGATATTGCCAATCTCCGGCAAACTAGACCAGGTGAGAATCCCCACCTCCTGGAACAGCATGATGGCCATGGCACATCTCTGAAAACACAGATCAGGAAGCCTTGGGCAATGGTGCAATCCTGACAGATAGTCTAATTCTTACTTTGTATATGGCATCATTTTTTATGTACAGATAATATAATTCTTATCACTTTCAGGGGGTTGAGCAAAGGGGTCAGTTCTTAAGGACACAAGAGCATGATCTTCCACAGTGAAGTTTCCAGCTCATTTAAGCCTGTATATAAGTCACTGTCTATTCCAAACTAGTCAAGATGCTGTGCCTACCTCCCCAATTGATGGGGAAGGAGCTGGAGTTGGTTCTCATTTTGGTAGGTCCAGCGTCTGAGTCCTACTCCTATGCTTGTGTCAATCTTATGTTTTATAGGCAATCTCCAACAGGCCACTTCCACCAAAAGGTGTTGCTTGAAAGATGCTATGAGCATCCGTTCAAAATCCCAGTGCTTCTTGTGAGGGACAAGTTGACAAGGCTTGAAAACTATCCCTTGTAAGCCTTGTCACCCATCCAAGCCCCGTCCTTGTGGCTCCTGTCGGCTTCAGCGAGCAAACACCTCCCAGGCCTGCAGAAGCAGGGCCCCAGAGCCAGTGGTGTTTTATATAGCTTGCTGCTCTGCTTCAGTGACTTCCATAATTTGTGTCCTGGGGACGCTGCCTTGTGCAGTATTATTTCTGCAGCGTTTGGTGGCCTTGTCTCCTGGGTTGTTAATCCACCGGCCCCTTTAGTCCATCTCAGTCCCACATGCCAGGTGTCAGGTTTTTGGTCTCCAACCTTGCCTGCTTACCAGGGCTTGTTCTCTTTCGCTTGGAAGGCATTTGCAAAATATCTTTGCTAATACAAGGTGGCTTACAAGGTGGGTTAATTTTCACCTGAAGCCCAACCTGCAGAAGGGGAGACTCAATCCCATTTTTAGGATAATTTTGTTTCTGTAGGTGCATTCATGGACGAGGAATGTGCAAGGTTTTAAAATCCTTTCTAAATCCTTTACAGCTGCGGCCCATTCTCCCCCCAGAACTGCTTAGAGACACAGGAAACACAAACATTCAAATGCAGAGCAGCTTCACCATGTTCCTTGGCCGGTGTTGCTGCTGGGGTCACAGCTCCTACCTATTCCTGTCTGAGCATGACCAGGACATGATGTCCACACAGGGGAGCGATCACTGATGGCAGGGGGGAAATGTGATGCTCCTGGGGCAGATGGATGCAAATCCAAGGGTTCAATTCTGTTTTCAGCAAAAGGGAAATGCACCTTCAACACTAGAAGTCCTTCAAAATATCATCTGCCAAAATCAAAGAGTTGTTTTGATCAGGTCTGGTAGGCAGGTGGCAGCCCTCCTTCTTGCAAAGAAAACTAAGAGGAACCAAGGAGTATTCTAGGGAAAAATCAAGCAGATTTGGGGTGAGTCAAGTTTCATTTTTTTTAAGTTGGGGTGAAGAAAGACAAAGCATTGCCCTATGAGTGATCACAGGTCCCTCATATTAAATCCCAAATGGCCAAGGGTGTAATAAGGCTGAGAAATATGGAGCTAGCCCAAGTCATCTTAGCTCCATCAGCCCCAGCCTGTGCCGATGTGTCTCTTTTGTGTGTTGTTACCAAGCTTCCTGCTATGTTTGATGCGTGGTCCTTTTTCCTTTTGCAGAGCAATGAGCCCTTAGTTAGACCCTCAGCCTTTAAACCAGTAGTTCCTAAAAACTTCCATTCCATGCAGAACCTCTGCCCGCCGCAGAGCAACGGGGTGACAGAGAATAGAAAGAGCTTGAACCATGCCAACAGCAATAGCCCGTCCGCACCCAAAAGTGGACTCGACAAGAGCAGCCTTAACAGGACTACAAACCAAGTGGGGGGTCTTTCGGATTCAGGCCGTAACTCGTTAACGAGCCTGCCCACGTACGGGACAGGCTACAGCCAGCACGTGGGTCCAATGAGTGCCTCCACGAGCCACATCAACCGCATCGGTACAACCTACGTGGACAAAAACATTGTGGGATACAACGGGATATCTACCTCAGACAGCGGGCGGTCTTCAAGCAAGAGCACCTCTTCGTTCAACAGACTGAACCATCTCAATGAAACCATGCCTTTCCACTCACCTTCAACGGACGACATCATCCAAGACCTGGAAGACCGCCTGTGGGAGAAGGAGCAGGAGGTCCTACAGATGCGAAGGAACTTGGACAAAAGCGAGGCAGCCATCTTCCAAGTATTCGAGGAGAAGCAGAAGATCTGGGAGAGAGAAATGGAGGACTTGAGGCAAAACTATGCCAACAAACTGCAACAGGTGTCCAAAAAGGCACAGAGGGCTCAGCAGGCCTTGCAGCTCCAAATCTTCAAACTCCAGCAAGAGAAAAAAAAACTCCAAGATGATATGGGACAACTCCTCCAGCAACGAGAAGAGCTGGAGAAGAAATTTGTGGCTTTCAAAAAGGAACAGGCTGAGTTTCTCCCAAAGATTGAAGAGACCAAGTGGGAGGTAAGAGCCTTGTTGTAACAGATCTTGAGTGAGGTTTTCATTGCGGGCTCTGATAGCCCAAAATACATTTCATTTGCCCTAAGTGGACCCCACAGACAATGGCTATGGGTTAGTGGCCTCCAGGTAACAGATGACACTTCAGTCACCTCTTCATTTGTCTGAGTCCCAAGCCTGTAGTTTTGAATTAAACTAAAATGAGCGCAAATTTTTGTGCATACCTCCTATGCTAGTTAATAATTTGGCTTCCCAGTCAGGTCACTCCAACATGTGACATTTGAATCCAGTTTCAGTGAATACAGGTCTTTCTGTATAGGTATTTGTGCCTACCAAAAATGGGTTTAAGTCTATTTTAATTAAATTCTTCTAACATTTGCATTTGGGCAAACCTTGAAACTGCTTTTCAAATATTTGATTTTCTTTTTTATTTAAGATATAAAGCAAGTGAGCTAAGAATTATACCGATAGCCAAGTCTACCTCATGCTTTCCATTGTAACACATTGTTTTCTGTTCCTAGTAAGTTTATCTCTCTTAAAAGGCTGAAAGGCAAATTCCTCTTTCTAGTTCTCCTTTTGAGTCTTACATATTTTTTCTACTGTTTCTATTTTTAGAACATTTTATCAAAGTCTATTTGTATAGCCAGTACTAACATAATTTTTTTCAGCTTGATCATGTGAAGAATTTTAATCCTTCCATGGACTGGCTAGAAACTTTAAATGTATTAAGAGCGCAGAGGCAACACGTAGCTCTAGAATCAAGAAGACCCTATTCTGCTAATCCTGATGAAAAGTCAATGAAGCTGGGATTAATTAAGATCTGAAATGTGCTATTTGCAGATGTTCAGCAGAGCTTATTACAGGCTTGCTGTAAAATCTCTGCACGTTGCATCCCAGAACAAGCAGGCTGCATTGTCCCACATGATGCCTCCTTTGGCCAGCTGCTCTGCCCGGGTCTTTTGTTTCTTCCAACAAGTTAGGTCTGGAAAGTTCCCTGATTTTGCACCAGTAAAATTGCAGATGCGCTTCTGATTATTTGCTTACTGCTATAGTTCTGTCTGCAACAGCTGAACGCAGTGATATCGATGTAAACACAGGGATTCAGCTTGTGGATCAAGATACCTAAAATTTGTAGACACCTACACTTGCTGACTTGTTGAGTTGTTCTCCAGGCTCCATGGACTGTATTTCCTAGATCTCAACAGCATCCAAATAGAGGCCTAAATTTAAGTATTTTAATCTGTAAACTGATTCCTATCCAAGCTGTTCATCATGTATTTCTCTGCCTTTTGGGAAGTGCTAGCCCATGGAGAGCACTTTCAGTAAATTTTGCAGTTCTTTAGCTAGGCAGTAACTACATCCCTCTAACTACAGCTAAACCAGTGTGACACAGTTCTGCATCTGCTGCAGACAAGTGCTGGTGTGGATATGGGTACTCACAGAGTTAGGTCTGCATGGGGAAGCACCACAGTTGTCAGCTCGGGGGAAAGCTGCTACCAGTAGGAAGTGACTGGGTATGTCTCCTGGCTCTTCAGCCATTTGTAGTGAGCAGTAGACTGTCCTGATAGCTTTGCTTCAAGATCTTGCTCAACATTATGCACCAGGCAAGTCCTCTATAGCAGAGAAAGGTAGAGGTTGCAATGAAGGCAGTGGAGAGGAGAGAATTTGTGTGAGGAGCATTGATCCAACTGGAGCAGAGCAGCAGGGGACAGTGCAGGCAAAGCAGGAGGGAGGAAAGGCCAAGCATTTAACGTGTGACAAGAGACAGGATCTTCAGGAGGATAGGATACCCTGGTCTAGAGGTGGCTACCAAGTCTATTTTTAATTATGCCTATGCTCTCTGATCACTGATGGTTCCTTGGTGACACTCCCCAGCCCAGACTCTTGCCAGCATAGGTAGGGTCTGTGTGCCTCTGCAATCATCCACAGTAGACAGATCAGATCTTCCAGTGCAGAGCCCCGAATGCCATGCAGTTCATAGGAAAATGACGGTTTGGTCATTGTTATGGTTCGCTTCCAGTACCCACGACTATTCAGACAACTATCACCTTTGGTGGACTATGCAGGTGCAGAGAAGGGTCATACTGAATTGTGACATCTACGGAATGCAAAAACACACTCCATCAAGGGTATTTCCATGGGGCTTGTGCACCCTACCACATGGGTGAGACCTGAGCCACTCAGGATGAAACCTGAAACTCCAGTGCCCAAGGACAGTGCATGGCAGTCACATTTCAGCAAGGGTGGGTTGCAGCTCTCTCCTTGATCTTTGACAGAGGGGCCTCTTCATGCCCTGCCCCAAAAGAATTAAATAGCTACCAGTCCCTGGATTGTTCCCAGTGAAGTGAACCCTAAAATTTAGTCAACTGGGTTCTTCAGGAGTCTTTGGGAAGGAAAGCATCATAGGACAAGTAAGTAATATCTACTGTCTCTGCATCCTGTCCTACACCCCCAGTGCTTGGGGAGAGCCAGGGTGGTATCTGGGTCTGAGATATTTCTGTCTCAGGCTTGTTTGAGGTCCAGGACCCATTGAGGTCAGTGGGAAAACTCCTCCTGAGAGCAGAGGGTTTGGGTCAAGCACCGCGGGCTTGTGGTTAGGTAAGTAAGATGAACACAGGAAGGGAAGCAGTGTCTGCTCACCACTGGTGAGGACCACAGCACTTAGCTTAGCTGTTTGGTCAGCTCCAGCTCGGAACAGCATCAGGTCCCTGAGAGCCAAGAATAAACACCGAATCTCCCCCCCAAATGTGGGGACAACCTCTAGGTCTTTGGCATGGTCTGGGTCCTGGTGAAGGCTGGAGCTCAGTCCTTGAGCAATGTTGCTGGCTGTCCCTTCCATTACCTAAGCCTGCTGCCAACAGGAGGCCATGGAGACATTTCATGGGCAGTGCAGGCAACAAACAGCAGTGGTGGCTCCTCACTGCCTTCCTCCTGCCTCACAGATGCTCTCCTCGCAGGTGTGTCAGAAGGCAGGTGAGATCTCCCTGCTCAAGCAGCAGCTGAAGGACTCCCAAGCAGATGTCTCCCAGAAGCTGAATGAGATTGTGGGACTGCGGACACAGCTGAAGGAAGGTAAGAACTTCCTCCGGGAGAAGGAGGAGCAGATCCTCACCCTGAAGGACTCCTACAGCTCCAAGAGCGTCAACCTGGAGATCTGCGAGAGTGAGCTACAGCGGAAGATGAGCGAGGTCCAGGTGCTGAGGGAAAAACTGAACCACTGTGAGCAGGAGGTCTCTGGCCTGAAGCGGACACTTGCCAGCATGGGACCTCCAGGGCCTTTTGGTGGGGAACTTGGTGAGAAGCTACGGGACCCACTGGCCTGCGAGAGTGATGAAGCCAAGATGCAGCGGCAGAGCGAGGACAGTGTCAACACACTGCGGAAAGAGGTAGAGAGGCTCCAGACCGAGCTGAAGCTGGAACGGCAGCAGCGGGAGCAGCAGGTGATGGACTTTGAGGAGGAGCGGCGCACATGGCAAGAAGAGAAGGAGAAAGTTATCAAGTACCAGAAGCAGTTGCAACTGAACTATGTGGAGATGTACCAGAAGAACCAGCTCCTGGAGCACAAGGTGAACGAGATGAACACGAAGGCCACCAGCCCTCCCCACACTGAGGAGAAAAAAACATGGACTCCCTCCAGACTCGAGCGAATAGAGTCCACCGAGATCTGAGGTGGGACCAAGCCAATACAACATAAGTTTTTTATTGCTGTGCATGTACTACCTACTCAAGCCAGTGATCTTCCGAAGGATAATACGCTACCATAGGAGCAGTGTGACTCTGCTCTCGCCAAGCTCCACCACCCTTACTCTATACTTCTGTGCTCTGTAGGTAAAATAACTGTGGATGTGCGTTGTTTTTCTATCGATAATGCGACATCTCTTTTGGGTTTTTTCCTAGTCAAGCTGGTGAGGGTCAATTGGCTCTTTTGTAATCTGCCGTGACTGTTACTTTGCTAGAGGCTGCCATCTCCTCTCCTACAATTCACCCCTTGTTGGTTGGTTGTTTTGGAGGGCTGTATTTGGTTTCTTTGGTTTTCCAAGCACTTACATGCAGCAAAACAGTTCAAAGTGGCAGGTGGTTTTTTTTCAGAGCATTTTTAGCCACATTGGCTAATGGAGCAAAGCTCTCGGGATCATGAGCAAACTCACTGTTCTGTATCAAGTATCCTGTCTAGACGGTGGTCTTAGTGAAGTCAGTGGGACATTGGCCACTGATTTCAGTGAAACCAGACATATCTCTACCAGATGACTCCCTCTTGCCAGCCCACGTCTACCATGGTTGCAAGAGGTTAGGACATCCTTGAGGAGCAAGATGAGCTTGTCCTGGCAACATAAGCCAACAAGGAACGATTGCCCAGCAGGAGCCTCTTTGGAGGCTCAGCAGAGCTTGACATATGCTGCGTTTTCATTTTCTTGTGGTTTCCTTCTGCAATTCCACTTCTCTCCTGGGTTGTGGCCAACCTGGGAGCCAAAATATCCATACACCTCTGCCGTGATCACCCTATTCTTACCATATACTCAAGCTGGCTACTGCAAGAAAAGAACTTGGAAATCCAAGCTAATTTCCCTTTCCAAGAGCCCTCTTACTTCCCAAAGTCAGTGGAATCAAGGTTTGGGGAAGCCTCCAAACCTGTGGGATGTTTATGCAAACTGAAGCATTAGCAATTTGCCCCAACAATGGGCAATTGTCCTACCCCATTCCCAAATGAATGATGCTTCGGTGCACTCTCTTGGTCCCGCGTCTACATAAAAAATGGCATCCGAGCCTCACTCAGGAGTTGCAGTGAGCACATATCAGCATTACCACTAGACTACAACGGGGAGAGCATTAGCCTTCAGTACAGCCATTTCAAACAGCACCCATAGCCATCCCACGTGGGATCATATATTCCAGGGACAGTGATAACACAGGCCTAGCTTAAGAAAATATTCAGCAACTAACTCTGAGCATGAAAGCAGTCACGAGAAGGGAAAAGGCTTAAGATCACATAAGTGCTTATGCCCTGGCAGAATAATAACCGCATCCTATATGCACAGTCACTGAGAATGGTGCAGGCATCAAAAACCAGCATTCAGCTTTAAAAGGTAGGGAAAGTGGGTCTGCCTCTCCCTTTCACGGGCACTTTTTTACCACGATCCATAGCAAAGAGTAAAAAACGTTGCAAAGTGGAGTTTGCACTTACTGGGAAGTGTCCAAAAGATCAACGCAAGTGGGAATTTTGGCTCTTTGTCCTAGGGAGCTGCAAGAAGAACAAAGCTAGAATAAGCACTGGGATGTCTTGGAATGTCTATGAGGTGACTCCAGGGAGAATATGGCCAGATCGCGTTTCATCTGCATACCAATGAAGAACCTCAGGGTGTTAAGGGGATGAAGACCTTCCAAACAAAAACCCTGAAGCTACTCACTTTCCATGTTCGCTTCCTCAAAAGCACCCCCTCTCCCTCACCAGGTCTGACCTTCAAGTTGGGATCAAACGTTGTTGTGGTGAGCTCCAGACTGAGCAAAGAGGCTGAGCAGGAGAGAGGAGAATCCTGTTAGTCCCACCAACCTCCAGCCAGGGTCAACAGACAGTATTACCGGGCAGGAACTGTTTGTTGGTGGCTGGTAGCAATCCCTGGACCCGTAGAAAATGGAAATGTGTGATGAGACCAGAGCATTTCAAGGCCCTAGTTGAGGGCACCTGGATTTTCCCACTGCTTCTGCCTGTGCCTTTGGAGCTGGAGGAAGACACAACCCATCAGCCTGGAAAACACTAGGGCAGCACAGGCTAAGCCCCCTCCTTCCCAGACCAGCCTGGGCGACTAGGCCAGGTCTGACCCCTGAAGGGTGTGGAGATGAGTCCCACTATGAATCCTGCAGATGCTCCAGTGCTCTTGGACATCAGCCCGTGCACCCCAACCAAGGAAGGAGTACAGTTGCCTGCCGGTGTCACCTAGCAGCAGACTTTGTCATGCCAAGGGAGATATCCACATGTGCTGCACAAACTTACACTTGGCTAGGCAAATCCTAGAGCTTCCTCAATTTCATATGCTGGGCCTTCGAGATGGAGTCAAACATCCCACAATGTCAGGGTTGGAGATTCAGTGTTTTGTGTCATCTCGTCTATCTGTGCCGCTCTTTCCACATCAGATAAACGCATGCTGACTTCCTTCCTAAAGCAGTTGTGAGGCATCTGTGCTTACAAGGGCTTTGCAGTCCTTGGGCAAAAGGGCAAAGCACAGAAAATTGCAAAAGGCTTAGTTTCAGATGGTTGTATGGGTTTTTTTGAGGCTACCGCATGAAAAGCAAGCTCAAGCGCAAGTGCCCTCATCATAAGATGGAACCAATAACCTGGAGGGTCATTTCCACCTTTGCTTCTCCTGGACCCACTGACAGTGAGGTTGGTTTCCCCCTAACCATCACAGAAACCAGCATTTCAGTCGGTGGCTCAAGAACACCCAGAGTGACTGAGTTTCAAGGATCTGCTGTTGAGGAGGTGTACACCGCAATACCCTGCTGCGTTAGTGCGCAAGAGGAATGGACACCGCCATCACCCTGTGGGACACCTTCTCACCAGAGCTCCTTGCTAATCCACAGGCAGGAGAAACAGGGGCTTGTCTGGCCTCTTCACATACCTGGATCCAGTTAGCAGCAATCAGCCAAATCCTCCAGTGTGCCAGGTTTGCCCCACGTCATCTTTTTCCTAGATCTTTTTTGCAGTGGTGCCAGGAATGAGTTTGTCTTGATGGACCCAGTGAAACCTGGAGGCATACAGGTTTGTCTGACTGCTGGGGGCTGCTGGGCTACCCAGGGACTCAATGGCCTCACAATGCATCCATCAGGGACTGCAGAGCTCCTTGGGATGAAGCAGGAGCGGCAAGGAGAGATGTTTCACCTTGGAGGACGAAAGGTACAGTCACTTCACCTTCCTCTTCACTGCATCACTTTGATCTAGAGTTTCAATCCAGATCTGAACAACCTCAGTTGTGGCCGTTCCCTGAATCACAGAGAGCCTTGCAGACACCCATTAAGATGCTCTGCTGCTGATGACAGTTTTCTGTCTCTTGGGATTTGCCCAGCATCCCCCAAGCACTCAGCTTTCCTGCAGAAAGCACTCCCCTATGCTACGGTGACATAAAATACAGATGTTTTTGGCAAGTGCCCCAGAAAAACTGCCATGAAAGACTCCTGCTCTTCAGGAATCTTCCCCACAACTGGATACCCTGCTTCCCATCACGTCCTCTCCCATGTGCTAGCACTGTGTGGCCAAATGCTGGTAACCAGTCTCTCTTGGAGGTGACTACCCTTTGCTCAGCAGAGACGGAGCAAAATGATGGTGGGACACCTGGGTTCCTGTTATTTGTGCTTAGATCTAGCTCGGATGGGAGGTCCTACCTCTTCCCAGACCTTAACACTTTTACCCACTGACTGGATGAAGTCTCCCCTCACAAACTTGATGTGTGTTCAGGACCTGGGGTCTTAGCCTTGAAGCGAGATAGCCAAGGGGTGCCAGACTGGCATTTTGATGACATATCCTGGAAATGGCCGAGGAAGTTGACATCTTGTCTTTTGGAGTCTCAGGCAGGGCCAATAAAATGTTTCTGTCCCACGAAACTCACCTCAGAGTTTGGGCTTGACCATAACCCAGCTGTTTCCTCCACCTTTGCTCAGCCAGCTCTTGAGCTGATGGGATTCAGTGTGATGTACTGGCTCACATGTAATTCTCCAAGTACTGCCCTCAAAATCTTGCACGTGGTTAGTCTCTCCACTGAAACAAGAAGTCACCTCTAATTTGCCATTGGTCAACAGCAAAAGCTGTGGTGACAAGGGTCTCAGGTCAGTTGCCCACACGTGGGGTCCAGGGACATTAGAGATGCTCTGAAATACCTGATACACGGGACTGGCCAATATGATCCAAGACCTATGGGAGAGCCAGGTCAGTGGTGGGAAGATCTGGAGCACCTCTAGTGGCATATCACCCATGTGCGGGCAACTGAGTCATGCTCCAGGCATGTCCATATGGTCATTATATGAGGAAACTGAGGACACTGAACAGCTCTAGCAATTTCCATCATTGAGGATGGTCTAAGCAGGCTATCCTAGTGCCAGGGAAGGTCTAAGCAGCTCCTCTTACCACTTCCTACAAGTGGGGTTGCTTTGCTCCACCATCGTTTTGAGGTTGGTAGCTGTTGCTGTAAGATGCTGACCCAGCTGGGCTAGTTCCCCTCACGCTGTCAGCACTCCTGTCTCGCCCTGGATGTGAACACCACAACCATCGCACGTTGTTGTGCTTCACACAGTCCCACTTAGCTTCTGCCACTGTCTCGTGGCAGCCGGCTGCACTGTTCTTGCTGTCGCTGGCATCACGCCGGAGGGAGATCACCTCCGGGTTTCCACACTCAAAATAGGAATCTAATTGTTGCTCTTATGCTGCTACGTTAAACGCAGACAAGTGTACTTGGATGTAAATAACAGCCCAGCTCTGTATATACAATGATTAAATGAAGAGACAAGAATGCTCTGTGGCTTCTATATCGGTAAGCGGGATCGACAGTAGCAGCCGATGCTGTGTTTGAGCGCTGAGCACTACATGGAGAATGCTCAGCACCCCCTGAGCTTTCACTGGCTGCAGTGGAAATGGTGGGGGTTCGGCACCTCCCAGGATGGCAATCCACTTGGGACTAGCTCTGACAGAGAAGCCTGGTGTCCCTCCATCCTGCTTCAATGCTTGCTGTCATCCTGAGCCAGGATTTGCAATTGTCCTCTGGTAAAGGCTGCAGTTCCCTCTGCCCATCCTCGTGTCCCCCCAAAACCCCTTGCAGACAGTGGCTCCCAGCGGTGTCCCCCTTCGGCCCTGCTGCCCATGAGCTCTGCCATGGAAAGGACCAACCCACCCCACTCTTGCCCCTTGCAGTGGCACTTTATAGCTTGCTCGAGACAGTGAGCTCAAAAGCAACATGACCAAAGATCTCCGGAGGGATGTATGCTTGGAGCTGCCTCCCGGCTTTCCTGGGGAGTGATGAGGCCAGTGTGGACAGGGAAGGTGGAACGAGAGCTGACATGGGACAATACAGGGCTTGGATTTCCCTGTGTCCCACCTGGGAACGTGTGAAAGGCCATGACGGGCCTTTCCTGTGCTAGACAGGACAGGGTAGAAAGGAGTTCCTGGTAGAGTTGATTGTCCCCAGTTGGTTACACCAGTATCCTCCATGGCTGTGCCAACTAGCTCCATGCATTGCTCAGAGAGAGTGTGGACCAGGGCCTGTCCCCAGGAGGCGTAATGGATGGATGCAGCTCCCCTTTTTTCTTGGGAAGAAGAGAGGATGCATGCCAATACACTTGTCTTCAGGGCCACAGGTCTCCTCTACTTTAGCAGCAGATGTTGCTACAGGGTCCAGTCAAGGGCCTGCTCTGGCTCCGTGTGAACTGGCCAGGAAAAATGTGTATCCTGAGAGCTGGTGGTCCTGCTGGCTGACACTTTGATGTCCTCTCCCCAGCTCACCACAGGACATCCTCAGCACCCTCCTTACCAGGGAACCATCTTCCAAGTGAAGGCACCTTGGTCTTTGCTTCTCCTGCTTGGGGTGCTGAAGGCATCTCTGCCTACCTTAGCTCCATGAAGGCTCCTGAACCTGGTCCCAGCCTCGGCAAGTGAAGCATGGGCCAGTGGGAGATCTGTGCTCCCCTGCCCACAGTGGTCCTGTGGACAGTGCTTGGGTGGGTCTGGGCCCTGAGCACATACCACCTCTTCACCATGCCTCTGTACCTGAAATGTGCTAAGCCTTCTCTGCTCCATTCCTACCAAGACCACGAAATCCTGCTCATGTGCAATGACAGTCCTCACTTCTGCCCTGGACGGGAGCCGGTCCAAGTTGCCATTATTCTAACCCAACCTTTCAGCCTAAGCCTTGAAAGCCACTTTCTAGAGTTACTTTTCATCAAGATCCCCAAGATCTGTTCATCATGTTGCCTGTGTCCTGCTTCTCCTGTGCCCCAGCTCTCCAGACTCCCCTGCCTCCTTTTAGATCATCACCACCCCCACTGTCCCAGGAGTAGTCAGTGCCTCTCCCAGTACTCTCCCAGATATGTCTGACCAAGCTGGGGCTGAAGCCCAAAGCCGCCACTGAGAGTGACATGTCCTGACCCTGCCCTCAGAGTGCAGTCTAGCTTTCTAGACTATTGATTCTATTTCTTCTCTCTATCATTCCCATGTCACATAGATTGGCCATGCTTTATCTCCATGAGCAATCTTGCTTCTTGCTGAAGGACAACCCCATGGCTTGCAATCACTTGAGATGACTGAATGGGGTTTCACACCATCGCAACACCACAGTCAGCCAGCTCTGGGGCTTCCCTAGTCCTTCCACCCTCTGGAAAGACAAGGGTGTGAGGGGTGTATGAGTATCCCTGGTCTATAGGGGCATGCAGCACCCATGCCACCTGGTTCCCTGTGTATCAAGGGGTTGGGATCACATCCAGCTGTTTGCAGATGTTGGCTTCCCAATATGATGTTCCATGCTGGCAGTGCAACTGTCAGAAACACCAGAAATGAGCCTCTGCATTTCCAGGATAAGCCTGCTCCTGGTTCTCCCAATGAAGGGGATTGTGTCAGGTCTGGAGCCTGGGACAGCCGCAGGGTTGTGTTTTCACAGCTCTTTTACAGATCTGTTTTCTCAGGCAGAAAGTTTTTGCTTTCTGTCTCAAAGCAATAGGTTTTTCTAGAGAGATTTAAAAGGGACTATTCCCAACTCTGATACCTGCAGGCAAGCCAATGTTCCCTTGAATACCTTCATAGCTCCATCCCTGGGCTCTCCTCCTTCAGAAAGGGATGAGAGGTCCAGTCTGGCTCCAAATAATCACCAACAGTTTGAGCTTGGTGATACCCATTCGCCCAGAGAGCCTGAAGCTGCCCATATCCAGCAGGCCACCAGTCTGGGTCCCAGGAGGTGCAGTCCATCCCCCTCTGGTGCCCATCCCAGGACTGTTACTGGGTCCCTGCAGTAGGTCTTCTCCATTAGCTCACCCACATGGGAGACGCTGGGTCCCCTAGGGCATCTAAGCTCAGTGAGCCACATTCAGTGACAGCTAGACACCAGTGGCAGACCATGGCGCTGGCTCTGCCGTTCCTGAAAGCCAGGCTCTCCTAGGAGCCCTCTCAGAGCAGAAGGTCCCCTTTCCCCCATGGGTTGCACGTGGGTTCCCTTCCAGTGGCCGAAGGGAGCAAAACGTGCGCAGGCAGAGCTCCACCACCGGTGCAAAAGTGTTCCACCACCGGTGCAAAAAAAATGCTGCACAACTGGCCAATGTGTCTATGCAGTCCCTTTCCACGCAGCGGTGTCCCCGCAGAGCCCAGCCCAGGGCTGGAGCTCCTCCAAGGTGTCTTTGTTTGCACTCACTCGGACCTGGTAAACGCTGTGAGCCGAGAGGAATCCCTCTTGGTCTTTGCCTTGCACCGGGCAGTACGCTTGTGAGGGTTTCCTCATCTGAAATCGATGCACGTTGCTTAGTTGCCTGTCTTCTGCGTCTGTTCTCCAGCAGATCAATAGATGTTCCCCCAAAAACCCAGCTCCCCTATGGGAGAACGTCAGGTTGGGCCAGCCGGCGCCCCCGAGCAAGCCTGCTGTCTGATTTCACCAGCAATAAAAGCCCCGCGGAGGAGCGGCCAGAGCTCTCCACCGCCGCTCCACCGCCAGGTGAGCTGCAGGCTGTCTGTGTGTAGGACCTCTGCATTAGACCCTTCGTCCAACGTTTTGGACCTACCCGACTGTAAATTCAGTCCCAGCCCTGTGCTTTCTTTCCTGTTGTTCGTTTCTTGACGCCTCGGTATCTCTCTGCTCTTACTGTGAATTCAAACCAGAAGTGTTCTGAACTTGACTGCGTTACTGTTTCGTTTCTGCGTTGACTGTTGCTGGTTCCCCGAACTGCGTTTAATGAGACTTTGAAAAAAAAAAAATTTAAAAAAATTATATATATATATACTTATAAAATAAAATATTTAAAAAAGGACTCCATAAGGTTGGGTGTCTCTCCTGTTCACCTGTCACTTCCAAACACTGTTGTCTTGACTTTGCCTCTGGTCAGTGTATTTAAACACAAGAGGTTGAAAAAGAAAGAGATAAAACGCAGCATTCTGGGATTTTTGTACAGCAAAGGTGTATCCATTTCGGAAATTCTCGTTAAAACTACACCACACTTCCCAAACTACTGCTAGTCTGTTGTATGTTTCCATTGGGTTATCAAAATGTGAAGAGCTACTGCCTTTGCGATTTTCTACAGTGAAAATATATATATATATCTGTACAGAGGTATGTATATATATAAATATATATGAAGATCTATATGTATACGTATCTCTCACTCTCCTATCTCTACCTGACTGTGAAGGATTTTTATTGGGCGAAATAAAATGGAGAAAGGCCCCGTTTTAAAAACCCGACTGTGTGGCTCGTCTGGTTGTGTTGCAGGAGGGAGAAGCGGCAAGACCCACGAGGGATTTTGGGAGGGGCCTGCAGCTGGGCTGCGGAACTGCAGGGAAATGGCTCCACGTGAACCACAAGGGGAAGAGGTGGAGGTTACCAGCAGCAGAACGGGACATTGCGCGTGTCCTTGTCCAGATGGGACGTTCCCCTGTCCTGCTTTGTCAGGGCACAAGGGCTGCTCAGGCTCTTCAAGCGCTTGAGAACAAGCACCACAAGGCCACCATGGTGGCTGCAGTGGTGGGACAGCACTGGACAAGATGTCTGTGTTTGTGGTCTCACCCCAGCCCACAGCTCAGATCCCCATGGGTATGTCTGGAGCCATTGAGGATGTCCCAGAGCTAACTGAGAAAGACACAGGCTTTCCATGAACCCCATAGATATGGCGTCTCCCAGCCCCACGCGGATGTCCAAGACCTCCCAACACTCATGTAAATGACTGAATTGCTCCCAAGCCTACCACCACTGGCTCCCAAGCCAGGCTCATACCTGAGGGATTTCCAGGTGAGGACACACTGGGGAAGACAAGACCCAGGTGGAGATGCCAGGCATGGCCCTGGAGCCAGCTGTACTGGTGGGAACCCAGCATGAGCTAATTCCCCTTCCCTCCCATGCCAAGATCTCACTTTGAGCAGCCACATCTCATGCTGCAGCATCTCTCTGGGGTTTCCCTGGCTCTGGGGCTCAGAGATGCCACCCCCAAGAGAAATCTGCGCTGAGCTCAGGCTGCGAGGCTGGGAAGGGAGATGGTTTGAGGGAGCTGCTGTCTGGGCTGCAGGGAGGTGTGGGATGTCCACTGATGGGCAATCTGACCCCAGGCTGGAGAACAGAGCTGCTTCCCCGGCATGAGCCCTTCTCATGGCTGAAGACACAAGCAGTTGAAATGCGTCAAATTCGTGTTGGATCCCCAGATGGTTAGGTTGGGAAGGAGGATGTTGGCAGGGAGGCGGTTTTGGAAGCTGACCCCAGGCTGAGGTCCATTTAGCCTTCCCTCACAACCAGAAAGTTAACACTATGTCCAAAAACTCATGTCAAATTGCAGGTTTTTACTCAAGCGAATCCCACCCCACCTGCTTTGGCAGCATCACATTAAAGCAACAGTCAGATCAGCATTATTTTTCTAAAAAAAACCCCAACAAATCCAAGACTTTTTCCAACACCAGCTTTGCTGGAGATGTATCCTGTCTTCTCAAGACAAAGCTGATGCCTCCGAGGGCAAAGCAAGTGTGTCGGAGATTCAATGATTTCCCTCAGACCAGGTTTAAGGCCCAAGGTGCCATCAGCAACACCAGGCTTTAATTACAGTTCACCACAACCAGCATGGCTCTCCTCCAACTCCATTTTGGTCTCCTAAAGAAGTGATTTCCTCAGTTGTCAGAGGATAAAAGGCTGATGCGAAGGAAGAAGTGAAAAGGAAATTCACCTGGTAGAAAGATCAGGAACAGATGCAAGTGTTAAGTGAGTCTACGTGCCAAGCCCTGCTCAATGCACTTCCATGCTCAAGGCCTTATTTAATTACTGTTTGCCAATGCTTAAAGCCCGCAGTGGACAGCAGAGATGTCTGGGCGCAGCGGAGCCCTGAATATTTAAAATATTCAAAAGCTGTCTGGCCACAGTCCTGGCCAACTAGCTTTTGGTAGCCCTGCTTGAGCAGGGGGTTGGACCAGACGTCCTGCAGAGGTCCCTTCCCACCTCAGCCCCTCCGGTTCTCCTGGTAAGGCTGCAATGAAGATGCGCCTCCACCACACTCCTTGGTTCTTGACCCCACTCCACACCGGTGTGGAGCAACCCCCCAGAGGCAGCGCTCTGGCTGTTGTCCAAAAAGTGGGATCCGTTACCCGGTGTGCAATAGCCCATCTCACACGCCAGGACAAGACACTGATTATTTATTTCAGAGTTGCACAAGGCTGGGTGCTTGGTGGCTTCCCACAAATCAAGCACATCTATCAGGACTCTCCATGTGATTTTTATACACATTTTACAACACCATTATAATATTAGTACCACCTACCTATATTTGATTGCTTAGTAATTTACATACAATTAGACAATCAAGTTACAGCTACCACACATGCTCAAGGGAAGGGTCTTCACCTGGGCGAGGGTCTTCTTGATCTATGGGTGTGATTTTTGATCTTATAATGAAGGTAGTTGAGTTTAGGACACTAAGAATTTTCACTTTCCTGGCAAGTTGGCTAAACTTCTCAAAACATCCCAGTACCTAAAGGGGGCTTACAGGAAGGATGGGGAGGAACTCCTTATCAGGGAGTGTAATGATAGGATGAGGTGTAACTGTTTCAAACTGAAAGAGGGTAGATTTAGATTAGATATTAGGAAGGAATTCTTTACTGTGAGGGTGGTGAGACAGTGGAACAGGTTGCCCAGAGAAGCTGCGGCTACCTACCTGCAGAGGTGTTCAAGGCCAGGCTGGATGGGGCTTTGAGCAACCTGGTCTAGTGGGAGGTGTCCCTGCCCAGGGCAGCGAGGTTGGAACTAGGTGATCTTTAAGGTCCCTTCCAACCCAACCATTCTAAGATTCTATGATTAGTACCATCTTCAAGGTCCTTACGCTCGTATGTCCGAAGATGTGCCTCCTCAAGACTGATACAATACTTGCCTCCCTTGATTAGGAGTTCTTTCATTAACTAACGCTTGATAGAATCAAGGATAGAATCTTCATTAGCCGTGAGAATACACATAGGGCCTTTCAACACGAGTTACTACTGACATTTCAAGGATATGCTTTGGTAACATGGCCACCAGCTGGGATCCTCTCATCGCCCCCCTGCCCCCCAGGGCCGGACTCTGCCCTGCTGCCCGCAACCCGCAGCCGCTCCCCGTGAGGAAAGGCCACCCNGGAAAGCCCACCCCGGCCCCGCACCGGTGAGACGGGCCCGCCGCGCCCAGCCAGGCTGCAGCCGGCGGGGCCCAGAGATGGGCTGCTGGAGGGGCTGCTGGGGGGGCTGCTGCGGGCTGGGGCCCAGCTCCCCGGAGCACTCCCCGGGGCACCGCCCGGGCCTGCAGCCGCCGCGCCCCGGGCCGGCACCGTGGAGCCGGAGGGCGCCCTGTGGGGCCGGGACCCACCGCAAGGCACCGACATGGCGGCCGCCGCCATAGGCAGCCACGTGACACACATACCCCCGTCACATGACTTCCCCCGTCACGTGGGGCCGGGCCGGGCCGCGTGCTGCCGCAGCGCCACCTGCCGGCCGCGCGCCGCTCCTGCCGCTTCCGGCTCCTGGGCTCCGCTCGGCTCCCGTACGGCCGGAAGTACGTCACCCGTCAGGTGGCCGGAAGCGGCGGGAGGCGACGGGGGTGGCCGGGCGGAGGGGCCGGCGGGCGGCAGGGCCAGAGCCGGCGGTGGGTGCCGGGCCCCGGTGAGTGCGAGCGGGAGCGCGGGCTGACACCTCCTCCCTTCTTCCCCCCCCTCCTCCTCCTCTTCCCGTCCCCTTCCCGCCCCCTCAGCCGGCGGGGGTTGGGGCGGCACAGGCGCATGCGTGGAGCCCCCCGCCCTGCCCGGGGGCAGCAGCGGCGGGGGCTGCGCTGACCCATATGCCTTTGTGTATGTACGCATATATGTATGTATATATGATATATACATAGTTACAGCCATACGCGTAAGTAGCGGGGCTTGGGTTTCCAGCGGTGGCCGCCGGGGTCAGGCCTGCCGCCCGCTCTGCCCCGAGGCGGGGGGCGAGCCCCTCGTCGTGCCTGCGGCCATCTGAGGGGAAGGGGGGAGGCACAAGCAAACAAGTGACGGGTTTCCACTCAGACGTCGTAATCTGTTGGGGGGAAAAAAGTTCCTTTCCTGCAATTTTTCTCTTCAGCCCAGGCGCAGGTGTTAACTGTATATTCTTAGCCAAAACGAGCGGGTTTACCCCCAACATTTTACTGCTCGCATCTGAAGTTCCTCCCACGTACCGAGTTGATGCCCCGTCTACCCATTTGTTGTCAGTGGTGCTGGGTAAGGGGAAGCAGGGATGGGGCGATGCGCTGCAGCAGTGGGTGGTCTCCTAGTGTGGGTTCTTCGAGGGTTTTCCAGCACTAGTTTCCAGCCCTTTTGCATGTTTCAGAGGGACCAAAAGCACAGACAACATTTTAGAGTGCACCTGTATCCCCTTTCACAGAGCTGATACTCTGAGGCGGGTGGTATGCCTCCAGGAATGTTGTTTTCCCTGGTGTTCAGCTAACGATCAGCTGTGCAGTTGCGCTTTTGGCCAAGAACTCAACTGTAAGTGTGACACACAGACACACACACAGATGTTTCCATCCCAGAGGACGTCCACAAAATGCATTCACAGCCTGCAAGGCCCAGCTCCAAAACGTGCTTTTGACTGGCTTTTTGGAGTCACTGGAAGTGAATTTTCTGGAGAAACTTGCGCAGAGGTGGGAAGGAGTTTGGCTGTGTTTGAACAAGAAGAGAAGTGGGAGGAGGAAAGAGGACTGATTAATCAGGGTAAGAGGAAGAGAGGAAAACTGAAGAGAAGTGTAGGTTGAGTTGGAAGAGAAATGCTTTAGAAACTTAAAAGATCACAAAGATTTAGGCTGGGCGTGGGTAAAAGTCATGGGCGAAAGGCCACTTCCACCCAGCCTGTTTCTTTCGAAGGTACTTGAAGTACCTCAAGCCAGTCTGACCTCGCTCCCCTGCGTGTGGTCTTCTCTTTCTTTTTCCTGGATTTGAAGCAAGGGAGTAGGGAAATATTCTCTTTACTGAATAGTTTCCCAAGTGCGTCACAGCTTAATGCTAAACTACGTGAATGATTTTCTTACCAGCACACGACATTCACCTTTGGAGCTTTTGGTGTGCAGATGCTGTGACTTTGGTTCTGTCTTGAAGTGGGGCCATCCTCACCGAGAGGGGTGTTTCTAGTAACAGCAGAGTGCTGAATTTCATAGGTAGCATCACCTTTCCACAGCAAATAGAACTTGTTTTAAATAAATGGCGTGTCTCTCCATAGTTCTTGCCTGTCTCTCAATAACAGAAAAATAGAGAACGTGCAAAACAGAGTCAGACATGAAAGTCTGTCAGAAAGCCTAGGTAGGATAAACCTTCTCTTGTCCCAGATCATTTTTGCAGCTTGAACCAGCCCCTCCAAGTGTCCTCTGGGACAAGATCTGCAAAGTGCTGGAAGAGGAGACAATGCTAGAGGGGATGGCATTTCCTTTCCCCAGCCACAGTGCAGATCCGAGCCTTGCCCACTTCACAGCTGCCTTGTCTGCAGCCACGCAAAGATGGCATCTGTCACTTGCGGCCAGTTCAGGATAGACATCACAGCCAGTAGAGACAGAAATTATATTTTCATCAAACGTTGCTATGTGCTAAACGGGAGAGCTTTGAAATCCAGCTCCTGCTTGCTGCCGCTGACGGCTTTGTGAGGCTTGGGCCGTGCTCTCACGGTTCTTGGTTCGGGTTTTGCTGTCCAGGTTCTGGGTGGGCTCTTCCTTTCCCACACTCACAAGATGGTCAGTGGTAGGGAAGGGGTAGAGTCTCTCCTGCCTGTCATGATTTGACTTCTCTTGGGGGAAGGGGATGGTTATGGCCTTGTAGCTGCCTGGCTGGCCAGGAATAACACAGCTGTAAGGGTCAGCAGTGCCTGGGCTCTGTCTGGGGTCTGTGGAGCAGAGCCTGATCTGCACCAGGGAGTTGCCCCATGGTGTGCCTTGAGATGCAAATAAAGTGCCCAGCAAGCTTAGTGGCTAATGAGAGTCTCACAGTATTTATCAGCCTTTTACTACTTCTCTGAAAAATGCATTGACCTCTTTCTTGTACATTGCTGCTTGCATGGCTGCCTCCAGAAATCTTCATTTCAGATTGCCTTCCTTCTTTTTCCCCCAGAGCCCCCTGTTCTCCACCCAGGTTGCTTTTTTTCACCTTTCTTGCTGGAGTGGCTGAGAGGTTTACTGCTTCGGCAGCTTCTCCTCACCCACCAGCTGGCAGTTGCTGCCCCCAAGGTCTGCCCATGGAGCAGAAGATGCGAGGTCTCCTTGGCTTCCTCAGTGCGAGTCGACGTGGTTGATCCCAGAGGGCTGAGTTGAGACACTTGACTTTGCACCGGAGCAGATCAGGAGCGCTCCCATGCCAACTCTGTGCTGGGATGCTGTCCTCAGACAGAAGCTGAGCCCCAACAAGGCAGAGATAAAGCTACCCGGTTAGAGAATGGCCTGCAGAGAGCAGCAGGCTGCTTGTGCCTGTGCCAGATCAGAGATGTCTTTCTTGACTGTCTGGCTGCACCCGTTGCTGCTTTTGCTGCTGTTGAGGGTGCACAAGAGACAGCTGAGGCTGCTGCAGGGAACCATCCCCTGGCAGGCAGCACTCCACATCTGTACCGAGAGGGAGCAAAGACTATCTCTTCGACCTTCCCCATCCTCCTGTCTCCCCTTACCCTCCCTTTCCATCTCACCCTTCCCTGGGACAAGCTGATGCTTTGCTGTTGTGATGCAGGAATACATCATCTAATGGGTAATGGGAGATGTGGGGATTCTTGTACTCAAAAAATAATCTAGCTTATGTTTAGCCAGTGCTGGTTGTGATGCCCCGTCCCACTGCAGCCCGCTCCTACTCAGATAAACCAAACCCAAAGCATTCTCCCCACCTCTTCTTCCCCCAAGGTATCCATTTTACTGCTGCAAAGTGAGTTTGTCTGCTCTGATTCAACATCTTGATCTAGCCCTAATCAGGAAGCCACATGTATAAGCAGAGCTCAGAGCGATGCCCATAAAGGATTTATTTCCCCCATGTGGGGAACACAGAAGCTAATGCGAATCACTGTTGCAGTGTCTCTGCCAGGCTTCAGCTTTCCTGATTGCTCGGCGCCCTGTGGTAATGAGAGCACAAGGGATTTTAAAGAAGTTGAAAACGCCTGGTCTAACACATCTTTGGGGTTGGCCACACGTGGTGGGATAAGGGTGTGTTACACAGAGCGCTGACCTGGTGCTTTTTTTAAATCAGCATCTGAATCATCGTAAACAGGCTCGTTTGGCAACTTGTACAGGCTGGCAGCACAGAGCTTAACTCCTGACAGATTTCTCATCCTCACGCTCTGTGCTGTAGCTGGTTTAGGCAGGAGTTAGCAAGGAACCTGGCATTTTTAAGACTTCTGTACCCTAAAACTCTGGGAAACGCTCCCAAGTTTGAAGCGTAAAGCTCTATTCCCTCTGATTCTCAACTCAGGATGTAGCATCTCATAATGATTTGTGTTACTTCTGCCATACTCTTCCCCGACTTCGTTCTGGGACCACACTTCTCCTTTCAACTAATCTTCATCTGCAGGTTATGGGCCAACTTTCACTCTGTGGCTTGATTTTGCAGAGACTTTGCTCACAGCCTCCACATACTGTCTCCAGGTGCAATGAGCAGTGCAGCGCCCTGCATATTTCGACAGCTTCTCGGGTGGTGGTTGGTATTTCAGACTATGGTGACCGAAGTAGCAGAATGTTATGTTTGAATACATAAAGTCTGTTGAAGTTGCAGCTCTACTGCAAAAATATGTTTTCGTCATTTAGAATGAAAGAAAGCAGTTTGGGTCTCTTAAAAAAGAAAAAGAGATGACTTTCTCCTTAACTCCCCCAGTCTCTGCCAGGTTACTTGTAGCTGCTGAGTAGCAGGTAATACCCGACTGTAGCGTACCCTGACTTCAGGTATGTCAGGTCACCTGAGTGCTTGTCTCAGACTGCTTTTGCATGAGGTGGTGTTCGATGGCGGCTGCCTTACAGCTTTGCAGGGAAACAGCCGCCCTGGCTAGGGGAAACACTGGCATCGCCTCACTTTTGGTAGCTTAAAGGGTAGATTAAAAAGTGCTTCTTGTTAGGTGGAAGCCACTCATTCTTCGTCTGCCCTTTTTTCAGTACCTGGAAGCAATTCTGACCCCAGTAAATTGTGATCCATGGCTACAGTGCTAATATGCCGAAGATTTCCAAGACTGAGCAGGGTGTCTACGTTTTTGACTACAGCCAAGTGCAAGGCCGAGAGCGGAAGCAACAAAAGTAAGCAAAAAAAGGAAGAGAACCCAGAAACGGCCATCACCGGAACCGAATCTGCGGCTACAATCCAGTTGCTGAATCCACTGGATTACAGAGTATCGTATAATCCATCTGCCTATGCCAAAAGCAGAGCTGCCTCCCAGCAGCACGCGGCTAGGAACAGTGGCCAGGCTCTCGGTGACACTTTCACCAGCCCTGGCACCGCACAGGTTCAGCATACGTTCGGTACCGCCTCTTCTCAAGCTTTGCCACCCATCAGAGATGCCCTGCCAAAGCCCAAGTCCAAACCAGTCCTCGCGCAGACCATGTCAGCACTGGTCTCTGCGGCACAAACCAAGGAGGAAGCAGAAAAGGAAAAAACAGAGATGCATGACTCAAAGGAGGACCCTCGCGTGTTTCAGAAGGGGAGGCCTGAATATAGATCTCTCAGCTATGACAAGTTTGAGCCGATAGAGACCCTTCCTTTAGAAGAAGGTGACTCAATTTTACACAGTGTGGCCGTATGCAAAGGCAGCCAGAGCCCAGGAACTATCACAGATTATTTTCGCAAACTGAGTCGTTTGCCAGTGGAACAACACACTGCGTTAGTGTCCGAACTCAGGTTTAATACACTGTGTCGGTGTGCTGTCAAAAACATCAGGTTGTTCAGTACTTCAGATCTCATTGATATTTTAAAGGCTTGCGTTCGTTTGGTTGTTCCACCCACCCACCCTCTGCTGAACGCGTGCGAGAACGAATTCTGCCGGCGGGTGTGGGATATGAACCTGGACCAGCTGCTGCTGGTGGCTGATTGCTGGCGCTGTCTGGAGCGTAGTGTGCCTTCCTACCTGAGCATTTTGTTCAGCTATGCCAACATGCACTGGAAAGACCTCACTTTGCCCCAGTTTGTTCAGCTCATTTATATCATAGGTGAAGGCC
Organism: Dromas ardeola; assembly: GCA_013398915.1. Taxonomy (NCBI): domain Eukaryota; kingdom Metazoa; phylum Chordata; class Aves; order Charadriiformes; family Dromadidae; genus Dromas; species Dromas ardeola. The sequence goes on from VYZM01009030.1 coordinate 175,400, forward strand.
GGAGGTCACCTGCGGACTTGACGCAGAAGATGGAGAGCACGATTTTGAAGTACTTGGACTCCTTCACCTTGGAGGAGGTGGGTGCTGTCTGCTTAGGGCTCTTCAAGTCCCTCAGTGGTATCTCTGACCACATCATGAGAAAAATTGCAGACAGAGTCTCCATGCAGATGGAAGACATGAGCACTTACGCTTTGGTGAATGTGCTTAAAATGCTCCGCTATAGTCGCATGGACCACTTACCTGTCATGAAGGAACTTGGGAAGGTTATCCCTGCTCGGATTCCTACAATAAACATCCAAGGCATCATGCACATCACTCTTACCTGTTCATCCCTACACTACTTTGATGAAGGTATTATGGCTGCTGTAGCCATGTCTTTGCCTTCTAAGGTGACTTACTGCCGAAGCAAAGATGCTGCCAAGTTCTTGTGGTCATTTGGATGCCTGGACTATGAACCTCCGAACGAGGAAGAGTTTTACTCTAGCCTGATAGAGCAGATGCATAGAAAACTCCATGAATTTAGGAAGTTTCCGGAGCATCTCCTTACTGGTTTGCTTGGCCTGGCATTTGTCAAACGCTTCCCAGAGGAGCTGATAGACTATGCTTTGAGGGATGAGTTTGTCCAGAAAACGAGAAGTAGTAAATACGAGCTCAAAAAGGACCTGTTCACCCTTAGTAAAAGTGTTGAAATTGAGTGCCCAAGCTACCAAGGCAACCGCCTTCCACCTCAGCTTTATGAAGAGGTTACCGAGATGGTTTTGAATTTTGCAGAGCAAGAAATCTATGTCAGGCCCGAAATTGTGGAAGCTGTGTCTCTTCTTCAGAGCATGTTAGGTGGCCCCGAGTATGTGAAGAACCACATGATCCTGCCTCACACGAGATCGAGTGATCTGGAGGTCCATTTGGCCATGGATGGGCATCCCATCCCTTTCAACTTAAAAGACCCTATTGCAGATAAGAAACTAAAAGACATCGGAGTTAGTCTAACAGATGACTTAATGACTCAGCTTATAAAAGGCAGATCTAATAACCGGTTTCCTGTGGAAGTGGAAAATGCAGCCGGGACTCCCTGTCAGGGAAGAGGGGAAGAAGCACGAACACCACGCGTGGGGGATCGTGCTGCACTTTCAGGTGGACCTCTTACTGCAGATGCCAGATTGCAAGTTGAGCCTAAATTGGAGCGCTGTCTTCAAGCCCCCCCGTCTCTTACACTGAATCGGAAGCCTCAGGGGGTGAAACTGGCTATTCAGGTGTCCAACCGAAACCACTACTGCTACTGCTCCAAGCGGCTGTTGGGGCTGCACTGTTTGAAACGGCGGCAGCTGCGGCAGCTGGGGTATGTGGTGGTTGAGCTTCCCTTCTGGGAATGGTTTCCTCTACTCAGACGCACACGTTTGGAGAAGCTGAGCTACCTCCATTACAAAGTATTCGACCCAGCTCTGCTTAGCTGGGCTGGCTAGTCTGGTGTGGTGCTTGCTCAGAGGCTGACACAGCCTCCTAGATGCATCTCTCTTTCTGATTACCAATTAAAACGGTGTCTAAGTGTTGGTTAAGCTTTTGGCAGGTCCTCTGTATGCTCGGTCTGCTTTGCTATGTTAGTCAGTTCTGCTCTGCTGACAGTCATATGTCCCGCGCTCTCCTTTTGTACGTAGACCCTGAAATGCTTCCATGACAAATAAAAACTGTCCTATTCATTTTTCTCCGTGATTACTTTCTTCTCCGCCCTAAATGAAAGTGGATGGATTTGGTGACTCTGTGAGAGCAGAACAGTGATATTTGGGAGAGAACTGGGATGGTTTTTAGTCATGAAACTGACCTGGGTGCCAAGAACACACATAGGTGTTTCCTTACTGTTTCCATCACCATCGAGCTGGGGCTGGTGGGCACGCAGTCTGAGTTTCCCCTTTAGGAGCCGTGCATGAGCAGGACAGATAGTGAAAGCTGAGTGGTGAGATGGAATCTGGAGCTGAGGGTCAGGGTGCTCTGACCCTGAGACGTTAATTTCACGCTCAGCTCTCAGCAATGCCTGGCAGAGAGGATTTGCATCCTGTTGACCCTGTTGATAGTGTCTGCCACCGAATGGGGATGACAAATCCACCTCTAGGTGATTCCCCTGCCCGGGTGATGAGTCCTGTGCAAACTAGAGTGCAAATTCTAGCAGTGTGGAGCATCTGCTCTGGAGGCTGTTGCTTTCACCCTCTGTCACATGGCTTACCATGTTATTTTCGTGCTCAGGATGCGGCCTGGTGTCTGATTCCTGCACGCCATGCTGAGGACAGAGTTGCTGTCTTCTTCCTGAGCTTGCAGGTGGTGATTCTCTCCCAGAGGAGGGATGTTTCCTGAGGCACACAGGACAGGCCCTGCATCTGACCAGCTGCAGGGATTATTTCACGTGGAGCAGCAGGTGAAACTCCCGTTCCTACGTGCAAAGGCAACCAACCTGTTCTGGCTATTTTGCAGTGTGGCATTTCAAGATGTACGGAGCTGAAGGATGGGGAGGAGAGGTGGCAGTAAGCAGGTTGCTGTCCCAAGGCAGATACTGTATATTAGCTCATTTTGGCTGCCTGGTTTAAAATGTCTGGTTTGTTTTTTTCCTCAAATACTCAGCGTATGGAGCACCTTAGTTCAGTGTCCACTATGCACGTTCTTTATTGCAGCAGCTCCCTAGTCGTATGTAAGACACCAGGAAGGCACTTAGTGACTAGCTCCAGAAGGCCTGGTTTTAAATGGCATGTCCAAGACCACAGAGGATCTTGCTGGCATAGAAAAGTACAGAGTACAGTCCTTCAGGTCTGCATTTCAGTGCCTCAGTAGAAAGATCTTTGTTCACCTTAGGGAAGGCAAACACTCAAGAGAGATGGACGCCTGTGTAACACCCTGTCGGCACTTCATAGTCTTTGAATCCTTTGTGATCTTTGAGTTATTTGTTTTGACAAGTAGTAGTACTTTAGTAATGCAGTTTTGTGTGTGTTGTATTTTTAAAGTGTTCATAAATTCAGAACCTCCCTTGTGCCACAACCACGTGAGATGTTGCTAGCATGGGAGACCTCCACACGTTTGGTGTGTAATGGCAGCAGTAGCCTTAGGAAGCCACATCTGCTGCCCCGTCCCATAAAATATACCAATATATACATACATAATTCGTTGTGCCGCAGAACAAGGAGCAACTGAATTGAAAGACAGCAAGTTTAGTGAGAGAATAAAGTATTTGTAATTAACCAGAGCTAATTGCCACAGATTATTAAAAGCATGGTAGAAAAGGATGAAGATTTGGGATTCAACCTGCATAACAGCCTTAGGCTTGGAAGAAGACTTGAGTCTGTAGGCAGGATCTCAGTAGGCAGTGGCTCATGAGAAGTGAGTTAAAGGTATGAGTTTGCAGGGATGCAGAGGTGAAGAAGCCTCTCCCCGCTCACCGTCATTCAGAGAAGGTCTCACCGAGACTGGCTGAATGCGAGTGCGCCAGTCTGGTCAGATGGGAACAGAGAAGTCTTCAGCCCAGGAAAGAGATGTGAGGAGAAATAGATCAGAGGGCAAATCTTGAGTCATTCCAAGAAAAGGAGCAGAGAGAGTTGATTTGCCATTTTTCGTAATACCAGTGCTGAGGGCCAAGCTAATTTACCAGGCAACAGGTTCAAAATGAACCAAAAAGAGTAGTTTTTGTCACACAGCCTGTAGTTAAACTGACAATCTTACTCCCACAAGATGTGGGTGCCAAAAGTCAGACCAGTTCAAAAGCCTGTTTGAACAGTTTCTCACTGGCAGCCCTGTACTTGAAGCCTCTCAGGCTCAGAAAGCCAAGAAAGTAGGGCTGGGGGAGCGTTGGTTTGTGCTTGCCCTGTTCCTGTGTTCCCTGCTGAGGAGCAGGAATTGCTCCTGATGGCTGTCAGACCAAATATCGGGCTAGAAGGGGTGCTCGTCTGGCCTGCTACAGCTCTCCTTAGATTCACACCTGCTTCGGTCAAGCATTGGCATTGTAACCTTCAAGCTCTACTCTGCTCTCTGCAGGCTTGGCTTCTGTTGTGTTGATTTTTATATGTGGGATTTGTACCGCGGATACGGCATTTCTGGCTTCAGGCTGTTGCGATCAGTAGCACACAGACCGGGCTGCACCCACACGCTTAGCAGGCAGGCGAAACAAGCTCGTTAACGCTCTGCATTTCAGCAGCCGGACTGACGTGCCCCCAGAAGGCCAATTTCATTTTGGCTGAACTAACAACTTCAGCTGAAAAATCATTAAAGGGCTGCTTGTTCTTGAAGACAGCAATGGGTTCCTGATTTGCAAGGTTGCCCAAGGCAATGACACATTGAAACTAAGGTTAATGTAAGGTTAAAACTCTTACCTCACAGATAATTTCATTCTTAAAAGGGAACTGATATAACCAATTCAAGTCACATTTTTTTCAATGGAAAAGAAGGTGCGTTCACTTGAGTTTCTTTAATGAATGTTGTCGGAAGAATCATCTGGGTCAGTGTTCAGAACACAGATAATCGCCCTTAGAGCTACGAAATGCCCTCTGCTCCCTTGGAGCTATTAAATACCGATTATTAATATTTGTGTTTAATCTTAGCTTACAACTGAAGCTCTCAAGAAACATTTCTCTTTGCGGCAGTGATGTGTTAGCGCTGACTGATGTTACCCCTGTCCTGAGAGGCCCCATCCGAGCTTGTCGTGTTGGGTGTTGTCCGAGAGCGCAGGCAGGTCCTGCCTCAGACTGCTGAAGGCAGCAGATAGACCTGGTGTGCGGGGGGAACCAGGCACAGAGACTAAACAGGCAGTTCAAGGCCACACGGTGGGAATGGACACCGGCTCTTTCTGCCTCGCAGCGGTGAGGTTCTGCGGTGCTGAATGCCCGGGTCAGATCACAGACCATCCCGTGTCCCCCAGGTCCAACGGAGGCTGCTGAGAGCTCACACCAATTCCTTTGACATCCTTGTGTGATACTCTGATGCATTACTGTATCTACAAAACCTCATGCATCTTTGATAAGCTTTCAGGTCTTATTACTAGTCTACCTATAGGTAAGACTTTTTAGTTAAAATAGCCGTTTTCTCTTTGACGTTTGTCCAGGGGTTCACTAATTAATATTAACGCATTTTTTCTCTCAATCCCATCTCTCTACCACAGTCGTCTGGGTTTATATTGGCTTCACCTCCTGGACTCAGATCCGAGTTACATTTTAGGAACTACTGAGCTTGTAATTCATACAGGCTCCAAAACATGAGATCCTTTCACTGTTCACTGGTGTTCACTGTCTTTATTTTGCCTTTTTTTTTTTTACAAGCTGAATCTGATGCTCAGAAACTGAGCTCTCTCCAACTGCCAAGATGGTAATAAACGTCTGTCTCCCACAGTTCAAGCCCAGAATTCACTGCAACAAGGTAAAATAATGATGGGGGGGGCAGGGTTTAGGGAGATAGAGGGATGGAGGTGTTAGGTGGAAGTGGCATGCTGGACTGGTTGGGGCTGGGGAGGGCTTCTTCGCTGCTCATCTGTGATAATTAGCAGTGTTTCTGGAAGAGTGATTTTTGACTGGCTATGCCAGACTTTCCTGAGAAAACAAAGCACAGGCAACTCACAGCAAACTCCCGTCATTTTGTGTGGTCTGGCTGGTTCAGGGAGGGATTTTAACATGGGAGGCTGTGTACGTCCACTGGCAGCAGAAACACCGAGGCCAGATGCAGGTAAAGTGTAGGCTTTTTAGTCTGCAAAGCCAAGAGCATTTTTGTCAATTAAAATCATGTTCCAGAGATGTGGGAGGGTTGTGATTTGGGTGGGTTTGCGCACAGCTTTCTCTTCCAAGCTCACCAGTCTCCTGTCATTCCCAGCAAGGAGGTTTTGTGAACTGATCTTGGGAATCTGAGCCCCTGGATCCCCTTCCACTTTTGTGCTTTGGTCTTGAGAGTGTCGCTGATGTGCAAACACTAAGACAACCCATGTCTGGGTGTTCGTGGTCTGCAGCTCACATAAAGTGGAGCTGAAGGCTTAGTACTTTGAAAAATCAGTATTACGAGATTTTCCAGAAGTTACTGTTCAAAATTTGGTTTGTCCTGTCTATGCTTTGGTCAATCTCTGCTAGGTAGTGTTAGAACACTGTATAACCTCATGTCACGGCCCTGATGTGGCACACACTAAGTGTTGGAGGGAAAAAGCCCTAATTTTGCAGGATCTCAAAACAGGACAATGTTATATGCTTGCAGGTGTGCATTCTTTGACTTGAGATACCTTTTCCCCCGCAATATTACGGCTTTCCCTTTGTCCAGTAGAATACGCAGCTCTTGACAACGTTTGCTGAAGTTACTCCACTCTACAAGTAGTTACATTTTCACTTAGCATCATCAGAATATCTTAGAAACTAACTCTGTTTTAATTCAAAGCAATTTTTTAATTGCTTCAATTTAAATCCATTTTTCTCTTGAAACAGATTTCTGCTGATGGTTACGAAGTGGAGAATCTGATCTCCGAAGACCTTGCCAGGAGAAATCGTGGTTTCCGCAGCGAATACTTTATCAAACCTCCAGTCCATGTCACGATCTCTTTTCCTTTCAACATTGAGATCTGCAGGATTAATATCGACATCTCATCTGGGGGATACCAAACCTTCTCCGGGCTCGAAGTTTACACCTCTACCTCATGCAATAAAACCTCTTGGCAGAGCCCTGAGGGTCAATTCTCAGGTCTGGCCGGTCAGCCTGTGTCAGACAAAGACACTTTCACACTGGTGGGCAAAGCTGTCTTGAAAAATCAAAGCAAAGTGACGTTCGGCCACAGAGGCTTCAAGCCAAGGCCTCCCTTCCATCAGATGGAAAATGTCTTCTCCTACCCTGGCTCTGCATCTCAAGACCTCTGGAACAAAGGGCCTGCCTCACTGAGCAATGTGTCGCACTTAAAAATCTGCATCACCCATGTGGCCGGAGGTGGCCTGCCTTGCATTAAGAGGCTGGAAGTGTGGGGACAGCCTGCCAAATCGTGCCCACAGGAGGTGATCGAGGGTGTCTTTCAGGTGGCCTCCCAGTTCTTCTCCCAGGACGTTGGCAGCCTCAAGCCAGAGCTCTGGACGCCGATGGAGAGTGACTGCGTGCCCTTCAGCGCCAATGACAGTGAGCAGCAGACCCTCCACAAGCTGGTGGACGTCGTCCAAGACATCCCTGAAGAATTCCTGGACCCCATCACTCTGGAGATCATGACCTTCCCCATGCTCCTGCCCTCCGGGAAGGTGATCGACCAGACTACCCTGGAAAAATGCAACCGGAGTGAGGCGTCTTGGGGCAGGGTACCCAGCGATCCTTTCACTGGGGTGGCCTTCAGCCAGCACTCACAGCCCCTACCTCACCCTACCCTCAAGGCCAGGATAGACCACTTCCTCTTACAGCACAGCATCCCTGGCACCAACCTGCTTGGGAGGGCTCATGCCTCGGAAATGCTTGTACCCTCTTCCATAACAATGTCTTCTCTGAAAAGGAAAATGGACTGTATGGATCAGAGCTCTGTGCAGCCACCCTATTTTTCTTCTACAAACTTACTTGTCACATCTACCTCAGAGAACAGTGCTAAAAAAATGAAAACTGACAATGACTCGCATTTGATCCAAATGGACTGTTCGACAGGTATCGTGGCGCCCTAAGTCACTTGTGTTTCTTGAGTGTCTTGACAAGCCTGGGGCCAGGTTTTCGAGTCAGGAGGCTCCGGTACAGATTCCCATCCCACCTCTAGAAAGCTTTAAGGCCATTGTGTTTTGCTGTTGATAGATGTCATGGAAGTCAGGTCATCGTCTCATTCACATCCCTTCTCCTTAGCACAACCTGCCATCCTGGATCGTGTTTGCTCCCATTCTGTTTCACTTTTTCACATCTCTAGGCTCGTCGTTCCCATTGTGTTACCCATGCAGTCTGTTTCACAGCCCCCTTGTTTGCTCAGGTTGCCGTGTTTCCCTTTTAGTTGTATTTCTTTTCTCCTCTTTGCTTTCAAGTTACTGTCCATGTGGAGACAATGTTTTTCTCACCGTTTGCTGGTTTGAAGTTTCTTTATCATGGGTGATTTATTATCCCAGCCATCCAATATGTTCTTGCATCAGCAAGAAAATATGCAACAGCAGGAAAAGAAGTGTCTGGTGGTGCGGTGGTGATGGCACGGGGAGTCCTGCCTGGTATGGATCTTATCACAAGGAGTGAGGTGGGGGGGAAAGTGGGAATGCGACAGTAATCCTGCTCCTGGATTTCCCTACCCAGGCACTGCCAGCCTGGGCTCTTGGGACAGCTGGTTCCCTGCACGCTCAGTGTCATTGCACAGATTGTGTCTCTGGGACACTCTGGCTGCTTATCTTCTCACAGGGCTGTTCTTGCTGTGGCAGAGGCTGAGCTTGGGCAGCGTGTTGCGGCACAGCCTCCAGTCTACACGAATCTTAGTGCAGCAGCGCAGGGGCGTGGAACAAATGTCAGGAAGGGGATTGCAGGCAGCGCTGCCTTCAGAGCAGGAAGGAGAAGACAGCACAGTCTGCGAAGAACTTGCACAGGGTTTGTGGTTAATTAAAGCAGAAAACCAGGTAGAGACATCAGTCAAGGGATGTGACTTGTGTCTACAGGGGAGGGAAATGGCCACTGGTTTCCTTTTATCCTTGCTTTTCTCAGCGATCTGGTTGCAGCATTGCTGGGCATAAGCTCCAGGAGGGAGAAAAACAGTCCAGACCTGCAACCCTGAGATAAATTCCCTGAAATGCTGAGTGCTTTCACCCACCTTGGTCCCCAGCCACACCACAGATTCTCACCAAGCAGCCAAGGCAGCGTTGCAGCAGAGCTGACAGACCTTTGGATCCTTTGAGCGCTGGGAGCAGGAGTGTAGGATACTCTTTGTAGGTCCAGCAGCTCTCACCCAGCAGCATTCAAGTGCTGGGGTGGGCTGGACTGGTGAGGAGGTGACAGTCCTTAGAAAGCAAAGGTGATCTGTGGCTTAAATACTAAGGATATAAATACTTTCTCCCCAAAATCTGTTCCCTCATGTGGTTTATTCTCTGATGACTAATACTTTCAGCTTCCAGTCCGTGAGGAAGAGCTTGGCTCGCAGGCAATTGCTCCTCTTGACTCCACGCTAGATATTTTGCCCAAATCCACATCTATTGTGCCATGTTTGCTTTCTCCCTTGTTGGCACAGGAATTCCTGAAACATACTGGAGTTGCTGCCAGGGCAACTGTTACGTGAATATAACTGTACTTCATACAGCAACATTTATATTTCCTACTGTTAAACTGCGTTACTGCTTTAGGTGATAATTCCTCTGGAGGAGGAAGGTAAACATAAGATGGGAGGGGGGAGAGAGACACCTTTAGCAATCTCATATTTAGATGAGCTTGAAAAGAGCAGCAGTGTCTGAGGCTGTCTGCAGCAAGCAGTCTGGTCTGAGTAGGGCGGTATAAACACCTGGTGCACGCGTGTCTTCTGGTTGGTCACGTAAGGGCTGTCTCTCTAGGCAGGTAAGTCGAGTTTTCTTGTGTTTGCTAAACTAGTGGTCTGTAACAAGTCAAAATGTGGCCCACAGCTTCTGATTGCTGTTCGTGCCTGCTGGTACCTGTCTCTCCCATCAGCTTTCTCCCAAAATTGCCCAAAAATGTTTTGAGGAAAAAACTTAGGTGGTCATTTGATTTTAAACAAATTCTTTAAAGACTTGGTTGAAAATAATCGATGTTTGGTGATACTGGAAAGAGTAGGAAGAAGTCAGACTGCACATTTCTTCCCTGAGATCTCAGCCTAGAGCTCATTCTGTGTTTTAGGAGGAATCACTTGTTATTTTTACTGCAGAGGCGTGTAACGGCTCCGGCTGGGGATGTGCTCCAGCCCTGCATGAGCTGGGACTGTCCTGTGGGGTCCTGGAGCTCCTGAGGGAGCCGTGCCCGTACATAAATAAAAGCACAGTGCTCGTCCCAGGAAGCTCATGCTTCAGTATTTCATCAGCCTTGATTGCTGTAGCAAATGTGCAGCACTAATTCAGAGGTCTTCCTTTGGGAGATGGATTTAACAGAATTAGTGATGCAGGCATCATTCTCTTAATGCATTGTCTTAATTAACGCCTTTGGTATTGCACAGGACAGATCCATCCCTCTGCCTTTGGCTTTATCCCTTGACTTAGAGCTGGGACGGAGAGGAAAAAGAGAGTGCCCAGATTTTGTTAGTGGCTTAAATGTTTCCAGTTAGCTGCACAAAGCAAGCCTGGGAGCACTGGGCTGGGACCCTCGATGGAGCAGGCTGAGGGAGCTGCCTGAGGTTTCAGAGAGAAATGGGTTTGTGGTTCCTTTGGCGTTTTGGCCTTTTTTGGACCTGCAGGTGTAAGCCAGCACCTGAATGTTCGTTGGCACTGGGGCATGACACGGATGTCTGATCCATAGGGCTTTTCATCTTTAGGACTCAAAGGAGATGAGACACTACATCTCCATCCTGGCACCTTGGAGGGGGAGAGAGACCTCTCGACAAAAAAAGTGGCAGAGCTCCTAAAATCCTGAGTGTTGTCCCAAAGATTCAGAGGCAAAGCAGCATTTCTGTTGTGCATCGGTAGCTTGCTTTTTCCGGGCATCCGCTTCTCCAACTTGTGCTTTTCTTTGCAGATCTGGTCTCTCACGAACAAAAACTGTCGGAGAGTTTGGACACTGCCTTGAACTCGGCGCTCAGCTCAATGCCCTCGTTTACGGCCAAGTTGATGAAGAGCCAGCAGCAGGCGCAGAGCGAGGGAGGCTGCAGCAGTTCGTGGAGCCTGGGCACCGTCCTCGGTAAGCAACGGGCGCCTCTGGTTCACCTTTGAGAGCGAGAGAGGAGGGGAGAACTGGGAGGGGTGTGCTGCTGCTCAGCATCTTCCTATGCCTCATCAGACCCCAAAGTATATATTCAATATAGAAATACTGTATTGTCTCCTAGCAAGCTTTACTTAACAATCCCTAACTTCTGCTTTTGTACCTCAGCAGTTTTAATGGTTTATTCTCCCAGTGAGGCAGGTTAGACCTTGTTGACCCCCAGAAAGTGAGGTATGTGGTCCATGTCCACAGTCAGAGCAGACTTCAGCATGAGTCCTGTGATTTCCCTGTGCTGTTGGCTGTGTCTTGTCTGCGTTGCCCGAGGACGGTCCTGGATATGTTGCGCTGAGACACAGTGCGCAGCCCAGCCTGCGCCAGGTTAGCTGGGACTGAGAGCTCGCCCCGCGTCGAGGCTTGGGCTGCTCCCAGAGCTCTGTGGTTTGGGCTGAGGAGCTTGAACATTGCCCGTTTGGCGCACAGAGCAAGCTGGGGAGTTGCCACGTGGATGGGGAATGAGTCTGGTGCGGAGATGCAGCTGGAGAGGTGTAAATCTAGCAAATACCCTGTAGTGTGCTGAGCCTTAACAGGAACAGGTAATGGTAGCAACATCACAGCCAAGTGTATGCCCAGAATCCCATCAGGTTTGAATATGTATAGGCCAGGATGTTGAGTCCTTGCAGTTTTCATCCCATCTACTAGCTAGACATGCTAATCCATCTGTGTATGCATTCCCAAAATTATTTCCTCGGGATGCGGGGAAGCATTGAAGCTTCCTATGTCCCTCCACAGGCCGATGCCCTAACTCCTGGCTCGCTCCTTTTCTTCCCCTGAGCGAGGATCTGCCTGCTTGTGTCAGAGGAGGGGGTTCAGGGGGACCAAGTGACCCTGAGAACGGGCCGGGGCTGTGCAGCTCCCAGTGGCTGTCTCTCTCTCTCTCTCTCTGAATTGCTTTTGCTGTTTCGCAGTGACATTAAGTTATTAAGCTTTTTCCTGTCCCCTTTAAAATTGCTGCAGTTTAAGAGTTGACTGAGTAGCCCTTGATAGGTGGTGTGTGACAGGAATGCAAAGTGATACCTAAAGCGTTTCACTGGGGAATTGGTGATTTTAATTCATTGGAAAAGCAGAAGGGAGGCCGATTTAGTCTCAGTAAAAGTGAAAAGCCCTTTGTAATCATCTGTCCTCAATTAAAAGCCTGATGGTGCAAATGCTGACGTGATCCAACCCCTTCTGAGCACGACCTGCACCAGAAGCCAGACCATTCCCATTCCTTACGGTAGTAATAGAGAAAAAGGGCCACGGTCCTGAGCCGTGAGTACCTACAGCAGTGCCGTATGTCCGCAGAAAGCGGGGCTCTCGGCTCGTAGGCAGGATTGGACACGTAAAGGGTGGCACAGTGTGGACTTGTCACACGCACCCCCCCCCGACCGAGCCACTTCTCTCACCTTTGCAGAGCACGGCAGGAGCAGCCAGACGCAAGGATGTGCTTCCTGCAGCAAAACCTTCTCCTCTTATTTCAAAACGGAGCCCGTTTACCAGCTTTCCTGTGGCCACCTCATGTGTCGCCCGTGCTTGGCCGAGAAGCAGAAGTCTCTATCATCGATACTGTGCGGGAGTTGTAAAAGGTCGGCTGCCACGCACGACGTCAGGAGGGTTCACTTCTGAGCCCTCGGCTGCCGGAGCCTGCCGGGAGGAGGAGAACAAGGAGCCGCTGCTGTTCCCTGTGTCCGTATCGATCCGTAGGAGGACAAAGGCCTTTGGAGAGCTTGCCAGATGAGCACCCGTTGTGGCAGAGGACTCGGTCTTCATGTGCTTACAGAGTAGTGGGGGGGTGGGGGGTTAGAGCATTGCGCCAGAGCAAAGCGATCTGAGGATAATAAAAGCCATAGCTTCTTTAACGAGGAACATGTATTTATACAGAACTGATTTCCACCTGTCACACCCGCCCTCTTAGCACCATCCCAGTGGCTCAATGGTTTAGCATAGGTGCCTTTTGGACTGTGAGTTTCGCTTCCCTGTGAGTTAAAACCATTTACATATTTGACGAGCAGCCATTCGGTCGTGGACCAGGCGAAGTCCTTGTGATTGACAACATGCAAGCTACCTGACTTCTCCCCTTCCCCGCCTCACCCCCCTCCTCCCTGCGGTGCCCCCCCTGTGCTGCAGGAGCACCTCGTTCATGTTGGAGGCCAGCGAGTCACGAAGAGAGGTCGTGGTTGATGCGTGAGTAACCAGCAGCGATCTCATCCTGCTCATACAAACCCTTGTAGGAAAGCCATCGCATTACACCAAACGTCACTCTCGGTTTATGTCGTGTGACTGGACCAGCTCCCGTCTGGCTGATAGACATTTAAGCCTTAATAAAATTATGTTTAAAGTCAGGTTCTCTTTCTGACTCGTAATTGGTCTCATTGTGCGGCTTAATGATTTCGTGGAGTGAATCTCTTTGCAGAATACTGAATAAATGGGCTGGAAAAAGCTAAGTCAGTCGACACAAAGGATCTGCAGCCCCGTGGGTTTTAGGGGAGTTGTCACACCAGCTGCGTGGACCGTCACAGGGTTGAGACTCAGATACCTAAACCTGAGGAGGTCTGGTCTTCAAAGAGCTGTTCACAAAAAAGCCAGAAGGAAAATCACTCGGATACATTCTGTCTCCAGCGTGTCCTGGATGTGTTGAGGGTAGGGTGACAGCAGAGGGTTTTGTCACCTGTATAACCCCCTGCTGTTGTCACTTAATTGGTAATTTCTCTCCTCAGAGCAGACATTCCTCACTGATGTTCTGCGCCAGTTTCTCTGGGGTAATGAGCCTCCAGCTGACTCAACTCACCTTTGCATGCAATACCTTTATTCTCTCTTAAAAGGCACCTACTTGCTGAGCAACCCGTAATGTTCGTGGTCGCGGGAAATAGCAGGCTCATCAAGCAACTGAAACCTGGCTTTGTATCAGCACTGAACTGATCCTGCTCTTTGTCTGCGTCAGTGGGAGTTTATAATCCATCTCCATTTGTAGCAAAAATAGGAAGTCCTCCATCCTTAAATAATAAACGGTTAGAAAATAGGCAAAAACATTCCTAAAAGTCCCTCAACTCAGAGGCAGCAAAAAAATCCTCTTAATTCTGTGGTGGTGTCACGTTTGCAGTGAACCATCCCGGCGTGATTCAGCTCTTGCACCTCCTCCGCCCCACATCTCCGGGGAGCGATCGCTGCCTCAGGAGCTCCCCATCCCTACATCCATCTCCTCCTTCTCTGGCGCTAACCAAGCCCGGCTGCCTCCAGCAAAACCCAAAGCCACCGGCGCAGCCAAGTGTCTCTTCTGCCCAGAAGCTTCTCGTGATATCCTGCTGGTGGGCAGCGACTGGGGCTGGAGCCGTCTCGCTGCGGTTGAAGGCAAGTTCTCTCTCGAGGTTCCATTTGTTCTCCAGGGAGGGACATGGAGCGAGCACGGAGCCTGTCAGAGCATGGGTTGGAAGGGATGGCAGGGGGCATCTGGTCCAACGCCTGCTCAGAGGAGAGCTCATCTCCATGTTATATCAGGTTCCTCAGACCCTTCATCCACCCTGTTTATCCTTCTCCTTAACCCTGTAGGACCCTTTGGCAGCAAGTGTTGACCCCTGCGACCCATCTTGCCGACACAGGGAGGGAGAAGGGATGAATTTCCCTCTGCGCCCACTTCTCATGGCTTTTGGAGGTACCATGTCCCCCCAGACACGTGAGTCTTCCTGATCGCTCCCCTTGCAAACGAGTGGGGCACTGAAACCACTGTGGGCAGCAGAGACCCTCTCTGCACCCCAAGAAGATGGGCTTGGTGGTGGGTGACATGTAGCCAGGACTTCCCGTGGGGTCTTCTGCCAGGACACGGCAAATCCCCTTGAGCTCCCGCACAGAATGGGCAGATGCCACAAGCAAATTTATTTCCCGGCACCGAGCCTGTCTTCTCTTCGGGAGGTGGGGAATGGCCTTTGATTGAAGGCCTGAGCAATTTCCTCTAACGCTCTCCTCCAAGCGCTTTTAGAAGGACAAATCCAGCCCTTGTTGGTCAGTGACCTCCCGAGGTGACGTCTGCCTCCCAGCGGGATGGATCTGGACAGGCGAGTGATAAAGGCAGCGCCCCGGCAAATCTTGACGTCGGCTGCTCTGCCTTCTTTAAATGAGCATCAAAGCTGTTGTCCGTCTTGTCATGGAAGCAGAGGAGCATCTTTAGCCATGACAAGAAAAAAGAAGGTGCTGTGCTCAGACAGAAGGTGCAGGATCCCCCACCACCCTTCCCATCAGCCTCCAGCCATTAGCCCCCATCAGCCGCAAGTTCGCGGCGACCGGCTGAAAGGCATGTGACAGGCTGGGGGAGAAGCGGTCGCCACTAAACGCCACGAAGACAGGCCCATTTGAGGAACATTAGTTCACCCAGGCGGGAGATGGGAGTGCTCCTTTGCCAGCCTGACCTGCTTTCTATTGCCAGTGCAGGTGCAACATGTTTAAATAAAGTTTCTCCCTCTCTGCTGTGAGCTGCATCCTCCTCCAGCCATGGGCAAAGGCAGAAAAATGCACAATTGGTGAAAATCCAGTTTTCCACGCGGTACTTGGTGCCCTCTTACTTATTCTGATTAAACTTTGTGGCTTTGACCTCTGTGTCGGGCAGCAGGGATGCATGGGCTGCG
The DNA here is from genome assembly GCA_013398915.1 of Dromas ardeola. Lineage (NCBI taxonomy): Eukaryota > Metazoa > Chordata > Aves > Charadriiformes > Dromadidae > Dromas > Dromas ardeola. The sequence continues at coordinate 190,828 of VYZM01009030.1, forward strand.
GCGGAGCACCACCACCTCCATCCTCTCTCCTGCCTCTGGAAGGGCTCTTAGGGACCTCGGTGGGGGTTTCAACGCTAACAGAGTTCCCGCTGTTAATGAAGGACAGGGAGAATATACTTGTGGTTTGCCCTGACCATGTGCAAGGGTGTGATCACTCAAGGATTGGAAAAAAAATCATCATTTCTGTGCAGCAACGATGCTTTAAAGCTGTGGGTGTAGCCAGAGGGTGTTTTACGAGCAAAACAGCGCAGGAACATTGCGGGTCGCTGCTAGACACCCTGTTTCCCACCATCCAGGTTATTCCCTGATGTGAAAAGCATCAGAGCACAAGCAGCGGAGCTCCGTGGCTGAGCCCCTCCGGCAGCCCCCAGCTCCTTTGCTGATGTCTAGGGAGAGCTGGGGCCATGTTTCAGCTGAGCAGGAGGGCTGGGGGGGTGGATTCAAGGATGCTGCCCGCTCCCCACCTTGTGGCAGGCCTTTGGGGCTTTCCTCCGCGAGCCGAGGCGAGCTGGGTTATAGATAGCAGGCAGCTAACGCCGCTGATTAATGCTGCGGCGCCCACATCGCCTGCCTCGCATGTCATTAGGAGATCAGCGCTAACGAAGGGGGCTCCTCTGGGGCCCTGGGAAGAGCCTGGGGAAGAGCAGGGACGTGGCAGAGCAAATCTGGTGCCAGGGACGCAGAGAAGCGACCCCCGTGACTGATGTCGGGGGATTTGGAGCATGGATTTGATTAGCCCCAAAGCACCACGCAGGAGCTGGATGCGGGTTGGGGGCCCCAGCATCGCCCCAGGGCCACGGCTGGGTACCAGTGAGCATCACTGGATGCCCAGCAAGGATGCTCCCAGCTGGATCTGCCCAGCCCCATGAAACCCCATCATCCTGAGATCACTTCCTCCATGACTCACCCCAGCTGACCCCAATATTTTCATCCCCCAAGCCCCCTTTTTATGTTTTCTACACATTTTTTGCCTCCCCCTGTCTCCTTCTTCCCACCTCATCCTCCCCTTGATTCCTGTAAGTGATTCTGTGTTGCGGCTGCGGAGCCTCTGCAACTTGGAAAAACATTTTATTAACCTTCCTTGACTTTAAAGAGCATAATTACATTTTAATCTCATATTCCTGCGTTATCATTCCAGACACAGAGTCATTTGAATGCAGATCATTCCCGGCTAATGTAATTTTACGATACAGTAATGAAGAGACGGAGCGTGAGCGTGTAACACCCAATTTAGAGCTGACATTTGGGTTTCTTTTAAAGAAAAGTTTTCCCAGCCGAGGGCTTTTGCGTCCTCCTCAGTCCTACAACGCAAGTGGGTTTCGGCTCCTGCTGTGAAGGGACGGGTTTGGACGGGGAAATGTGGCCGGTGCCAATAATACTGGTCATTAAAGCTGCCCACGGCTGCCCCACGTGGGTGATTCAGCGTCTCTGGTGGTGGGCACAGGGCAAATTTGGGAACTCACCGGTCCCTTGGTCCCAGGGAGACCCGAGTCAGGGGCTGCGGTTATCTTCACCCCTCTTGGAGGGGGAATCACCCTCATTTCACCCAGCAAAAAGGCCAGGAATCCCCCCAAAACCCAGGACCACCACCCTCCATGTTGATGCATCCCTCCAAAATCATAGGCAGGAGGCGGGGGCAGGCTGGGACCCCCAGCACGGCAAGCAACACCCCAAAATACATGCTGGCCCTTACCCCTGTGTGCCTCAGTTTCCTCTGGGCGGTGAAGCGGTGCTTTTGGGTTCATCTCCTCTCCAACATCCCTCCATGGTGCCTCTGAAGCCCAGCACCACGCTCGCTTTGCTTTTAAAAGGATTTTGATTTTGCCAGGGTGGATTTTAGTGGGACCACGGCTCCCCCAGGGGATGCTTCAGCAGAGCAGCAGCCCCTTCCCCACCCAGGATACCACCATCCCTCGGGCTCCAACCAGGGCTCAGCCACTGCTGGTCGCTGGTCTGGCAGAAAAGGGATGGTAATGAAGGTGAGAAAATGAAGGATGCTAATGAGGGTGGGGAAGAGCCACGCTCCAGCCACCCCATGTAAACCTCAGGCTGATTTTTATGGTTCTCTGCCTCAATTCCCCATCTTTGATGAAGATGAGTTCACGACGGGCTGAACGGTAGAAG
>VYZM01009032.1:13758-46642 GCA_013398915.1 Dromas ardeola
TTTTTTTGTGGGGAAGAAGGGCAAAAGACCATTCTTCAGTCTTTTTGTGAGGAGGAAGGATGTAAGACAGCTGTTCAGTCCTACCATTTTTATGGCCATCCATTATTGCCTCAATCTGCAAAATTGGCCATTTGCTCTTGCAACATTGCTCTTTCTCTCTTATTTTGCTTTCTTATCAAGTTTGCTCGTCCGAACATACTCAGGTAAAGCCTCTGTTCTTGCTTAGAGTAGGCATATGAGATTAGTGGATGTGAAATGCATCATCAGAGTGTGCAGGTCAACAGTGTACCAGCTGCCTGCACCTGGGAAGCTAGAGAATAGTCATACACAGGGCATCCTGGCCATCCAGTTCAGCTCCTTGCCTTCACAGTCCAAAAGGCTTTATATTTATTAATGTAACGCAATCACACAGGCAAACGAGGGCTGTGTTGGTCTGGGCCCTTCCAACCTCAACGACTCTGTGAGCCTGGGTACTGGCTGTACTGTTTAGATAAGTTTGAGGCCCGCATACCTTACAATTTGATTTTAAACAAAGCAAATCCAAACCTAACTGCTGGACCCTTTGTTTTCCCTGGAAATCACACTCTTATCTGTGCAGTATGAATATCTGTCCTTCCTGCTGCTTAGGAGGAAAATTAAGGTAATATATATTGTAAGGTGATAACAATACATCAACAGGAATTGGTTCATTCAAAGGGGTTAGCTCGGGTTTTGCTTTTATTTTAACTGTTCATGCACATTATCATTTTCCCCTTGAGGATTGTTTTGGGGAGAAAGATTGTGAAACTCTGAGCTAGTTCTCTCTTGTGCTGCAGCTTCATTATTATGTGCATAACTACAGAAAATGAAGTCTCTGCTTCATGAAAATATGCCCCATTACAGTGTTACCTCTGTCCCGTTTGTTAGTGAGGTTTAGTCATATAATTCTTCCATATTTCATTATTATGAATTGGATAACGTTTTTCTTTTAAGGACGCCATTCCTGAAATGAATTGGTGAGATGAGAATCTTGCCATTCTCTTAAATCTAAAAAGTTTCTAGACCTCGTCGTTAGAGAGGAAAGCATCCCGTGAATGTAAGCGTACCTCAGAAGCGAATTAAAAAAGCTCTGGAAAGAAACACATGCAGAAACCAACCTCTGAAGTTTAACCTTGTGACTATTAAGTTCCTTCTTAAGTTCCTTCCAACCTGAAAGGCCTCAAATACTGAGGTTGGCAGTGCTGTGGAAGGGGTCATCTCTCCAAGCCAGCTGCCTCCAGGCAAGCAATGCCCTGGGAGAAGGAGCAAACCTAAGCTCTGAGCTCGGTAACTCAGTCACCTGCCTGTATGGTTCTGTGGTTGGACTTTTTGTGAGACCAGGAAAAAAAAAACCAACCTGAAATCCTCTCCCTTGCTCGCACAGTTCCAATTAAGTGCAATCAATTGCTCAATCAATCTTTTGCTCTTAATAAAGTCAGTTATCTTTTTCCTTCTAATTCCCCTCCAGGTTTTTTAACAATTGTTCAGACAGACACAACAAGCAGCTTTTGTAAAGGAAGAGTGTAGGCGTTTCCTTTGGCTGTTTTCACTTTCTGCCTATGATGATGTTATGCTCCGCACCCTCCCCAAATCCTAATCATATACAATGAGCGTGCTAGGAGCCCATTTATTTTTTTTTTTCCAACTGGCATGGATTGAGTACCCTAATTTGATAGCAAAATCACGCCAAAATATTTGGGGGGGGGGGGGGATGGGGGGAAGAATAGACATTTTGTCATCTTTGTGTTGCTGATGAGTCAGACCATTTAAACTAAGGAAAGGTTTAAAAAAGGGAAGGGAAATGCTCTCCAGCCTTATCTGCTCCAACATTAATTTGGGTAGAAGGTAGGAGTGGAGGAAGTCTGAGTAAATCTGTTCCTCATTCAAGTTGCCTTTAGACAGTTACTGTTGTCCGCAAGCCCAAAGAAGATGCATTAAATCGTTGCCCACCGTTGAGCGACTGTGACAGAGGGAGAGGCCCTATGTGCTTGCCTCGGTTTTGTGTGTGCACAGAAGCCACGCGTGCCTGATGTGCGCATGTGAAAAAGGTCAGCTCTGGCTTCAGTTGTATTGCTTTAACTCCCCTGCATTGCCATGTGGGAGGGAGGCTATGTTGTACCCATACAAGGTGTATTTATACCTGAATAAACCTGCCTCTGGTAGGTTTAACTCTCTTGGCTTAAAAAACAAACAACCTGCCCTTAATTGACGTGGTCACGCAACTGAAAAGATTATCCGTGGGTCAGGCCATGTCTGGAAGCAGAACTGGTTGGTCCCATTCAAAGTGGTTGAGAAGATTAGATTAAGCAGATACCAAGTTACTTAAGAAAAAGGGGGAAAAAAAAAAAAAAAAAGGTGTAGTCAAGAGAGTTACAAGTGACCTGAACGGGAAGAAGAGGCAGGAGGGTGTGGTACTGTGGAAAGTGTCAGCAGCACAGTCCTTACTTAAACTTTACTTAAACTTGCTCACATGTTGATTTTAGCGTAGGGACAGTCAAGTCAGGCCTGTATGTTTAAAGGAAAAGAGAAGGGGGGGAATGTCAAGAAAGTGGCGTTACCTCACTGTGAAATGAAAACAAACCAAGTTAGTGGGAAACCTGGTGGCCTGGGGGAGCTGGTGGAAATCACGTTACACAAGGGCACATTTGCACTGCAACAACTCCCGCCCCTGTCAACAAACTCAAGCCAGCCTCACGCTTGCCCGTGGTCCTGTGGGCACCGACTGCTTGTGCCCAGGGCTGGCTTCTCCAGCAGGTTGTGCAGCCTGTAGCGAGCCCTGTGCTCCGGTGTTTATGTTGCTGTCTGTCCCTAATTCAACCGATTTGAAGCTACCTCAGCTGGGCCTATCCTGCATGCAATTGCTGTGGTGCAGACATATCCTGAGAAGTTTAAAAAGTGGCTAAAACCTGGATGTATATGCTAAAGGTAGTAACAAGATGCTGAGAGGGAAGTGCCACCTACCTGATGGGCCATTTTCAACTCTGTTTTTGAGGCTAACCCTGCCAGAAGGTGAAAAGGTGAGGAAAAAGTGTGCATTTTATTATCCAGCCACTTCTGTCCCTGGTCACAGTCCACAGACGGCTCAGTTGAAGGTAAATCCTCCAGCGTAGCTTGGAGGAGGGCTGCTCCAAATGATCCCAAGTGACAGTGGCTCCAAGGCGCTAATATGGCAGCAGAGATCAGTTGAATACTGAGATTTCTCATGAATGCCCCTTTGCTTGGCTTTAGGGACGGAGGAGCTGTGTAGGAGCTGCTGTGCTGGTTGCAAGCCAGGAGGCTACCTCCTTGGACTGGGGTGATCCTCCCTTGGCTGGGCCTTCTGGCCTCAGGGCTGTTTGCACTGTGAGGATGGCACAAAGCAGCCTTACTTCAGGGAAGGATTGGGGCCCGGGCCTTATCTCACTTTGATTATATTAAATAATCTATCTGTCTGCCACATTATTTACATAACTCTTATTTAAATAGTTTTACATCAGACACACTGAATCATGAGACTGAAAGTCTAGACGATGCTTGCTAGGCTCAGCCTGCCTTTAACCCTCCTGCGTTGCCATTTTTCTTGTCTCTCCCTTCAGGATTACCCTGCTCTGCGCTCTGCATTTGGTCCTGTCAGGACATAAGCTGTGCCCGGTGGTCCCAGGAATTAAGAGTGAGCAAACTTAAATTGCCGAGGGGAGGGAGCGAAAGCACAGGGGCAGAAATAGGGGAGGGGGAGAAGGCGGCAGGGAGGAGGGAAGCTGCTGTGAGTTGTTTGTCTGGTTTTACTGGGTCAGCTCTGAGTGGGGCTGCAGGGCAAATGGCTTTGGACAGACAAACTTAGGAAAGGACTTCACCCCCTGAGGTTGCCTTCTGGCAGGCGCTGCTCTGGAAAGCTGCTATAAGAGATAATTCATTTCACAAGAGCAGAAGAAGGAGGGATAGAGTTACCTTGTGCTAAGTGGGCTTATAGGCAGAGGCTGGAAGCTGGGAATTGGGAGAGAGCAAATGGAATAAAAAAGACATTTGTCATTTTAGAGAAAAGCCAAGAAAGGCCATTCATTTCCCTAGGTTCTCTCCACTCCTCTATAAGTGCATTATAAATTACTAATAATTCATAAATGGCTTGTGTTATGGCACACTTGACAAATTCATCTGTCTCTCCTTCTGAAGGCACATTCCAGGTTTTATGCCTTGCTGTCACAAGCCTTGTTGTTATGATTTCATTATATATTGATTTTGATATATGTTTCCTGCAATACTGTGTGCCCTGGAACCGAATCTCTGCTTTGGAAAAAAAAAAAAGAAAAAGAAAAAAAGGGGGGGACCAAGGCTTCTGGTTCTTCCTCTTTAGTCTCTCCGTGAAAAAGAGTTTGTCAAGCACCGTCCAGCCCTGGCTGCCGCTTCCAGAGGGCTTCGGGATGGCAAGGCTGAGATGGAGCAGCACTTCCACCTAGTGGTCTGCAAAAAATAAGGCAAGTGCTTCAACCTGGGGACTTCCAAGTCACGCAACAAAAGCGTGAAGCCAGTTTCCCGAAACTGTGTATCTTGCCCTAATATGTAGCAATGGATTATTCATGTAATAGAATCAAAGAATGTGTTGGGTTGGAAGGGATCTTTAAAGGTCATCTAGTCCAACCCCCCTGCAGTAAGCAGGGACATCTTCAACTAGATCAGGTTGCTCAGAGCCTCATCAAGCCTGGCCTTGAATGTCTCCAGGGATGGGGCCTCCACCACCTCTCTGGGCAACCTGCTCCAGTGTCTCACCACCCTCGTTGTAAAGAACTTCTTCCTAATGTCTAATCTAAACCTGCCCTGCTCTAGTTTAAAACCATTACCCCTCGTCCTATCGCTACATGCCCTTGCAAACAGCCCCTGCCCAGCTTTCTTGTAGGCCCCCGTCAGGTACTGGAAGGCCGCTATAAGGTCTCCCTGGAGCCTTCTCTTCTCCAGGCTGAACAACCCCAGAAATAATATCACAATAATCCTTTTTTTTTTTTTTTTTTTCCTATTTTCAAGTAAATCTTGGACTTAGTTCAGTGGACATCGATGCAATTTGCTAAAGCACAAGTTCAGGGATCCCATGACAGCAAGGTGAAGCAGAGAAGAAGATCGTGTGTTCCTAAATTGAAAAGCAATGCAATGCAGCACTGTGCTATGCTTACAAAGTGCTCTGCACCTGTGTATGCATCCCAAAGTATTTTACACAGATCCATATTTTCACCCTTAGTTTACAGATGGAGAAAAGGTATGAGGGAGTATGGCAGATACTTTAACAAATAGCATCTGTTTTGAACCCTAATTTTTAGGCGCTGCGTGTAGATACTGCTCTCCAGAGAAGCTGAGCAGTTAACTGAAGTTGGTAAGGATTTAGAGCGCATATGGATCCAGCACAGCAGGATCCTGGTCTGTGGAATACTGCTCCAGTGCAGATAAACAACCACCTCAGCAACAGCACCAGTACAGTATAATGTAATACCAGAGGAAACTTAGACCCTCTGAAAACCAGACCTAGTGTCTCAGGCCAAGCTCTCAGAGAACTGACACCTTTGAGATGTGCAGATACTTCTGAACAAGCTAGAGGGCCTAAGGTGAGAATAACTCAATGGGGTTAAATCGCAGCAGAGTGCCCGTCGGTAGCAAAAGCCCTGTAAACGTCTAGGGGGAAGGCCCAGGTTTGCTGTCTCCTACTGCCATTGCCAAGCTGTGCTGCCTCCTTTCAGCAACTAGCTCTTGTGAAAGAGGAACTTGCTGTTCTGCAAGGGCTGTTTCCCAACAAGGAGTCTCAAAGGGTGGAATTGTTATTGTGGAGACTGGGGAATTACACGCACATGCAAACACACACACACACACATACACACACACACCCCCACACCCCCACCCCCTGCTCTGGTTCCTGTGAAAGGAAGTTGTAAGTTCAGAAGTGAAGATCAGAGCAACTGAGGTGATTCTGCCGCGAACTGCAGTATGTGATTGACATCTCTGCGCTGATTCAACATCCAGGCATGATACGAGGTGTGTTTAAGTTATTTTAAGATGCTGTGGCCTGCCTTAGGGTATCCTGAAATTCTGACGCCCCGCCAAATAGATTTGACTCCCTGGGGGAGGGGGTGATCTTCTGATAGCCACACCCTCCTCATTGGCTGCCCAAATGCAATTATATTTAAAAAAAAAAAAGTCTTTATTGACAGAGAAAAATGAATAATTTGTACTGGAGGAACACACAGGTCATTGTTCCTCTTCTGCCGTGTGACTCATCCGGATCAAGCTGTCTGTTTAGTATATCTACTAATGCAGCAACGTGGAAAAGCTAACCCATAAGTGCTTCTTTTGTTTCCTAAAAAACAATCGCTGGGTGCCTTTTGATACTTTTCAATTTTTTTTTTTAAGCCTGCCGTGTTTTGGAACGAGAAGAGCACAGGCACTTTCTTGGCAAATCTTCCATAACCTTTTCTGTTTCACCCTTAGACAGTACCTTCTTTTACTGGGCTTGCAACAGAAGTGCTTTACACCTCTGAAGAGAGGAAGCCTTAACGACATGCCTGTGAAGCGAGCAAGTCTGAAGGCGAGCGTAATGTCACGCCTTATCATTACATCAGGTCCCAAAGACATTCCTGAGGTCCGGACCTCGAGCGTGACCTCCCTTGACCCGATCCATCAGCGCTCAGCAACGATCTTCCTGGGACAGGAGGACATGTGAGCCTTTTCCTCCCCGGGCACCCCCTTTTCCCCCCAAGAAATACGTAATGCTTGCCCTCGCAGCCCGTTGTGCCGCTGGGGTGGCTGTGGTGTCAGGGTAGCAGCTGGCTGGATGCAGATCCACCCCTGCCGCGTTTTTTCCTGCCCATCCGCCCGTTGCACAAGCGAGCGGCACCGAGCAGGGAGTTTGCCAAGAGCATGTTGTCTTCCCCCCCGCCACCCCAGCCTCCCTCCTTGTGCTGCCGCCTGCCTCCTGCCCCCCTGGAACCGCAGAATTGCCCCATGTGCAATGCAGCTGGAGAGCAGGCTGCCCACAGAGGAAGGACCACATTCATCCCTAAATGCAGGAACACTTCTGAGAGCTTTTTCCCTTTTTTATTTTAATATTTTTTTTATTTTTTTGGTTTGTTTTTGTTTAAGGTGGCTGATTGTAAGCTCCCAAATTCTGTCAGATTGATCAGAAGTAGGCTAATATGCAAATAAATATATTACCCCCAATTAGGAAAGAAAAAAAAAAAGGACTTCAGAGAATGCACTTATCTCAATACTGCTTGGGTAGTTGAAGCAGCTGCAAGAAAGCTAATAGCAGGGTTGAAACCAGACTTGCCAGCAATTTCATTCTTGGCCAGACAGTCAATTTTTTCATGCTTTTGTCTGGCTGTCTCTCTGTAGGGCTGCACAAGGAGAGCAGTTTTACTTTCTTTCGTTATTATACGTATATTTTTCTGCTGAATTCATCTATGACTGCCATAATAACTCAGTGGCACTCTGTTTCCAAGGAAGCTTGAATGACTGAATAATGAAGATGAATCGGGATTCCAGTCAAAAAAAGAAGAGAATTCTCCTTTTTCGCGCAGCCCAAACCCAATAATCTGCTTTTGCCAACCTGTTCCTATGAAATAAAAAAGAGGCATTCATTTGTACCGCCTCATTTTCCTCTGTGTACAGTGAAAGGATTTTTTGTTGCAATCTGTCACCCTCATGTGCACTCTCTAAACAGCCTGTGCCCCCTTCTACTCCAGGCAGTACGGAGAGCAGTTATTTTTAATAGGAACTCGTTTAACATACCTATGTGTTGGTTTGTAGCAGAGGTCACACTCTCTGGACTTCGTTTCAGCTGGGATCCTCCTCTGGACAAAGGTGATGTGTCTCAGAGCGTCTTTGGCTTGGCAGGAACGTTTATTAAAATACCACAAGTTCAGACAATGCTGGTTACGAGGAGTGCACAGTGCGTTATATGTGGGAGGACTGGCGCAGAGTTTCCAGTAAAAATGAAGTGACTTAGAAAACTCTTCTTCACCCTGGCACATCCCAGGGAGTGTATTCTGTGTCTGTGTGTCTGGTGGAGCCTGTGTCGGTGCACAATGTGTGCTTGTACATGTCTCACAGAAAATCTTGGGAATCGTTTAGCTCCTCGCTCGCACACAGCACAGGTTTCAAAGTGTCCCAAAGAGTATTCTTTTGTGTCCAATGAAAGCCTGTCTCAGATTTTAAGCATAGCAGGGGCCGGAGTTTCAGCTGCTGTAAATCAATGGGGTCCCAGGGAAGCTGGTGGGGCTCCGCCAATTTACGCTGGCTGAAAGTTTGGCCCTAGACTGTCCCCGATGCTCTGCCCTGAAGATGTAGGCAGCACGGGCAGGAGACAGCGCCCCACGTAATGACAGCCTGTGGAGCTGGAGCACAATGCCCGCAGTGAGACACGGAGCTAATGCAATGCGGTTTCGTCATCCGTCCAGGCAATATGAGGACACCGATATTGCAAGACAATTTCAGGCTGTTGCCACAAGCTATTTTGCATCTCTTAGAAACTTCAGCTGTCACGGGAGCTGTGGTCTCTTCTCAGCCTTCCTTGGTGGTGGTGAAAAAAGGGGCTGTTTCTTATTCCCTGTTTCTCTGGCCTCTCTGCATTTCATAGGACGGGGAAGGTTTCCTCTAGCTTTTGTATGTTTGTTTGTTTTTTTTTTTTTTTCTCCTTTCTTCTTCTCAGTGCCACATTTGAGCTCCAGTTAAGCCCAGGAACTTTTTGTGATCCTGGCAGTAGGTCCGAAAAAGCTGATGAGAGCCTTGAACAAGAACTGCCTCAGAAGGTGGAAGTCGATGTCTTCAAAGGATCAAAAGGCCCTTTGCATCAGCCACCTCTCCAGTCCTGTCCTTTTCAGTAATCCCATGGGACTTGATTTCATGGCTGAACCTCTTTGGCTTTTGCTCTGTCTCTTGTCATCTTTGAATTCACTGTTTGGCTGATAGTTCAAGGTGTACATCAAATTTGAGGTAAAAAAATAGCACAAGTTAAGGAAAAGTAGGAAAGTATTTTCAGCTTCATTCCTTAAAACCAATGGTATAAGATTTTTTTAAAGTTTGTAGCCACTTGTAAGTCATTTTCTAGCTGTGTCAAGTCTACAGATAATGTACGTAGTGAAAAGTTAATGGAGTTATGCTCACTCATACCTGCTGACCCAGTAGCTTCCCTTTTTTTTTTTTCTCCTGTTTTTGACCCGTAAAGACCTAAGTGGGTTGGGAGCTGACAGCCTGAGAGAGCACACTTGACTTGTCAAGGCAGTTTTGCTACTGATAGAGCTCAATGTACGAAGTTACAGTACTCTGGTTTTCACCTGCACACCTGCCTTCCCCTATGCCTAAGACTGAAAAAGAGTTCAGGGAGTCCAACGCCAAAGATTTAAGAAGATACAGCTCTGCCAGAGAGCTGTGACCAGTTTAGATTAGGTTTTCACCTGTGCTCCAGTGACCCACCTTTGGATAATACCTCCCTATCTCTTGAAACCACTGTAAGAATATAGTCACATTTGTGAGCTGCTCAGAAGTAAGGGTGACTAGTCTGTGGTCATAAAGCATTGCCTACTTTTGGTTGCATCTTATGGCTCTGCGTGACTTTTTCCTTCAGTTGAGTGTCTATGGGACAGGACACAAACGTGTGAGCCTGAGAACTCAGACCTTCTGTCCCCTCTGCTATTGAAGACAAAGAAAACTCTGAGTGAGGCTGTGGGTACAAGTGCTATTTTCATCTGGGATGCGAGTTCCTTAAGCACTTTGAAAATCTCATTCTCTGCCTGAGTCAGCAGGGCAGCGTTTGGCCTGTAGCGAGGTACGTACTCACCAATCCTTTTGCCAGCAGCAAGCAGACAAACCCAAACCTCTCAGTCTGGGCTGTGATTTCACTGATGTCATGTTAGTCTGAAATACAGATGAATATGACTCTGTTTCAGATACTGAGTTGTCTTCCAGCACCTGAAGATGTACATTCATCAACAGCAGAAGTGGAGGATTTCAGTGACTAGGAGTACTGTGGGATTTCCCTTTATCCATTTATGCCAGTCATATTGGCAATAGTGGTGGATAAAAGCAAGCAAATTGGGTCCTGGCACCACAGTTACTGCTTTCCCGAGCTTATAAACCAGGTAAGCGATGGAGGTATCCTGAACTGTAAATGGTGTGACAGTGATAAATGGCAGATGAGTGAGTGGGTAGATGTATTGTAGGGGGAGAGAAGTGTCAGAGCCCCAACTGTAGCACAAGCACTTTAGTTCACACTTATATCGGCCACTTCCCTCTCTGAGGGGCGAGCTCAGCTCAAGGAGAATAAACGTGGGAGGAGAGAAGACAGAGCTGTAAGGTGCTGCTTTGTGGTCTCAGGCTTGCTCATCTTCCCCTTTCCTCCTTGATTTGGTCTCTTAAAAGAGATACATCCCTTACTCCCATTGCCACCACCTCCGAGTACCTCGCTTTCCCTGCCGGGATGAGCAGATGCCGCGGCTGCTGTGAGCACCCTGAGGAAAGTCTGAGTTGGTAGGTAGAAACTGTTGGTCCCTGTGTGCATTCTCCTTCTCCCTCACCTGCCTTAAAGCCTTTTCTTCAGCTATTGCTGCCCCTCCTGAGCCAGTACTCCAACTGGGGGAATGAATGAGCAGATCGTGGCTGTGTTATTTGTGCTGCCAAGTGCTATCAGTCCTGGGGCAGGAGCGGGGAGGAAGGGGAAGGCTGAGCCCTGCTTATCTGGGGTCGGCTCTTGTCCTTCTCACATCCTCCACAGCCTCAGATCCCCTTGGGAGCAGCTGCAGCCACCTAAGGAGGCTCAAGTAGTGGGAGGGAAGGTAAGCAGCATCTCTAAAGAGCCAGAGGAGGCTCTGAAGAGTGGCAAAGGGGATGTGGTTCCCCTCTGGGGGACATGGTTCAGGCATGCCCGCCTGCCCTGCACCTCTGCTTCTCACAGCCTCCACCTGCAGGTGGTGGGTGTAGGAGATGCTGCCCCAAGAAAGCTGGCCTCTGTCTGGGGAGGGCAGATCCTCAAGGCTGGGCTGAGAAGGTCTTAGTGAGAGAAGAACATTTGCCTGGAGTTATTCAGAACTGGATGACAAGGCTCTGAGCACCTTGATCTGACTTTGAAGTCAGCTCTGCCTTGGGTGAGGACTTGAAGGGGACCTCTGGAGATCTCTAGTCTGGCTGAAGATGGTCTGTGACTTTTCTTCTTTTCCACTTAATCTGTGACTGTGAAAATGAAACGCTGAGGTTAAATTAGAGTCTGTTTAGATCTGGCAAGTAACAGTACACTTTTTTTTTTTTTCCCCTGAAGCTAGAGCTGAAGGGAATGCACCTAATTCAGTCAGCTTTTTCTTTTAGTGTCTGCAGTCGAGATAAGGCACGTGCATCTTATTCCTTGCTTAGCATCTGTTGCAAAGCTATTGCTCTGTGTTTATAACTATGGGAGAAGTTGCCATTGTCGGCTGCAGATCACTATCTACCTTCTGAAAGTCACTCTCAATCTCCTGGATGATTTTCTGAAGTAAAAGCTCCCTAAACCATTTCAGTCAAAATAGATTCGTTTAGCCAAGGCCTGTGATTTAAATCATTTGAGCTACTCAGGTGCAATGTGCTAAGGATGGCTGAGGATTCCCTTGAGCTGACAGAACAGTAACTGCTGGCAGTGACACGTAGGTAAGGGGACCGGAGATTGTACCTTTTGTGGATGGCACAGGTGGAGCTGGCTGAGGATATGTGGCCAGAATGGCTGTAAAGTCAGGCACATTTTTGGGCCTACCGCTCCTCTGAGATACTAGTTTTATGCTGGTAGACAACTCTGATGTCGAAGGAATCGCTGCTGAATTACAATGAAGTGAGGAGGATGAGGGCAGTCATTCTTATCTCCCATATGTTTTGTTTGATGTGTAACTCTGCAGGCCTCAGAAGAAAGATTTTTGTCCTAAAAATATGTCTCTAAAGGTACATTCAGCTGCTTTTAAACTTTGATGTGGATTGGGAAGCAAATTCTGAATGTCATTTGCCAAAGCGTGTTATTAAAAACAGTATTTACACTGAGAACAATACATCAGCAAAGCAGTCTTGAAGAATCTGAGAAAACTTCAGAAGTAACCTTAAGAACAAAGAAATTGCACTGAAGGAAGTAATCAAGGATATTTTCCTACCTAACCCAAGCAGATTGAATAAAGCCAAATATACCAATGGGTCCCAGCTCACCTTGGGAAGATCAAGTGGGAAGGAAATATTCCGTATGTACCTTTCCACCTTCCCACACAGAGGGTGCAATCCGGATCTTTTTTAGCTTTGTGGTTGCCACATTCTGGGACGCTGTTGTATCGTTAGTCACATGGGGAAAAGACAAATACGGAGACCCAGCATGCTAGTAAATCCAAACATGTCTGGCAGCCTTCCTTGGCCCTGGAAGGTGATTGTCTACGCTAGTAAGCTGCTAGCACATTCTCTGGCATGAACGCGGCCCGTTGCAACTGATACTCTCTCTGAACAAGTTTTGGGCCTGGTCTGGCAACTGAAGAGCGCCAGGGACCATACCCAGTAGGCAGTTTACTTGCTGCCACCTCATTTAGGAGACTCGTTCACTAGCACACAGCTCCCCGCCAGCTGGCCTGGATGTTTGGTCCTAATGTTATAATGGTCTAGTTTACTGGTATGGATATAGCCTGACTATAACCCAGCATGGGCCGTGCATGTGCCATACTGGAATTCAGCCTGGAGCATGTCAGCTATTCAATGGCCTGTGTAGGTATGTCAGTAAAACTCCTGGGCTTTCATGCTATGTTACCTTGTAGGAGAGAAAGGTGGGGCAATGAGGGAAAATCCTGCCATGATGGGTCTTGGGAACACACTAACAGCGGGAGGGTAGAGGTACCCAAAGCCCCAGTGTGTTCAGCTGGCGCTTGCCAACCTAGGATCCTTGCAAATGAGCACAAATCCTTCCTGACTCACAGAATGATGAGGAGCAAAAATCACAAAGGGAGGGAGTTTTCCATAGTGCTATCTCATTCCTAGAGGTTTTCCTATAGGGAAGAGCAGAGCTGGGATACTTTGCCCATGACACCAAGTTGGAGGCTTGACTGTGCCATCCCTGCTTAAGTACCTAGGGACAGGCTGTTGAGAATATCCACCTAATGAGGCTAAGCTCAAGACTTCTGTCCAAAATGTGCTGAGGCACTTGCATCATGCCTTGACCCTCACAGCTGCGTTCCTAAGTTTTGATGTGGTTTTTGTACTTTCAATATCAGAAGGTCTCCAGAGTGGTATTGCTATATTTACTGTACAGAGTATCTTTGGGGCTGGAAGGTAAAAAAAACTTGTAGTATTCAGAGGTGTGTTGGTTTCCAGGTAGTGCTTGGTCGAGGGTGAAGTGAATGTCTGGGACAAGGTCTGACCATGTTTCAGAGGAAAGGAGACATTGGCATTACTTTTGTCCTGCAGACACAGAGAGCAGAAGGGGAAAGACCAGGATGTGTTCATGGGTTGTGCAAGAGACAGGGAGTATGTGTGAAGCTGGAAGAAGAGGCAAAGAGAGTGACCGTGGGACAAGAGCCACTGGAATATTGACACTGGAAATGGAGGACTGAGAAGCCAGGCTGAATAGGAGAAAGGGGCTATAAGCTGGTGCTGGGGATCAAGAGAAATAGTAGGTTGCAGCCAGAGTAAGGAAGTTTCACAGGCAATTTATGGCTCAAACATTTATTTGATGTCTGTCTGGTGGACTTCAAGCTGGGTATGGGACCGGGTCCATTTCCTGTGCACATCAGCTGTGATGTGCTGGGTTCTCCCCAGCTAGCCAGTGGCTCACAATGCTCGCTGCCTCATCCAACATCTGCAGACCTCTGGGACCTTGCAATGGCTCATAGTGCAAGAGCTCACAGTGCTGAGGAAAGCCTTTCTAGCAGGGCGGCTTTATTCTGCATCCAGCACCTACACAGCCCAGTCTGTAACACACATGGACTCTATCATGAATTGGTGCTCCTGAGCTATCTTGTCGTGTGTGACAGCTACCTTTGTCTAGATATCTCTTCTTCTTTTGCACATGTAAGTAAATCTGGGTTGCAGTAAGCCATAATTTACGTACAGTGCAGTAAACCATAATTTACATATGCAATAAAGCAGCACAGAGCATTGCAGATGATTTGTGGTCATTAAGTAGTTGAACTTAATTCTTCTCGTTAGGCTAAAGGGGCAAACTGCACATGCAGTAGTGGTTTCAGTCTTTCCATCATCTGTGTTTCTTTCCTGTTCAGCTGTAGGTACTTTATTTCTGCTGCAACATCCACACCTATGAATTTCTACAGCATTTAAAATAGTGTATAAGGAATGAAAAATCCATTTTCTGGGTGCAAGATGTTACCATTGTCCTTCTGTGCAAAGTGTCTTCCAAGGTAGTATTAGGTTATCCAGATGTGATAAGAAACCAGTCTACTTGTTGACATATTGTAATTATAAATTTGCATCATTTGGATAATGCTTGTCTAATTCTCAAATCCTTGTAAATAGATTCCCATTTTCTCTACAAACTTCTTGTTTTCCCTCGTCTTCCCCAGTCTTGGTGTCAACTGTTAATATAATTAATGTTTTTTTCTACTTCTGCTTCCAGATAACCACTGAAAATGTTAAACAAACCAGAGCTCTGGCAGGACCCCACTAGACGCTTCATCCAAACATATCATCTTACAACTCTGATAAAAGGATCCATTGGATTTTCTTTCGGATGAGATAGTACATTTGTATTCATTGCCACCAGTGTTAATGCGAGTAGAAAGCACCAAGATCTAAATTAGGTAGGTAAGTCGTTACAATGAGGCTATTTTCAAGAAAGAGCAGTACGAAAAATGGAGAGCTGTAGACAATTTGCATTGAGTGTGGACTTTATTTCGTGTTGGGTGGTGCTGACACAGTGTGTGTTTGCAAGATATTGAGTAACAGGCGGTAGGAACTGTTGGACTGTGAAGACTCTTGTATTGCCCTATTTAATAGTAGAGGGCTGGAGAGAATCGCTCCGAGACATCTCTTCCTGGGCTGACTGATACACACAGAAGAAAAAGGGCAATGAGAAGAACAATACCCATTTGGCCCCTCGTGAAATTTGGATACAGGCTTTTATTTGGGTTTCCCTTTGACTCTCCCAAACATCTTCAATTGGCCTGTTTTCCACTGCCATTTAAAAATACTGCTTTGTAATAATGAGATTCATAAAAAGAATAAACAAGACAATACAAATATATTAAACAAATAAATCTGATGGATTAAAAAAAGTGAGGCAGTGCCCACACGCTGTCTTCACCTCGCAGTTCAAAGCCAGGACTGAGTGCCTCAGCACGCTGCCCGGGTGGAAGTCACGAAGAGCACAGATTGCTTGGCAGGGCATCCGCCGCACAGAGGCTTGTCTCTCAAAGGATTACAAGTTTGGCCCTCAAATACTGCTTTCTCCTTGTAGGTCTCCCTGCATTTTGCCTGCTGGCAGGCAAGCTGCCTTTCGTTAGTGCCTCCGTTCCTGTCTAATTGTGTCCCTCGCCTTGGGCCTGATCCAACGCCAACGGGGAGACTTTCGCTGGCTCCAGTCAGCTTTTGGAGCAGCTTCTTTGAAGGAAAAGGCTGGCAAAAGGGCCGTGAGGAGAGCTATGAAGTGCTCATGCATGTTCTCTTTGAGCTTAATGGCGCTCTGAAGTATTCATGCATGAGTATGGGGTAAAAAAGAAAAAAAAAAGAAAAAAAGAAAAAAGTGCTAAGCCAGGAGAAAGAGGGCAGGGGAACCTGATCCTGCATGAACTAGAGTGCAGCTGCATAGCCTTGAGCGTTATTGTGCATAGTAGCAAAAGTGAGGCCCGAAAGGGGAACTCTTGACTAAGTGCCTCACCAGCACTACGAGATGCTTATGCTCATGTCTCTTCAGACGTGCCTGCTGTGAGGCTGGGTGGGAGTATTAAGGGATCCTGAGATTTAATGCTTTACTCTGAAAAGGACCAAAACAAGCGTTTAACTTGCACCTGCACGTGAGTCCCTGCTGGGACTGGCATGAATACATGCTTAGCATGTGCAATGCTGCATGGCCATGGCTTTTCATGGGCCAGTGGATATTTTCTAGGCTAGCGCCCTCAGTGTTTCTTGAGTAGTAGGGGTGATAAACAACCTGAATTGCATTCAATGAAACAGGCATTGCAAAGGCAGATAAAGAGAGAACTGGGCACGCTCAAGTAAAGTAGCATGCTAGAAAAATACCTCTGCTATACCCTCAGCAGTGATGGGAAGAGGCAAGAGCTGAATGTTGACCGCACAGTAAATATTACGGAATCAGTATTAGTGAACTGAGAATTTATAAGTAACCAAAAGATTTCAGTAATGTGACAAGCAGGAACATTTTTCCTCAAGTGCAGTTCGGGGCTTTGGATTGCTGTTCAGGGATGATATCTAACATTTTGCACCTTTTCAAGGTAGGAGGGGCAGCTACGTACAGATGCAGAAAAAGAAGCGTGAAACACGTCGGCAAGTAGGACACCTACTTCAGACTTGTGCTCTACCTGGGTGTGCCAGGGTTGAGCACAGGGTACATCTGTACTTCTTGCTGCCTCCCAGTAAAGAGCACCTCTCTGCAAATATTAACCAGGGCCTCAGTAATGGACCTAGGACAGAAATTTTGACGAGCTTGGCATATCCAAGAACTGAAATAAGTTTTCTCATGGACTGAACCGAAGTTGGAATTTTCCCATTCTGGGTTCAAGAAACCCAGCTGGGATGCTTGAAGGCAGCTGTCATGGACGGCAGGAAGAGTGAACTTCCTTTCCCCAGACCCAGGGCTCACATGGTCCTTAGCCCAAGGGTATAATGAAGGCTGGAGGAACCGCACTGACAAACGTGGCGATGTGGAAGGTTTCCCTGACTAAGAAACATTTGACTGTGAATGAGCTCCATGGGGAACTCAGAGCCAGGCTCCACAGAAAATGAGAGGAAAGTCAAGCAAATATGGAAAGGAGAGGTAAAGAAATAGCCAAAGATAGTATCTAAAAGAGGGAGGAAAAATACAAGTACTATGTCAAGGGGAAGAAAAATGAATGAAGACCTGGAAAGGAAAGAACTCAGAATTAATGGTTACTCTCTGGTGCTGTCATTTTATTTCATTTTCAGCCATTTTCAGTCAATTTACTTAATGCTGAACTGGCTGTCTAGTGAAAATGTATAGCTTTTGGGGACTTTTTTTTTTTAATATTAACCTATGTTTGATAGTGAAATTAAGAGACTGACATGTTTTGTTGGCTCTGTTATTTGGATGCTTATATTCCACACATTCCTTCAGGCATTGTTTTGTCAGTGATCATTAGGGTAATGTTTTCATGGGGGGTGTGTGTGTGTGTGTGTGTGAGCCAGGGAGGAAGAAGAGGAGAAAGTGCAACTTTTCCCAAATGGGGGTCATGACCCACAAGCTTAGTAGGTCAGAGTTGAGGATTAAAAAAAAAAATAAAAAAAAAAATTAATTTCCTTTCTTCCATGGGATGGGGACTGAATGAAAATGTGACAGGCACACAATCTGCTGGCTGCCCTCGATTTTCCTATCTCCATGAGTGTTTTTACCATCTATGCTGAAAGGAAAAATGCAAATGCTGTTAACTCCTTACAGTTTAGGTAATGAGATGAGGACATTTTTTCCTGATGCCAAGAGTCTTTATAGGGCGAATAGGTTGCTCCTTGACACATGCTTCTAGGCTGCTGCTGTGCCCTGTGGTAGTTCAGTGCTGGCAACTTTATTGTGTCTTTGTTGTGCAGCACAGATGCCTTGGTTATTAACTGTGCTGTGCTGGCACAGGAAGGACAACAGCATGAGAACTTCTGCTTTCAAACTAGATTAAGTCCCCAAAGCTTGAGCAGAAGAAGAACCTCTTAGAGCTCTGGTGATAACAAGGGCAGTAGGGGCTTCCCAGAGCCAGGGAGACACACACACACAGGTGCAAGCCTGCCTGGCAGCCAGAGGGCGATTGCCATATATTCCCCAGCCATTGCCTTCCCCGTGCTACTTGCTCCCGAAAATTCTGATGGTTTTAACAAACGCAGATTTCATAACGTTTAGAGTGAAGATTGAATCAAAGATCTGGGGGCTGGACATTAAAAATATTGTTGTTTGGATTGCCTACATAAGGGTCCAGTTACTTATTTCTGGCACACTACTAAGCTTGCCGGAGAAAACTAGCACAATCTCTGAGCCTGAGAGAAGTGATGTGGTGGTTGTTTGTTTGTTCAGAAGTATGTATGCGGCTTCCAAGAAAGCCAGCAGGGTTGCACATGTGTATCTGCGGGGAAGAATTCCCATCTCCCATGTAAAACACGTCGTTCCAATTATACATTCGCTGGAGAGACAATCCACTGTTCCCTATCCGCGAAAATGTTTGGTGCTAAGCTGGTGTGAAACTGTCTGTTGAATGGCAGGTGATTTTAAACTACTTTGGTATCAGTTGAAAACTGATGAAAACAACTTTTCCATAGATCTAATGAATTCCAACCAGGCAGCAGTCTACATCAGGTGCTGATGCAGGACATAAGCATCTCATCCCTCTAATAAACAAGAAAGGGCCGGGCAGCACGATGGCCATGATGTGCCAGCCAGCAGAGCGACCGCAGCTTGTGGGTCACACCTCACGCCAGCCTCGGCAGCCGGGCGTTTGGTCCCATGATAAAGCCAAATCTCCAGATCTGAAGAGCCCTTTGCTGGGCTGACCAGTGGATAACGTGGAAAGGGGGTGCAGTGAGACCGGTTTAGTTCTTCACGTATATATTGAGGAAATTCACACCACCTTGTGAAAATAGATACCTGCTTTAGATAAACAGACTTGATGATGACCGGGTCCTTCACTGTAGGAGGGAGCTGCAAAAGTTTTGCCTAAACTTTTTTTTTTTTCTGACCAGTTTGTATTTGTTTAACTGATGCGAACCTCAATGGCACCTTGAGTGAACTTTAAGGGATTGCACCCCACTTTGCATTGCAGTGGCCTGGAAGCACCACCTTGTTGTGACTCAGCAGAAGGAAACGGACCTTTTCCCTGGAGGGGCAGGAACCTCCACCTGAGGTGCGATACCTTTTTTATCTGCTCTTGACAGTTCTTTTACAATCAGTGACATATATTTTTCTTTCAGTTTAAGTAGATGGTTTAAACTGATTTGCTTGTTTAAGCTAATTTATGCTAATCTGAATTAGCCCTATTTCTACCCAAAATTGCAGCTAACAACTTTTCCATAGATTTAATGAAACCTCCTTACAAAGTCTGGCTGTAAGTTAAATTAAAAAGCCCTGGCAGCAAATATGCACAAACCTGTCAATAATGCTGTGCAAACAGTACTTTGTTGCTTTTCATAATGTAATAAAAACATACTCATGTTTAAAGAACTACAACAAAATTGAAGGCTTCAGGATATAGTGGGTTGAAAAACAACCCATGATGCCTCTGAGAGGAAATACTTTTATTTCTTTAAATAAAAAGGAGAATGAAAAATGCCGTACAGCCTTGAAATTATGAATAGAAATTGCAGAAATTACGATGTGAGTATATACATTTGTTGGTGTTGACTCAGAGAGGTCTTTTGGCTCTTCAGTGTCTCACAGCTGGAAAACGTTTAGAGATAGGGAGCCTTGTTAGCCTGTTATTAGTTTCTCCTATCATGTCTCATGGGTAACATCAAAAATACAATATGGCTTTATTCCCCTTTGTCACTCCATTAGATTTCCATTTAAACTTCCATCCCACCATGAGCTTTTAAACAGAGCCTTCATTTGCATATTCTCCTGTACTACAGCAAAAACCATAAGAAACATTACAAAAATACAAACATGGGGTTGAATTATGATCATTTTTAGATGATTCAATTAGCTGCTAATAGGTGTTCACAGTGGTATGTTGTAATGGGAAGTCAGGTTGTAGTTAATGGTTACCATAAGTTAGAACGGTGTTAAAAACAGCCATCCTGTTTGGCTCAGCCACACAATCAGAGCTCTGTCTTTGGAAGTTAGCACGGTATACTGAATAGGCAGGAGCCTGGGCTTTTGCTGGTAATTTTATTGCTTTCCCTCTAGTGCCGAGTCGATATGAATAGGAATGGCTCTGCGGAACTGTGCAAAGAAGAGCCCTATTAACCCCCGACAATCCTCTGGAGGAATCTTGCATCCCTGTAGGGTGCTTGTTACTGCAATTATGTTTTCCATTATGGATTTTCTTTGGAATGTGCAACCTGCATGCAAAAATCAGATAGCTGTGAGTATGACTTAGTTCATCACAAGCATGAAGAATGAACCCGTTGATGGTTTAGAATTTTAAAACACAGGTAGCCACAGTAGGAAGTTAAGAGAAATGGAAAAGAGACTTGTCATCTGATCTTTCCATCTGTGCTACATTTCAAAGATAATTTCACTCTTCTGTCCAAACACGTGCTACCGTGTTACAGAATGTTCTTAGTCAGGATATTAAGTGACATATGATTATGAAAGGAAAGGATATTACATGAAAAACACACAGTGCGCAGACAAGCCAAATATACGGTGGTATTAGCCATTGCAGGCACATTCACATATCAGCATGTATAAATATAGCGGGGGCGTGTCTTGCAATATGTCTGGTATGTGAATCTGCTGATCCTACTAATTAATATTTATTTTTTGTATTACAACAGCATATAGGTATCTTAATTAAGGCCCTGCTAAGCTTGTTGCTGTACACCTATAGCAAAAAGCAGGCATTGCCCCAAAGAGCTTCCAGTCTATCCCGATAAAAGAACAGGGATGGAGACAGGAGCAAAAATTAAAACTTAGCCAAGGATTTGCTGAGCTGGAAGCGGGATCCTCAGTTCTGAGTGAGGTACCTGAGCTTCACAGATGATGCACAGAAAGAACAAGGTGTTTAAGACAAGGAATGGCAGCAGCTAGCATACAAAAGCACCATGCCAGCTAGCTGATAAAATGTGGGGAAGGTTTATTCCTCAGACTTTCCCCTTTCCCCATGCAGGATTCAGAGCCCGGAGGCATTTTCCGGAGCCAAATGCCACAGCCGTGTCCCTAGATGTCAGCCCCAGCTGAGGATAGGGGACGGCTGGGTGCACACCCTGCCATTGCTGGGGGACCTCTGAACTTGCTTCTCTCAAACAAGCATCCAGCGGTGAGAGGGCTTCTTCAGGAGATGAGAAATGGTGACGTCGTCCCTCAGCTCAGCTAGTGTGTTTCACCCAGGGACTGCACCATGGGGAAGACTCGGAGAGTGAAGAGAGAGGAGACTGGAAGCTCCATCTCCCCATCTCAAGCCATCTGCGCTCATCCTCCCTCACTCCAGACATCCGTCCTCCCCCACGTCCCATTACTGGAACAGAGTCCTTGGGGCAGCCTAGTGAAAATCAGTGGAGGGCCTTACAAACTGGAAAACAAGAATATTGAAATAAAAAGTTAGTGAGTGAATCTGCCAGAGGCAGGAGGAGAAAGGCTGAGCAATGTGCCTGAGAGGCAATTTAACAGGGAGGGGCTAGGCCTAATTAATCTCTGGGATGAGGAGGTGGGTCAAGCGACAAGTGTACCACTGAGCATGCCTCAGGCTGAGATTCTCTTTCAACACCTGCTTTATTAATACTCTGAGAGCAGTGGCACTGTATATGGGGAAAGCTGGGTTTGGGGTGTGGTGGTGTTCTTCTCCTTCCCCTCTTCCTTCCTTAAGCGAAGGCATCCCACGCAGGCAGACCAAGGTAGCTCTTCTGCTTAAGAGGCGATCACAGGCAAGGGTTTTATTTGCACCATTGTATGCTATGAAGTTGCCTGTAGAGATTGACTGAGTTAGGTGGGAGTGCTGCTGTAACATAGGAGGATTTAATATGGGGAAAGAGACCAAAAACTCTTGTAACCTGGGCCGCTGTCACGACATTCAAAGCAGAAGGATGGACTATATCGCTAGTTGTAAGTCAATGAGGCTCTACCACAAAATAAGATGAGACAGGATTGTCTGCCTCCCTTGGAAAACATAGGTTTGAGGTGCATGCTTTTAGAAAGGTGCTGGCCCTTCTGTGAGGTGCCATTACCGGGCTACTGCAGCTGCAACTTTAGTTGCTATTTCTGCTGACTCTGCTTGGCTGGGTCAGTGTTTTGGGCATGAACAAGCCATGTATATGCAGACTTGCATGCTTCTTGATTAAAAAGGAAAGCTGGTCTGGAAAACGTTGTATCTCCTCGGGCCCTTTGAGTGGCAGATAGGAAGAAATGGGCTAAAACTCTGAAACAACAGCAAAACTCCAGCGAGCTGGCAGCCATCAGCCTGAATGAGCAGACAGTTGCTGTGAAGGCTCTCACCCGCATAAAGAAATGGGAGCAGCTGGCAGATCTTTCTGCTCGCCCACTGATCCTGCTGGGAGACTGCTTCTTTCCAGTTTTTTTAATGTGAGGATTCCAGAGCTGGTTGCTTCATCTTAATGTCACTTAATATGACTTCGGTCTTAAAGATTTGGAAATGCTGTTGTAACTTTTAGGGCTGGTCAAAATATAGGGCTCCCTGAGAGGATCTCATGCATGCATTTGGAAATTTTTGGAGCAAAACCTAAGGAGGTAGTTTAGCTCTGTGAATGTTGAGAGAACCACTTACAGTTCAGGAAGCTCCACGCCTGGCCTCAAGGAGGCTATTAGAAAAATTGAGAAGATTCAGAGAAAAGTTACAAAAGCAGCCAAAAGAGTGAAAAGAAACAAAAAATCCCTCATGATAACAAAAGATGTGAGGAGAGTTGTACTTATGTATCCTTCAAACGAGTCACTTGTCACAGGCTAAAGATCCCTCAGCAGGATCAGCAACGCAATAGGAAGGGTTCTGCAGTTTGGTAGGCTGAGGTGTAACAACATGTGTTGGTTGGGACTTGGAGCTAAGCAGCTTCAGACTTAAAACCAGGTGCACATTTCTGACAGTGAGGGTAATTAACCATTGGAACAACTTACTAAGGATTGTGGTAGATTTTCCATGATTGCATGTTTATTGTGGTTGTTGTTCAACCACAGCTATTGAACCTGAAGTATGAATTACTTAGCATAATCTTATAGTCCATGTTGCTCTAGATGTCAGATGAAATCATCTCAGTTAAGTCCCTCTGGCCTTAACATCCAAGCATTTGTGTAGGATGGGGAAGTTTATTTCTGCATCCTAGCACAACAGCCACAGGCACTGAGGTAGCTGCTGCTGATATTATGGAAAGGGAAGACTTGTAAGAGTCTGAGTCTCCAGGCACGCCAGCTCAAATCCAAACAGGCTAACTGGGTCTGAGAAGGACCTTACTGAATGTGGTGTTGAAACATTTGCAGGCTGCATTTAATCAGCATATTCCTGGATGGGTATGCTACCTGCAAACTGGAGCTGGGCAACCCGAATCTCAAAAGAGACTCTTTGATCCTTGGAGAACAGATTTAGTCTGGAAGATAGTTAAAAAAAGGAGTGAAGTCCTCAGAAGTGAAGTCAACTTCACTCTGTTTCACACAGTTAGTGCTGCTGAAATGAAGCTACTCTGCTGCTGACAGGCAGGATGGGACACTGAAGACTTTGATCAAAAAACAATTTCACATTTGGGTCACACCCCTTTGGACTTGGTAAAAGAGTCAGAAACACCCCTGGAGAGACCCAGGCAGCAAATTGCTGCATAGCTTGTCTTTCTGAGCCAGAATCTCATTTACTGTTTTCTAAGGAGAGCCCTTTGAGCTTCTGAGAGCCTTTGAGAGCACTAGAGGGTGACTTGGGACTGAGGCCGTCCTGCTACCGTCTTGTTTTACATATGCACGTATCCTCAGAGGGATAATATCTGAAAGGAAAAACGGTGAAAAGTCTTTGAAAGCAAAGCTGCAGAAAAATTACATCTTACAGCTCAAATCTGCCTTTTGAAGCCAGAAATCTCCAGTCTGCTATGGCACTGTGCAAACAGCGTCTGATATTTTCCTTCAGTTGACCGCAGGGTGAAGAGGGAGAGGTTGTGCCCAAATGGGCATTGCCTGTAAAATTATACTCACGCCAGCCTGCCTGCAACACTGACGGGGGACGCAGGCTCCTGTGAAACTCTTCAGCTGTCTGGCTCCCCGGCCTTTTCAGACATGTTGCTCTTCTTGGTGGCCATCTCAGCATGCTGTAACAAAGCGGAGGTCAGTGAACCAAATCAAACAAGGCCACACACGTCCATGCTCAGCAAACCACCTGCCAGGGCTTGAGGTAGAGACCAGCAGATGGTCGGTGTGCTTATGATTCCCTGCTCTATTCCGCTGCCTTACACGGAGCCAGAGTCCAGACAACGAGAAAGTGAGCGGGTTGTCTCCACACTGGAGTGTCTGCGGGTGAATTCTGAAGGATTTCTATGTCTTGGGGTTTGCATCAAGAAGCGGGACAGCTGGAAAAGGAATCGGAGCAAAAATATTCTAATCAAAATAGTTGTGCTCCTGAGGATGTTAAATCTTCTTATAATCATTTATGAAATCAAAGACTGACTTCCTCTCTAAGTGGAAAGTTGCTTCCACCAGATGGGGGTGGGAAACAGGGGACTGAACCTGATTAAAAAAAGATCACCGTTAAATGTCATTCTCCAGGAGAGAGACCTGCTGAAATGAAGGAGATTTATGTGTGAGATTTAAAGTGTCCATGGTGTGGGAAGACTACACCAGAAGGAAAATTTGTTTGATAATTACACTGGGAATACAGGAAGGAAAGCCTAATTCCTGTGCTGTAAGGGAGGCACGGGTTGACAAGTAGAAGAGAAGTGCAGGAATCCACATACGATTATTTATTAAGGAGTCCCATCTAGGTGTATATGGCTGCGCACAGTGCAGCGCAGGAGAAACATGTGGAGATGTAGAGCACAAATTCCTCGTGCCTACAGGGAGGTAAGAGGAAAGACTGATCATGTGCGATTAGACAGCGAACGCTGGCTCGCAGGAAACAGGGGGTCAGTTCCTGCCTTGGCTGCAGACTTCCTAGGGCTAGACATTTAATATCTTTGGTCCTGGTTTCCCATCTGTAAAATGGGAATAACATTTCTTTTGGCCTTATTTGTTTAGGTTGTAAGATGGAGAAGGCAGGTCTCTCTTCCACTGCGTGCATACGCCGTGCCTGGCACGATGGGGGACCCAACTCTCCTTCAAGCTGCTAGGAGCTATGCTCCTGATACCAGTGTGAAAAGCGGGAGAGAGGGACTGGGAAGAAAGCTAGGTTATCAAGAGAGTCTTTGCCACCGGCAAGGCAGAGAGCTGTGTCCCTGACAAGGAGAAGTATGGAAGAAGATGGAAGTTGAAGATAGGGAGAAGATGAAAGTTTGGGATGGGGAAGTGGCTCCTGTTGAAGGTTGGATCTTCCGAGCTCACTGGGGGTTTGTTTTGAGGGACATTATGAGAATCTGAAGTCAGCACTTGCAGGTGAACCTTGTCAATAGCTGTGTTGGCACAATTCTCATGCAGCCTGTGTCACTCAATAGTTGCAGAAACAGGGATGGGATCACACGGTATGGGAAGCAAGGAGAGTGCAGGCAGCACTCAGCGTTAGGAAGGGCCTTGGGAATAGGTTCGGTGTGGCTGTCCTGCCATGACTCTTCCCCCTGACATGACCCTTATTGTCACAGAAGCAGTGCTTCAGGGCACCAAGACAGTGAGGCAGAGTGAAGTGCAGAAGGAGCCTGGGACGAGAGACTCTGCCTATCCACATACAGACCAGAGAGGACTTGTCCTGGTCAGGCGTCTTGCACTGTTTCCAGATTAGGCTTGATCTATGTCGTGCAGAGTTGGCAGCTTCGAAGGGGAGTTACGTGATACGCTTGTGTGGAAAGACTGGCGAGGTAGGGATGGAAAGGAAGAGAGTTAACAATAGAGCTGCTCCCGGCGTGTCTGGACTGCTGTTCTTAACAGCGTGGGCTTCTCACGACGCTTGTGGAGGGATAGGGGCGTCTGAGAGTCTCGTGTCAGACGCATCGTCCTAAAAAGTGACTAACTGGCTTCAGTCTATAAACTGTAATCCTGAGAATGGCCTGCCTAGCGGAGCTCTGATGATGCCCAGAGGTTTGTCTGACATCGGAGACAGACCCCTCTTTGTCAGGGGAACGATGGTGATTGTTGTTTCTAATTTGTCTAAAAACATGTGTATCAACAGCTCATCCAGATCTCAATTTGGAAATGAAATCGACCTTTCACTTGGAGGAGGGGAAAAAAAAAAACTTAAAAAAAAAAACAAAAAAAGAAAAGAAAAAAGAGAGAACGAGAAAAAAATTATTGCTTGGATATTCCAGGACTTGCTTTTTTTCCTTTCTTTTTTTCCTCCCTCTCTCTCTCTGAAAGACCTGCCTATATACTCATAACTATGAGTTTGAGAGTCTCAGGACTTGTCTACACAGGGAAATTTATCGGCCTAATTATGCCAGTATAATTAGGCTGATAAATTTGCCTGTGTATACAAGCCTTAATTTTAAAAGCTCCATTGTCTCTGAGTGCAAGCCTAGTGAGCAGTTGTATTTTAGGCCCCTGAACTATGCTTGCCAGCTGTGGGCTGACTGCCGAAGTCTTTGACCGAGTTTCCTCATTTCAAAGCAGTGGGGTTCTTTGGATACTAAAAGCCTGTATTAAATTAAACAGGAAGGTACCAAAGGAGTCATATTTTGCTGAAGCGACTTGCAGTTTTTTGTGAAATGTATTGACAAGGGTGTATAGGTCACCACTGCCTCCTGCTTGGTGGAATGTCAGACCTGCTCCTGTCTGCATCTCTCTGGTTGCTGGCGTACCCACCCAGCCGGCACCGTTAGCAGGGATTCCCCTTTAGGTAAGGGATGGAAAACATATGGGTTTGACGGTGAATACCCAGAGATCAGTTCTTCCTATGGCATAGATGCATGGTAGAGGTGAGTCTTACAGTCACTGAGATACGTGCAGCACAGGAATTTTGTTTTGTAACGTATATTTGTCTTTCTGTGCAATCACAGAACCACTGGCACAGAGGCGGAAAAACTCTGGGCAGTTTTGGAGAAGAAAAACTTGTATATAATTGGTTAGCTCTTTCTCACTGTGGCTGTACACAAAAACATCTTGGTCTGCACATACAATTAGCTAGGCAGCTGTGAAGCTGAGGGTATTTACGGAGTGAACACACAGTGTGGTCTTGTGGCTCAGGCATGATCACTTCTCCACAGCTATTTAAAAAAGTGAAAACCCAAAAGAGTTAGACTCCGTTACAAAATGAGCTGGCTGAAATAATAGCCGTCCCCTTACCAAAAATAGGTATTGTCCAAAATAAAGGGCTGAGCTGGCTTCAATGTGCAGAGGAGTTTTGCTAGTGGATGCTTTGCAGAGGTTTGCATTTCTCTGGCAGAGAAACAGGAGAGAGCTCCTCAGGAGCATGGGCAGAAGAAGCAAGGTCCTAGAAAGTGATCAGTGTTTAAAATCACCCTGAGAAACATGTGAGGGGGAAGACCCTCTGAGCAAAGGTCTGACCTGAAATCGGCTTGAATGTGTGAGTGGTAATCCACATACTTGTGTTTAATTTCCAGTGTGGGAGATGTTTGTGGGTATCGGTGTGCATGCATAATTAGAGGATGTTATCAAGAGACTTGTACGTTGATGCCTTGGCCCATGTGAAATTTGCTGTGTATCCTCAGTTTGGAGAACTTTGGCTGCTGGGTGGCTGCTCCGTTTTTTTCCTACTGGAGAAGCCTCCTGAATTCCTGGAAACACATCTGGATTTAACAGCCATTCAGAGGAGCATTTTGCATTTCTAAGCCCATTTGGCCTGATTTTCTTTGTGTTAAGGTAAAGCTTTGGGGTGTAATCATGTTGCAGAGAGAGCAGGGTTTAGGGAGGAGGAACCTGAACTTGGAGTCCCGCTGGGCTGAGTTGGGCAACAGTGCAAGTCAGGCCACATGCGGCTGGGAGGAGGATGGGGTGCACGTCTCATTTTCACCTTGGGGCTCCTCCAAATCACACCAACAGGCACGTATTGACTGTCCTTCCATTTTGCAGGAGTAGATATTTTCATGTTTTCCAGCGCTGAAGAGCGAAGGGTACCTCTGGGAATGGAAAGCGTGAGCCTGGCCTTGCTGTTCATGCACCCAAAGCGCGGTGCAGATCCCCCAACCAGTCATGCCTGGACACATTTTATCACTGAATCAAGTAGCTCCACGAGCTGCAGACCCAGTGGAACTGGGTTTCCTGTGGATTTGGGTCTGTAGGCTGTAATCCTGTCTCCTGAGAGCAGAACCGATCCTGCTGCCCTTCCTACAGTTGCGTTGCCAGTTCCCTCTATTCGGATGTCTGTTTTCATGGAGCTCCTGGGAACTTTGTGTCTCAGAGGTATTTGGTCCTTTGTCAAACTTGGTTGAAATTGGAAAACAGTTGAAAAATTAGCAGGGAGATGCAGGCTCCCATGCCTTGAACATATAGCCTGTGTGCGTGATTCATCCAATTAATTTTTATATGTGGTGCTGAAAGATCTCGTTGAAGAGCAGATCCAAATAGTTCACAAATGCCCCGGTGAGAGCAACAGAACAAGTGGAAGATGAGAAACAACATGTCACTGCAGCAGACAGGCGTAGGAGGGGCACGAAGTAGTGGTGGGATGATGGGGATGGCCATCAACGTGATTCTCTCAACGGGAAGTGCGTCCTCTGTGCCCAGGAATTTAAGAGCTGTGGGATGCCTGCTTTCGGAAAAAAAATATTATGCTACTGACAGGAGAGGGCGCGTGCTTTTTTGGAGTCCCATTCATCTTCCCAGCACGAGGAACCATTTCGTAAAGGAAAGAGATTACCTAATCGCGCTTTGGCGTTTTCCTTTGTCCGCTTATCTTACATTTCCTAGCCATTGATGGATAGGTAAAATCTTCCAGTCGTGACGGTATGAAGTCCTACGTACATCGGTTGGTATGCAGAGCTGATACAACATGAGCTCTCCGTGCTTGGGCGACGTTAATGTGCGTTAATGACAGAAGGGTCTAGCAGCAAGGTGCGGTGCAACCTTTTTCACATGTGAAGGTGCTGAATGGAAGTTTTGAGATGTTTCACCGCCATTTAGAAGGGCTTCCTTCTCAACTATTGCAGACTGATAATTACATAAGATTCTGCTAATGATCTTTTGTTAAAACCTTTTTTAATTGTTACAATCTCTTTGTCTTCTCTCTTCTTTTCCCCCCTTTAAAACTGTGTCTGTAACTGTAATCTGCGCAAAGTTGTGTAAAATAAGAACCCTGTAAAGACTGAATGTTATCTTGTTTGCCAACTTCTTATAAGCCGAATGTAAATAATTTAGCTTTATTTTTTTTTTCTTTCTTTTTACTTTCTTTTTTTTTTTCCTTAAATTTCATTATTAGCAGATCTGTAGGGGGAAAAAAGGAAAACCACGCTTTCGGATAGGACAGCAGAATATTAAATATGCAGCTTTGCCATAAAACTTTGTGGTGAAATAGAATCACTTGTCAAGACATTTAGTTTATTTTTACTATTCATCATCCATATTCTCACACCAGCCAGGTGCCCCACACAAATCAGGGCTCTTTTGTGCTACATACGATATAAACACACAGTGAGAGGCAGCTCCAGGCCCAAACACATTACAGTATAAATACCCTGGCAGTAATTGGGCATCAGTTCTCTGATGCCCAATTAATCAGTTCGCTAATGCCCAATTAATCAGTTCTCTAATGCCCAACCTTAAAACACCTCATCTTTTGCTGTTGTGGTGGGTTCAGTGATGATCCTTCCCCAGACAATTCCAGAAGCAAAATCACAGTATTGGTGTACTGGTGTTTTACCAGAGAAGTGTTTCTAAATTTTAAGGTAACGAGAATCCCAGTATTATTTCTATCTTTTACTCTGTAGGTACAATAGAGAAATGTATCTGTTGCTCTTTGAAAAGTATAGAGAAAAATGTGAGTTTCTACATTTGGGCTGCGTAGGGTTCAAGACTATTCACTGTGTTGGGCTGAGAAATCAATTTTGTGAATCTTTTATGCATGGTAACTTATAAACCAAGAGCTCCTTTTTTTGACAGTATTTTTGCAATGAATCAGTACTAAAAATCATAGGACATCCTGGGGATTTTACTAAACATTCTCAAACATTAAGTCTCATGAAAAATTTAATGGATTGTGTGATCTTGTATTTGATAGCATGCCCTGGGACTTTTTTTAAGTCCTCTAAAGCAGTCTAATAATTTTAACCCCATTTCAATAATGTTATATATTTACTTTTCCAAGCAAAATGTGCTGTTCCCTATAAAGTGTCTGTAACAATTTACATCTGTTAATTTGAACTAGTTTAAAGTTACAGTTTTACCCTGGTTAGATGATTTTCTAATAATGTGATTATTTCTTGATAATTGTGTTTGAAAGAAGATTTGAAACAGTTAAAAGACTGTTCCTAGTGATCTTCTGGAAAAAGTAAGTGTAATGAAAAATGGTACATGTACTTTATTGTCTTACACTGTAGAACCTTGATATATTTTTGTGCTTTTCCACTAGTTTGTAGCTAATACTATTCCTCACTGAACATTTGCACTCTACTTTTTTCTTGTGGACATAAATGTAATGTTATTTTATTTTATTTTATTTTATTTTATTTTATTTTATTTTATTTTATTTTATTNTATTTTATTTTATTTTATTTTATTTTGACATCTGTAGCGTTTCCCCTTCATCTACACAGCTTTTCACTGCAGCCAATGTGTCACATAACTTCTCTTATGAGTCTCCCAAAGTCCTGGGGGTCAGGCTGCAAAGTGAAAAATGCAGAGATCTAGGAATGGCTCAGCCAGCTGAAAGTTACGGGAAGGGAAAGGCTCCAGTTTCACTGAAGGAAAAAAAAAATAAAAAGAAGAAGAAGAAGAATGGCTCCTTTCAATGCAGACGGAGGCAGTCTGGCTGAGAGTCAGTGAGGTTTAAAAATCCAAGAGGTCCAATAACTGAAAATCTGTATAGATTCAAAGCAATATTTTAAATACCGCACAAGTGCAGATAAAAAAAAAAAAGTGTGTGATGGTTTTTCCATCCTCCTGGTGCATATAGCCAACCACGTTCCAAAACCAGGCAGTATTTCTTTCCCCCAAACCCTGAGCACATGTGGCTAAGTCCAGTCCATGTTCTCAAAGGACGTGGGTGAAGAGCTCCTCTTGAAGTAACTCCTTCAGTCACTTTTCAGTGGGATGGGGATGATGGCCTGTCGTTCCCAAGCGAAAACACCCAAGATGTTCCTCTTGTTATTTTGTTAAAATATGAGCGTTGCTGTTATGAAACAGGTGCTGTGCCAGGGATCCCGCAGGGATGCAGCCATTACCATCTCCTGTGGAGTTACTTCTGCTGACAAGGCTCCAGTTTGTGATTTCACAACAAATAAAATAATATAAAAACCCAGGGCCACGGGGTCTGGAGCACCTGGTTGTGGGTTTGTATGAAGAAGCTGCCTCTCCTCCTCCTTTCTCTCCATCCCCGTCTTACTCTTTGGGTCTCTTTCTCTCTCTGTTTGCCTGCCTTTCTCCCCTTCTCACGCTCTTATTCACTGTTCCAGATTCTTCCCACCATCCCAGACAGGCTCCGAAGCCTTGTACGAAAATGTAGGGAGAGGGCAAAAGATCAGTGAATAAAGCACTGAGTACTTACCTCTTAGAGCCTGTTATACTGTCAGCTCAAAGTTAAAGCGCAATAAATCTGGTGGTCTCACGTTGGTCCCCGGTGTGCTGCAGTCCACCTCATAAAACTACTACATAATTAAGTACAGTGCAGTACAATTGGCAGTCTCTGCTCAGCTCAGGCCTAGCAGCGAGCATATAAACCCGCTCCCGGTCCCTGAAGGTGGAGGCTGGAGGTGATGGGGAGGCGGGGGACGGCTCCGGCTGCCAGCGCAGCCTTCCTGCCTTCCTGTGAGGATGGGGGAGCTCAGTATTCCCGGTGCTGATACAGGAGCCCAAATGTTTAGAGAAAGAAAAGATGAGACTTGGCAGCACAGGTGATGCCTGTGGAGGAATGGTAACCACCTGATGAAGGTGGCTTGGCTAGGGATGTGTGCCAGCTGGCAATGACAAATGAGGGTTGCTTCCTGCTGGCTGGGGTGAACCCAGAGTGGTGAGCAGCCACCTCGAGCAGGTGACAGTGGCTCAGGAGGTCCCTGTGGAGAGCCAAGGGGTGCCAGCATGGAACTTCTGGAGTGGTCGGTCCCACTGCCTGTATGCGGTATGGTGGGATGTTCAATGACCCTGCTGCCCTGAAGCAGAGGGGTGGCCCTGGGTCCCAGGGTGTCAGGACAGCACTTGCTGCAGATGCTGAAGCATCCTGCAGGAGCAGAGCAGGGAAAATAGGGAGACAGGCTAACAGAGCTCCATCTTACATCTTTTTTTGGTTCCTTGGTTACCTTTCCTGACACCAAGCCCTGAATATTATGAGCTTCAAATTTTGCTAAATAAGCAGTTTTCCCTACTTTGGAGAGAAGCTGTACTGCCCAGACTGTCTGAGGTCCCCCTTATCCTCTGTGCCTGGGGTGTCCTGTGCGGCTCTGCAGAGCGGCGCGGAGTTGCAACACCTCTCTGTTACGGCCTCAGCACCCGACTTTTCTCTTTAAGAGAAGGAACCCTGGTGATTGTGCAGGACGCAGGTAAGTCTTGCTTTCTGGGAGTGAGTTAAATCTCCTTTCTAAAGGGGAAAAAAAAAAAAAAAGGAAAAAAAAAGGAAAGGGAAAAAGGGGAGAGAAGCGTTTAACCGCTCGGTGGCACGACTGGCAGCTCCCGCAGCGGCAGGACCGGCTCTATCCCGCTGGTGCCCTCTAGCGCTTTGCTCCCCGCCTGCAGCCGCCCCGCTCGGTGCCGCCGGGCATCCCCCCAAAAAAAGGCTGCCCGGCAGGGAGAAAAATGATTTTTGAGCTGTATCTGCGCGCTTTAGGGCAGCAGAGGGCGGGGGGGGGGGGGGGACGCACC
>VYZM01009032.1:46678-67352 GCA_013398915.1 Dromas ardeola
TAAGCCTCAGTTTTCGTTTGTATTCGTGGCGCTGCTGGTTTTTTCTCTGTTGTTTCGCAGCCTGATGTGTGCAGCTGTGTTCTTTGCCCGTGTCCGGGTTTATGCAGTGATTCAGCTGTTTTCGGGAAGAACTGGTTCTATTTTGCGCACTTGCGCTCTGTGAGTAGCTGATCCTGCTCTACCCCATGCCTCAGGTGAATTTTATTTTCCAGGCTATAACTCTTCATAGAATCAGACTGGTTGAGGTTGGAAGGGACCTCTGTTGGTCATCTAGTCTAAGCCTCCTGCTCAAGCAGGGCCATGTAGAGCCAATTGCACAGGGGCACATCCAAGGGTGGGGACTCCACAACCTTGCTGTTCTGGTGCTCAGTCACCCTCACAGTAAGAAAATGTTTCCTGATATTCAGAGGGAATCTCCTGTGTTTCTGTTTGTGCCCACTGCCTCTGGGTACCACTGAAAAGAGCCTGCCTCCATCCTCTTTGCACCCTCCCTTCAGGTATTTATATACATTGATGGGATCCCCCCAAGCCTGCTCTTCTCCAGGCTGAACATAATTAATCCTGTTTTTTCATGAAAGAGAAGTATGGAAAGAGCCACTGATAGAAGTTAGGTACCTAAAACACTTTGGAGGGGCTTGATCTGTAAATTCTCGGTCCTGTGATGTGAAACAAATGGCTCAAAATAAAATCTAACTCTAAAAGCTCATCATGCTGCTGGATTGACCTGATCCACCCATGACTCCAGATCTGCATGCAGACTTCATTGGTGGACTTCATTTCACTGTAGATGGGGTTGACTCACCCCCCAAATATAAAAAGTCTAAATGCCGAGAAGTTCAAGATTTGCACTGAGAATCAGCTTCAAAATGTGTGCCAAAATACCATACTGAGGGCAGGACACTGGCCTTCCAATTATTTCAAAAAGTTTTTATCCTCAATTTTTTAAGGGGAAAATCAATATGTTTTTCCAGAAAGCAAACATTTTGGTCCAAGTCACTTTTGGTATTTGGGGAAAATATTTTGAATGGTCAAATAGTGGATTTCAGCTGTAAAGCTCACTGAAGTCCTCTTCTGTCAGTTTGTCTCATAGAAGACAAATTGCCTGGGTTGTGCTTTGGACAGATTCTGCCAATGAACTGTTTATTTGTAACACCTGTCTCTATTATCATTATTGTAGTGAGTTTTCACTGGACAGTCCTTGTCTTGTAAGGCTTTTTATGAGCTGGAGCACAGCTTCAAGCTCTGCATCGAGTGAGCAGTGGGAGCAGTGGCGGTTGTATGGTGTGTACATGGACATCGTCAACAGTGACTCCAACTTACGCCAGCAACCCTTGCCCCTTCACAGAGCTTTCTGGCATCATCCTGACCCTCATCCTCCTGCCAGAGGTGCTGCATCTCGACACAGGTGGCCAGCAGTACCATAACTGCTCCTTGCCATGGGGCCGTTCTGGCACTGACATCAGCCTGATGGTCTCAGCATGAAACAGCTGTCTGTTTGGACGAGCCCTGGAACTGCACCTGAATGGAGTGACGTGTTGGAGGTACCTGAGCTGGCTTTGAGTAGGTTTAGACAATTGGGTGCACAGAGATTCAAGAGCCAGGATTAGGAGAGCAAGTCCCATTAGCACCATGCTTTGCTGGAGCTTATTGAACTTCTGAGGTGCTGCGGGTGAGCTCTTTGTGTGGCACCTCAGAGGGATGAAATGTGGGGTACGGCTGTGAGTACATATCTGGTGAGGGAGCCGTGTATGCTGTAGGCAACTGTGACAGGCGTGAGCTCCTCGCCATGCCTTGTAGAGCTCCCAGATCAGGAAAAGACAGCCAAGAAACAGGTATAAAGTGACTGACAGCAGGACTAATTTTGCCTAGCAGGAGGTGTCAGAATGGAAATACTTACAGCCAGAGTCCTGGATTTGGTTTGCTGAAAGCAAGGGCTGGTGCGTAAATCTGAGTTTTTCCAGATTGCCCTGGGACGGCATTAAGGCTGATTATAGCAAAAAAGATCAAGTCACAGTATCAGTGCAAAGTGTTTCCTTGCCAAATTACAATAGCCTTATGCAGTTCTTGGGTGAGATAATCAAACTCGGGCTGCTGAAGCAAAGCTACCTGCTGTCAAGCCACAGCACTGTTGCAATTTGAGGCTGGAGCTAAGGCCCTTTTTGGTGGCCCAGGCCCCTCTGGTAGCATAGAGCAATTTAAGTTCATGTCAAAGAAGCCAAAAGACTCTTTGCCCAGTGGAGGTGCCTGCTTTGGGGGTTTCTTGCTGTCCCCTTCTGCCACGTAGTGGAGGACCTGCTGTGGGAAAGGTCTTATAGTAAAGGGTGCCCCAGGAAGCCAGGGGCCAGGTGCCCCTTGGCCCCAGGAAACTCTCCCTGGTAGTATGGTCTGAGTAATACGCAGCTCTGTTTTATGTCAGAAGGCTGCCCTGGCAGCCAGGATAAAATTATATGTGCATACCTCTGGCCTGTGAGGGTGCACAGGGGCTGGACTGAGCAATCCAACCCTAGATGTCCATCAGGATTGTGAGTTCATCTACATTACAGATTGTAAAGATGTCAGGCTAAAGTGCAACATCTCTTCACTGTACACCTGGGAACTTTAATTCTGGGAGAAGGTTCCTTGTTCTGTTAGCATAATCCACTCTCTAAGAGTATTCCTGAGCAATTCCCCCTGAACAAAACCCTGTAGAGAAATGTCCTTGAGATATCAGTTCCTGCTCTCCTATCCTCTGTGGGACTGAGAATCAATTACAGATATATGGAGCTGGCATCGCTAGCCTGTAGTTGCCATAATTAATTTCATGTTGGGCCAAAGTAAGAGAACACTCCCTGTAACGGGTCTAAAAAGTTACTGGGGAGGTGGCTGATTTTTGCTGTGATCCAGATCTTTTAAATTTTGACTGTACACAAAAACTCGGTTATCCGTTCGCTTCTGCTGTAGACATTTCATTCCTACTTTTCTTAATCATTCTGGGCTTTTTCTGGAAAATACCTCCGAAATGGTAGTTCCCACTGAGACAAAACTGAGACAAACTGAGACAAAAATCTCCCATTGGTGGGAGATACAGGCAAGAGAGACACATATTTTTTAAAAACAGGTTTAAAGATATTCCGTATTTCCCTTCCTGTGTGATAGATGTCCATCTGGCTACCAAATGCATTGTAACCTCCCTGGGCTGTTGCTCCAAGAAGTCAGTCCGGCTGGCCCGGAGGTGAGGGCAAGGAGCCTGTGCCAGCAGGATGGGTACCTGCCTCCTGTAGGTGGGTGGTTGAGCCTGACACCTCCAGCGCCCTAAAAGCCAGGCTTTTTAACCCACAGATGAGGATTAAAAACCCCAGAAGCCAGGCAGAAGGGGACACACCACCTTAATTTTGCCATGCTGGATACTGGAGTTTTAATGCCTACCTCTGAATTTCCTGCCTCGTTGGGTTGTTTGGTATTTTTTTTTGGGTCTCTCTTGCGACGTTAACATCCTTGTAATATGGCTTTTTGTTGTGTGAATACCGTCGCGCTGCCAGCTCGACACCGAAATGCCATAAATCTGGTGGTCTCGTGCCTGTCCCCCGTGTGCTGCAGTCCACCTCGTAAAACTACTACTTAATGAAGTACAGCGCAGTACAATTGGCAGCCACTGCTCAGCGGCGAAGGCTAAGCACATAAACGCACGCCTGCCAGGCTTGCGCCAGGAGGTACGGCCAGGGACCTTCCGCTGCTGATGTGGGGAGAAATTTCTAAGTAGAGGTGACTGAGAAATCTCTTTAAAACTGTAGAAAAATGTTTTATACATTGTTAAAAACCTACCCCTCTACTCACAGGCCAGCCTTTCTGGGCCTGCTGGGGAGAGGACACCTTTCTTTGAATAAAAGACTGCATATACTCAGCAAAGTTTAAGAATTAATTACGATGGATTTGGGAAATGAAAATGAAAGAACTTTAATAAATTGTTAGTATGCAATGAAAGCAATACCGTAAGGTTACCCAGAGGCCTTGCTTCCATCTATTTCACTCACAATAAGTAAGAGATCATTAAAATTTATATTTTAATTTACTGTAGAGCCAATATCTGAAGGAACTTTACAAGCATTAGTGTATTGTTTCTCCTACTGCTCTTAATTCTTTCTTTTTTATTTTCAAGTATGCAAGTTGAGTGTTGGAGAAGTTAAACCTTTCTAGGTTACGTAGCAAATCATGGGTAGAGCTTCAGTCTCTTGACTCCTACTGACACTCTAAACTAGTAAAATGTCTTTATTGCTGACCTACAAATTATAAGTATTTTAATTAGAATGTTCCCCCTTGCCTCCCGTCATCACCTTTTGCTTTCCACCTCAGCAGCGTGGTCATCACTGTGATGCCGGTACTCTCTGTTACATCAGCTTATAATAAATCTCTGCAGCCTCTTTTCTACCAGGATGATGTGACACTAGCTTCCCTCGTGCTTGCCTCACGAGTCAGTCTGGATCCATCCACACGCCATTTAGGACAGGCAGGCAACATCTGTGCAAACTCAGAGCGGCTTGGGTTGGAGCTGGCAAAACCTGGCTGGCTCGAAGCAGAGCTGGAGAGGGTACAGGTCTTTGCAAGGGGCCCTGATGACTGGTTTTGTGAACTGGAAAGCGCAGGCATCCAGACTTCATCTGCATATTTAGAAACCCTGCGTTTGGAGGCCAGATTTAGGGCTGTGGCCTTTGAGCACAACCGTTAGTTGAGTAAAAATGTCGCTGCTACTAAAATAACAAGGTCTGAATAGTGGTGAAATTGACTTTTTCTTTGCTTTTTAGTGATGTATAATGACTGAATAACTGCTGACATGTCACACTCATCACAAGCTTTTCTTCAGACCCCGATGTCCTGCATCTGCTCAGTCATGGCTGCTGTGTGACCAGCGTTTGTGCTGTGCCCATCCTTGCGGGCTCTGAGCTGCAGTCGCTTGGGAAAATCAAGAGCAAACAGCAAGGAAAGCCTAGTTGTCGTCAGGCTGGAGAAAGCATCAGTTGAACCACCAGGCCCTGGATCTGCGGCAGCGGAAGCAACGTAGGAATTGTGTCCTGCTGTCATCTCAGCTTCTTTTCCAGACCCTTTTCCGTTCACATGAAAGTCCTTCAGAGTCAATGGAGATTTTGCTGTAACAATAACAACAGAGTAATTCCCAAAGTTTCTGGCATGAGAATTTTATTTAGCTACAGCTTTATTCTTTGCAAGGTCTCCAAGGAAGGCAATTGTTTTCTTCTGTCTGATGTTGGAGGTGGAGATCTAGGGACAGGTCGTGGACTTCCTCAGCTTTCTGGTCTTGGTGGTTGAGGGAGAGATCAAGGCCATTATTTTCCTTTCACTCTAGTTTCAGCGCTAACGCCTCCAGAGCTTATTGAGTAAACAAAAAGCTTTAGTTTCCAGTGCTTGTTCAAATGGATGCTTTTCGGCAGCATCCACACCACCAGAAGCAAAAAATACCTGGTTATGGGTACAGTTGTAGACATCCGTAAAACCAAAGGAAAAAGAAGAAACACTTACATTCACAGAACGTGGTTTTGCACGTTGTCTGAAAGCTGTTGCAATTGCCTTCTTATATATGCACAGTAAATCTACAGTGGGAAGAGAAACTCAGGGCCAGTGAGGTGTTTACCATGAAGTTGGACTGCACAACATGTCAAAGCAGTTGCTCGGAGCAATTCACATTTTCCCTGTGTTACACCGTGACTGCTGCAAAGGCGGTGGATCTCAAAAGGGAGAGTACGTTCCTTCAGATCTTGAAGGACTGGGGAGGACGGAGGAACAAGGAGCACATCTGCCAGTGCCAAAATGGTAAACTGACACCAAAACTCGGCCTTTCTGTAAAATAATGCTTGCTAATACAGTCATGTGTTACAGAGACTGAAAATCAGATTAAGGTTATTGAGAGTATTCGGGCAGCATAGCAGTGTGTGCAAATGGTTTAGTAAAAAAAATTGCAAGGAAAATATGGTTGTTAGGATTTGTTGTCTTTCCATTAGAAGGGAAAAAACGAAACTAAAGAGTGGTTTTCTCCTGTGTTCTTCTGCGGGTATGGAAAGGACCCAGCTGATGAGGCCGGACGGTGAGGACGAAAACCGGAGCGCAGGTACTGCAAAGCACTTTCCTGGCATGATGACTGCCAC
Source organism: Dromas ardeola (assembly GCA_013398915.1). Classification (NCBI taxonomy): domain Eukaryota; kingdom Metazoa; phylum Chordata; class Aves; order Charadriiformes; family Dromadidae; genus Dromas; species Dromas ardeola. Next base: position 52,810 of record VYZM01009032.1, read on the forward strand.
AACATTGTGTTTTACCACGGTTTATGTGTTCTTCTCGGCTAGACCCCCTGTCAGGCACCATGTTGCTGATGAGCTGCCAGCACCCTGCGCAAACCAAAAGCCATGGTGCCGGCATGGATGCGATGGTTCCTGGTGCAAGGGAGCCAGAGAGGGCCAGCCAGACAGCACTGGCGTCTGGGGCGGTCACAGAGCAAAATGCCTGTGCTATCTCCCCTGGGCATTGGCTGAAAGTGAGCTGGATTTTGGTGGCCAGGCGCTGACATGGGATGGAAATTATGCTGCTAAATATGTACTGTTCCCCTGAACTTTCTCCTGGCTTACGGCTTCTGCTGCTCCAGAAACACCGTTTCTGCCTCAAAAATGCCCAGCAGATGCTTCATGAGTAGCCCAGATGACAGAATTATCATCATCATTTTCTTTCCCTGCAGTATCAGGCTCTGTCACGGGAGGAACTCTGCCAGCGTAGAGTCGGGCAGCATCCTTGCCTCACAACATGGTTACGAAAACATAGTATCTAATCATCTGGGCCCGGCGTGCCCTGTCAGTCTTCGTGTTGGACAGGCTCCCGGTGGATGCCTGCCCTTGGCTTCCTGCTCCCACGCTCCTGTCGGAGTGGGCGTGTAAATGACTCAGATAAAATTTGACTGCCTGGTATAAATCTGGTGCAGGGGTAATTCAAGACAGGGACTTTGGGGAGTCTCTTTTGTTGTTGAACATCAGCAAATGTGGGAGACAGCTTTGTGAGAATGCTCTTTCACCAACTTGCTAATACCCTGGCTAGAATTCAGTATTCACTGACCTCATAGTTTGTTACTTAAGATTAATCTTGACTTTGGAAAAAGTTAGTGAAAAAAAAAAAAATAGGTAGTTCTTCTTTCTAATGCTGTATAGGAAAAAATAATTTAACCACAGGAGCTAGATCTTCCACTGGCAGAAGTCAGCATGAGTACGTTGTCCTCATTTATTGTTATGGTCTGAATACATCTGATATGTGGAAGAATTTTTTTGTGTTAAATGGAAAATGTTGAAGTTGGTGGCAGAAATCTTGTTAAAAAAAAAAAAAGGCACAACAAAAAACCCCAAAACACATGTTCCAATTTACAGGTCAGTTGATATCCTCCCCTGAGGCTGCCTTAATTTCTAGTTTGGGCACGTCAATAAATCAATGCCACAAGCCATCAGCGAGGCAGTATCCAGCAAAGCAGCTGCCATGTGAACACTGCACTCAGAATCCAAAAATGCGTAGCCAAAAATCTCTCAATACATTTTCCTACTTCATTAGTTTCTGCTTTACATAAAAGTAGCTGTCATTTTTGCAATGAATAATCATGTCTGCCTTAAGATAGATATGTCTACATGATATGTTTGTTAAATAAAGAAGAGGAAATAAGTTCCTGTATGGAACCTGTAATGCAACTCTGAATGACGGTATTTTTTTTTCTTTTTAATATATATTTCATTCTTTAAGCACAGATTTTGTGCTTGTTATATGTAGCTGCTGAGGCAGTAGATAAAGCAGTATCATTTCACAAAAAAAAACCCAAAAAAGTGATGATTTTATGTGTATATATCACAGAAGAATACTATTGCTATGATTAATAGAGGGTTGTAACACAAATAAGACTCTCTGGAGAGTAGACATTCTGCCTCCTGCTATGTGCATTTTTCACTGCCATGCAGAGTGGCTATTAAATGCTCTCTTATTGGATCCTTAAGGTTTGATTTTCCTCTAATTTGTGCTGGATGCATTTGAGCGGGTGAATACAAATCACTGCCATGGCTGGACCCCTGCTGTCCACTGAAGCTGCAGAAGTGCAACTGACTGCACGGTCTTCAACGGTAGGAGTTGTGTCTGGTTTGTGCTGACAGGTGGGGATCTGGGAAAGGGGGGTCCCCCAGTGCACCCCGAAGTCTTCGTGCCCCAAGAAGATAAAGACATCACGAAGACAGGGAGGTGGGTGACAGAGAAGCATCATAATTTCTTCAGCCTTCAAAGACTAAACCAGTACACTCTCAGATCTCTCAAAAGATCTGTAACTTCTGAAAACTGAAATGTCCAGCTTCAAAAAGGTATTATGGGCCACCGCCTGCATGGTGTCTGTCATGCTGGATACTTCCTGCAGAGATTAAACTAAACAAGTAGTTCCTGGAGCAGAGGAACTAACACAACCTGGTTTCCTGCTAACCTGTCTCACAAGGTCTCTTCCCCCCTGGATTCTGTGTCCCAGACAGAAAAAGCATATGATAAAGCTTTTCTCTAAGGGGAGACATAAAGAACAAACGCTTTTCTCCTCTTGGTCACCGAGGTGCAAAAAAAGGCTTAATGTACTGGAGACCGTGACCCCCACTGTCAAATCTGGTCAAGGAGACTAATGAGGGTTAGGAATGGGGAACAGAAACAGACAGACAGGCACAGCGTGACTGCATAGACCTTGTTTCCTTAGGAAACTGGGCTCAAAACAAAGCACACAAGTCTGGTATATTTATAGTGAGAGAGGTGGGGGGCTTTCCTTTCCAGAGGAAACGCACCGCTTTCCTGGGCCTGATCCTCGCTGTACTGGAAGCCACATTAGTTCATGCCGCCTGCAGACCCTGTCCTGCTTTTCCCAAGCTGGAAGCCTCTACAAGTTCTGGAAGAAGTTAGCAGTGCCTGCAGAGGTATCAGAAGATACCTCAAGCACTCCAAGGGAACATTTATTTCTGTATCAATGCTATGTATAAGGTAGGTCTAAGGTGTTTATGATATATTAAAGAGTCAGTCAACCGAGATAAAAATCAGCAAAAGAGAAAGGACCATACTGAAGACAAGTTGCCCCAGCTCCATCCCATACTGCAACTTAGCAGACACTACATGTTACCAAGTACCAATTTGTACCTTTTGAGTGGTATGATGGTAGCTGCCTGCCAGAGTATGGTGCTTTCCTTCGTAGGTGGGAAATGAAGAAAGCAGAGGGCAAGGCTGAGGCGAAGTCAACCCAAAGTCCAGAAACCAGGCAAATTGTTTCTGCTCTCAGATTTGAAGATCCCTCCCAGGGAAGAGAAGAACTGCATGAGCTAGAAGAGGCAGTATTGTTCAGTGAGCTAAAGCACTTGGAAATCTAGAATTTTTCTGCTCTACCACAAACTTGGAAGCCTCTATGTGCCTCAGATGCAGCCCAACCTCTCAGGAAGCCAAGAGACATATAGATACTGGGATACTGAATACTAAAAACACCTATTAAATCTAGTGCCTGACAATGCAACATTGTTCTCAATTTGAAATTTGTTGGAGTTCTTTTGTGTTTCAGGTTCTTGTGTTTAGAATTGGCCATGGAAGGGTTTTCTGCCTTGTACTCAAAATACCCAAACCAGGCTTAGGTTACTAGTTAAACATTATGAAGTGTTTTTTAAAGACCTGTAAAATCCAGAGTTACTTGTTATACAGCTAAGCTTTTATTATTTGATCTTTCATGCAGAAGTATTTGAAAAGCCAAGAATAAAATGTCTTTCCTCCTGATACATTGATCTTGTGTCTACTGATCACAAAAGCAGATTAGAGTACAACTCTCCACCCTAGCTGATACTTTGTGTTTCTTGACAGCCCCCTGTAGCCTGTACTACATAATTGCCGGTGGTTTTTCTTTTCGGGGTGTGATTTCCAAGACTAAAACAAAACAAGGCATTCAGAGATATTTCTAATCTGTTACTCTACCTCCTCTACTACTTCCCTATGGATTCTTACAGCCATACCTTTCTGGCCCTTCTGTGGAGCTGAATGTGAGATTATCTTAATTGATTATTTCAGTTAATTGCAAGATGATTTTGAAACAAGCTTAACCATAAAACAAAGCAAAAGTATTGTTTGAATTTCTCACAGTTGGGTCTTGCAGCAGCATGTGCAGGCCGGTTTCCATGTTTTAGGATAGTCATCGTTTTTCTATGACTGTTTTATGCCCATGATCAATTTACATCCTTAGCCATAATTTATAAAAGATTTCACCGTGCATCTTGTCCAACATTTACTGACTTGTACTGTCAAGAGTACAAATGTATCATGGTGTTTAATGAATGTCTGAGGAGTTAACCCATTTGCTATGAATAGCAGCAGACCACAGCAGAGGAGTTCCTTGTGGTTGTGAGCAAAAGTTAATAAAAGGTGTATTTGGTACCTATTGTTCTTCCTGACACTGGCTTTTTGTTGCCTTTCATTAAGATCTATTTAAGAATTAGCAGTCTGATTGCCTTTCTTCGTATAATGTCATGCACTTTATGGCTCAGTGGGGAGGCATGCTGACTTTCAGCAGTGGAAGTGCTAACATGTTCTGGGAATGGTGTCATAGAGGTAATTGAACAACATGCTTTCTGTTGCACTGGGTTTTTTTTAAAGTCAGGTCTGAACACATCTCTGTACAACTCTGTAACGGAGATTAAAAACAAAGGCCTGATCCTTCTCTTGCTCCTGCTGGACTAAGTGCAGAGAAGCTTTTTTGGAGCCAATGCAGTTACATGAGTGCAAGCGAACCATAAGACTTGGTGTTTTGAATTTTGCATAAAAGGTGTTTTTAATAGCCTGCAGTTTTCTTGGCATGAACTGCATTCATAACTCAAGACATTCATGGTGGGCTCAATTTACGCTGTGCGAACATTTCATCCAGCTGGGATTTAATGCAAAACTGGTAAATGTTCATGCGTGTATCCACTGACCTCTGCTGCATAACTGCCACCGGAATCTCCAATAGGACATTAGTATCTCTGAATCAAGGTGCTATCTAAGACTATTAGTGTTGGCAAGGCCGAATACAGAAGCCTTGTACTGCCACTTGTGCAACACGTGACTGGAAACATACGCTCCACACCACACTCGGCCTCTCCTGTTAAATCCATGCCTGAGTGAGGATGTGATTTATTGCATAGTGACCAGGTTAATGTGTGTATCTGTACTCAGACTTGGAATGAGAATAACAACATGTAGACAATAACGATGGAGTTTCATTCACACACAATAGGTTTGGAGGCCTTCAATAAAACAGAGCACTGTGGATAAAAGGGGTATTTAGGAAGTTTCTGTGTATATGATATTTGTGCTTTTGTCGCTGACTTACTTCCAATAAGACAAATAACAAGGAAATTACAGCATTTTTATAACCAGTACAGCGAAATAGTATTTTAAACCCCTTTTATTTCAACATCAAAGCATACATAAAAGAATAATTTGTTCCCAATGGAATAACAAGACAAGACAGGACACTTTGCTGTCTTTTAAAGCAGGCGTCCTTTTCTTGCCAAGAGCTTGAAGAAAATAGACCTGCTCAAAATGGCGAACTGATGCTTTTTGGCCTGTTAGCAAACTAATGTCCTCAATATGAGGAAGAGTCAAATCATATTTGATTTGAGAGAAAAAAAAGATTAATGAGGTAAATTACATGGAAAAGAACTAGGAATACTCACTATCAAATGCATATTGTAATTATATTTGTTCCTTTGAAAGCTTAAAGAAATACCAACATTCAATCAAAGAGGAAACCATAGCAATTTAAGAGCCGGGAATAATTTTCCTCATTAAATCAGCTCCAAATCCCACTGCAATCAGTACAGAGCCTTTCTTCCACTCCTCTTTTCTCCTTCCCTTCCACCACCTCCACTGCATTAAAAGGACGGCGTTGGGAGGTCTGTGCAAGGAGCGCGCTCTGTGTCTTGCCCATGTGGTGTCTTGCCTGTTGATAGGAGCACCACGTGCGCAAGGTCCCATTCCACCCGGGTTGTGCCTGAAGAATCTTTGGAGGAGGCTTGGCTGTATGGGACTCGGGCGAGCCTGGTCCAAAGGGCTGCCCTTAATGGACAGCGTGGACCTGGGCTGGAGGAGAAAGTGCCTTGCTGCTGGGACACATGTTCAAAGGACCTTTCCTGCAGCAGCCGGCACGTGCAGAGTGTCAGCCACTGCGGTCCTGCGTGCACGTGTGGGCATCCATCACCGCCCCCCGGCGCTTTGAACGAGCACTTTGTAGATGAGTAGGGAAGAGGTAAACCGAGTGCGTGGGGGAAGGGGAGGGGGGGAAGGCGGGTGGGGAGGAAGGAAAAGAAATGTGAGAAAGCTTTAGATGTAGTCCAAGTGTCCATCTGGTGGGTCCTTCTGATGTTCCCTCGCCGGAGCCCTCCCACTGAGCATGTCTCAGAAGGATCCCTCCTTTCTCCCTCTCCTGCCAAAAACTGAGTCAGAGGCCGGTTGTGTTAGAAAGGGGTCATGAAAGCTTTGTTCAGCCTGTCCCTGTAGGGTGTTCGTTTCTTTAGGAGGATATTTAAGCTGTCTGAGACTTGGTTGTTCCTATCCACATGAAGCTGAACAGCCTCAACCTGGGAAACCAGCGCCTCAGAAACTCAGCTGGAAGGTGCCATGCTAGGCAAAGCCTGGGGTTGCTTCGCCTCCTAAGCCAACTGCTGAATCAAGGGGTACTTTGGGTTGCTGATTATTGTTCCTAACCACATTTCAAGTTGCTCATTTATCCTGACTTAGGGAGGGAGAAGGAGCAAGGGGAAATACCTGCTGTGAGCACAGCAGATAAGTTTTTGACCCACTGCTGCTCCAGGGGAAGAAAATACCTTACTGAGTGCCTGGTCTTTTCTTAGCAGACCTGGTGAGGGATGGGAATTCAGACTTCACCTATGCACCTCTTCCTCCCGCTCTCCCGGGTCTCCCTGGAGTCTGTGTCCGCAGCTGAGCTGCTTGTGGTCATGCAGGTGGCTTTTGCAAGAGCTTGAGAGGGCATCTTGTCTTCCCATTGCTCCCAAAGCCAGTGGAGCTCCCAGTCACAGCTGGGGCTGCAGGAAATATCTGTAATGTTATTGGGCTGCTTCTAAGTCACCAATTTTGAAAATGAGCTTTGCTGTTTACTAGGTTGGATTTTTACTTTTAAAATTCAAATTTTTTTTTTTTTGAGTAGGGGGGGAATTACATTTTACATTTTACATTTGTTCCTCGGACAGTGGGATTAACATCTGGAGAGATACTGGGAGAAGAATATACGGCGTAAAAAAGCTCAAAGGAGCCATAGAGAGAAAGGTAAAAGAAACTGAAATATTGGAATGAAAGTACTTGATTTCAGAAAGACTGTCATGAAAGTCTGGGGCATTTAATAGTTACATAAGGGAATAAGAAATAAAAGATAATTTTGATATTCTACTTGCTTTAAAAAACACAAAAAATATGTTTTTTTTTTTCCATTTTACTTTCGGCTTGGAACCTACAGGTTCAAATTAAATTTAAACAGATGTGCATCAGCTATTTAGTTTCAGACTCCTGAAGAAGGTGCACATCTGCATTTCCACTGATATAAAGTGACACACAACCACTATAAAATGAAAGCTGTTGTCCAACAGAGCTATTTGTCTTCCTCATTTAAGACAGAGAAACATTTTAAATGAAAATGTAAACAGGCCATTAAGCCCGACTATAGGAGGATGCCAAAAAGGTTACTTCTAAAAACACATGCTTGAAATCAGAAATCAGAAAATGAAAAATGTTAAGACCTCATCCCTGGCTGGGAGGGAAAATGCACAGTGGGGACAGAGGGAGATACAGCAGGATTTGAAGAGACTCTTGTGTGCAGTAGTTATTTTAAAGACTTAAAAAGAAAAAATACAGAATTTTATATTATTGAATTACAGGTGGGAGGTCTCTTCTGTTAATATAGTGCTCGGTTTGCTTCTTGCTGAGGGTCTGGGCTCAGAGTCTGTTCACAGAAGAGAAATAAACACACTCTTTCCTGCGAATGGTGGGAAGACAGGGGCAGCTCCTCAGAACTGCTGTAAGTCAAAGCATCTCCAGCGATGTCTGTGGAGCCACACCAGCTTATATGAGCTGAAGACCTGGCCTAGAGTTTCCAGTCAACCAAAAATCCATTTTGGTTTGCTCTTTTTGTTGTTTTTTGTTTTTCCAATGTTTAGCAGCATGCTGGGGTAACCTTGGTGGGCATTTAGGACATACATCCTCTGCCATAGCTCAGCTCCTAAGTGGAGCTGGGCGCAGCCACCATGTACAGAAAGAGGAGTGATAAGGGGATGCATGTGTATGTGCAGCCATTCAACTGCCCTGTGCCCACGCAGCTAAGAGCATTGGCTGCATCTAGTGGCAGAGAGGAGGCAAGAATCCTACATGGCCCATAAGCCTTCTCCCATAACTCTATTCCTGCTGTTCCAAAGGTCTTTCTCTTTTCTAAGTCTTTTTCCACATATATGTGTATCTTTTCTTCCATTAGCCTGTTTCTGCACTTGATTTCAGCTCTTCTAATCATGAGTTATTTCCTTGTCTCTCTTTTTACCCTGATATTCCGGCTTCCTTATTTTTCCTTCCTTTTATATTGAGTAGGAACATTTCTAAATGGCTAAGTGACATTATTCAGTGGGAGCTTTCTCTTTCCACTTCCTCCTGGACTGCCCTAAATTGTGTTTGCTTTCCCTCCCTAGTGCTCCAACAGGAATAGTGTCCTACTATCCCCTCTGCCAACACCTTAAGCCTTTCTCTGGTCATTTCTTGCTCATGTTGTCACATCCCAGTCCCTCGGTCTGTTCCAAATCCCTCTGGCAAGCTTGCCACCTCTTACCATTTATTCCCTGTCTCCTTGATTCTGCATCCCTGCGCTGTCTTCATCTCTTCTTTTCCCTCCAGAACTGTTTGAACTCCTTAAGCCCTTCGTATTTCATACCTTACCTAAAATAGTGCTTTTACTTCTGCTACGTTCTTTCCTGCCCTTGGTGATCTGCCGTGACTGTTCCTTTTGTCTGTTTTCCCCACTGCTGCCTTGGGGCCCCTTTCCATGCTGCCTTCTGATTAATGTGTGTCAGTGCCCTCCATTTCCTTCTCCAAATCACTTCTTGAAAGCCCACCTATTCTATAAAATGCAGCCATTTGAAAGTTGCTCTTTGGGGCTGGCAAGGAGCAATACCACCTTATTTGATGGCGTGAAGCCAGTACAAAACCAGTACAACCAGTGCTTTCACACTTGGTATAGCCACCATTAGCCATTTTGCTGCAATAATAAGCTCTGTGGTGCTGATTTTCACCTGTGCCATAGACATCCCTTAAGACATTGAGAAGCTAGGGAGGAAAAATGGCTTGATGGCTTCTGCGCTTCCCTAATTTCCTGGGTTTGCGTGGGGTAGAATGACTGTGGCTGGGTCACTGAGGTTTTGCACCACATGGGCCATCACCACAGATGCCATAATATCTTCCCATCCTCCCTACTTCTCTTCCAGACATGCCAGTCACACTCCATGGCAGAAAAGTTTAAAGGGTGTGAATTCTTCCCACTGCAGAGGCCCTGTGCCAAGCAGGCGTTTCTCTCACGTGGAGGAAGCCCCAGATGGTCCAAGCTGGGGAGTCTTTGGTCCAAGGCATAACTTTTGATTTTTGCTTAGTATTGTGTTTCTCTAAGGGCAGCAGGCAAAGTTTCCGTGCCTTATAAATATGATTAGCTCTAATAACTCAGTAATAATAATGTTTTTTTGAATGAATATATTTTTATGAGTGTAGTTATGTTGCTTGTATTTAATAATTCTAATTTAAAGACATCTTTTTGCAAAATTCCTCAAATTAAATTGCAATTATCCCTTTTCCTGTGCAATGGATTATGAGTGTATGTTGGATCTACTCTTACATTTTTTTCTTCTCTCTAATCCAGCCAAACCCTTATAAGCAGTATTTTACTTATGTTAGAGCTGTGTCTCATTGATATTACGGGCACTGCAACCTGACTGTGTTTGGGGGTGTTTATTTTGGCTGTTGCATCATCACATATTTAGACGAGAGGAAATAGCTATGTGCCTTCTAAATTGCTAACACTAAGGGGAGCACTTAATCTTTAGAATATCTTAACTATAAATCCAAAATCAACACGTGTGTCAGAAAACACATGAATTCTTTGTGCCTAAATATTCAAGGATCATGATTAATGCTCAATGCAAAACACACACGAGGTGCGTGGAAATGGAATGCCAGTTGCTTTAGGTCCCATTAAAGAACCTCAAAATCTACATTTAACGATATTCCTGAAAAATCCTATGTATACCTCCTGAGCTATTTGTGCTTCTTTCCTGCTTGCCTGCTGTAAGTCTCCACGGGTCAAGCACTGTGTCTTTTCGCCCCGTCTCCAGCCTTTGAGTCAGAGTCACCCTTGGGAAAGTCAAGGTGAGGATAGAGATGGTGGGCGCAAAAAGAAGAGCCTGTGCCTTGCCAACAGCTCACCACCAGCTGAGTCAGCCAAGGGAACACAAAGGGATTTACCCAAGAGGCAGGACAAAGTGGCCCATTTCCCTGCTGCGGGCAAAGGCAAGACAAGGACTTATGAATCCCAGTTCTTCAGGGTCGTCTTCCTGCTGCTCCTGAGGCCTCTTCAGAAAGGCAGCTCCTCACTGGACCCAGTGGCCTGTGGCTAGTGTAAGAGCCAAGACTGCATGGGCAGCCTGGTCGTGCTGCCGGGAGGCTGGCCTTCGCAATGCTCAGAGCCACTGGTGGGTCCCCTCTACCCTGGGACTAGTGCAATGCTGAGACTTCAGAAGCAATTGTCATGTGAAAAGCTGAGCAGATTCAGCCCCAGATATATACCAGTGCTGAGCAAAACCTTCCTTTAGAAGGCAAGTCCCCCTTGGTCCTCATCATTGCAGATGGTGGTGCTGAGAAACCTGTGACAGCTGAACTCCATGCCCCGGCTGATTCAGTGTGTGGCCATGGCCCCTGCCCTTCAGTTACCTGGTGACACTGCGTTTCCCTGGGGAAAGGCTTTTATGTAAATGCTGCTTCAGCAGTTGTTAAAGCAATGCCTTCCCACATTCATGGGTATGATGGACATTGCTCCTTGAACACAGGCACGCTCCTCAGATGTACTTGTGCTTTGCATCCTTCACGTTTGAAGTGTGATGCACACAGAGTATTCTCTAAAATGTACTGTGAACTGAAGGAGTGGTTTTAATCTCATTCCGCGAATATGTTTTACTCGGTCTGTAAGACCTCCTCAAAGAAAGCTGTCTCAACAATTCTACTGCACTTTTCCTTCTCTATAATAGCAAGAGTTCGTGAGTGTTTGGAATCTTTTTAAACACCTACTTTAAAATGGATCTTTTCTATATCATTTATTTACTTTTTTAACATTGCAAGACAAAGTTCAGTATCACCAGTGAAATGCCCAGAAAGTTCAATGTTATGTGAGGTTAAAAGTCTTTGAAATGACAAGCAGCGTTTTAACACGTTTTGACTCTTCTGAGCAAAGCAGCATCTGTCAGAATCCTGCAGCCACCGATGGCGGCGCAGGTGCAGGGATGTTTATTCTGTATGAAAACATCTCTTTTTTTTTTTTTTTTTTTTTTTTTTTTGTTCCTGAGATAACTTCACTGGAATATCCCACAGATAAATAGTTGATCACACATCCATTTTTCCGTTTTTACTCTGGAGGATATATCTGCCATGATGGTATCATTTTGGCAGTGTGAACAGATGTGCAAGGTGTATTAAAGACTTACAGGCTGCAACTTTATCTGCTGATGAGCTGGGAAAGGACTTAACTATGACACTGCAAGTAGTAGTAGATACAGCAGTTCCACAGTTTTCTCCACTGTGATATTTTATAGCCCATTGTTACTGGGAAGCAGCATTCTTAATGCCGTTTAAGTTGTGAAGGTAGCACTCCTGAGCGCTTTTGTGGGGATGCTATGGGCAGACCAAGAATAAAGAACCAAAAGAAACTGGAAGAGAGAAGAGACCTTTATTTAAGGGCTTCTCAATTCCAATCAGAAACTCTATGAACAACTTTTCTGGGCTCAGAAAGAAAAGTGCAGTGATTAAATGCAGGCATTATCCTGTTGCAAGCTTAAAACTCATTTTCCTGGGCTTTGTCTTGCAGTGCAGTCTGCCCATATTATCCACCATTTACAAACTCCTCAAAACCTTTCCTAACCTCGCAGGGAGAATGCAGGACTGTGTGTTATGGGATCTAGATGAGACTGCTGGATAGTGAATTAAGAAAAACAGATTTAATTTGGGAAAGAGATGCTGGTGATCACGATCTTTTAGGAAGCTCAACTACCTGTTTTCACTGATGCAATTGAAGAAAGGTGGTTGGTGTCTTTGTTCAAAGCACGTACCTTGGCAAAAGAGAGTTAATGCTTCAGGTTTCCTCCCAGTAGTAAACGGCCATTGCCTGCTTTCAGTAACTGATATACTGGAAAATAAGCAGAAGCATTTTGGTTAGTTATGTAGGTGTAGAAGCTATGGTTTATTTTGTGATTGTGGTGCATGTGTGGATTAAACAAGGGGGTCAGCTGATTTTGGAATTTAGGACCACGTTATGACTTAACCAGTGTTACAATTGAGGAACACCAGTAATGGCAACCGTCCTTCTCTCACGCCTCTCACATTTTTCTAGATCCACTTTTCTTTATTTCTATTCCACTTGATATTATTTGAGTCTCTTGTTTTGTTTTCATTCAAGAAGGACTCGTGCAATGGTTCAGCTCTACTCCTGCCAAGTGCAGTTTTAGGCACAGTGTGACCCACTCGAGGTTCCATGACCAGAAACAACTCACTGAGTGTTTAATTTATTTGTCGACCACAGGTACATGATGAAGAGTGACTTGAGTGAGAAAGTGCCCTCTGACTGCCATGCTGCCCTGGCTGCATGGTCCCGCACCGGCACTCAGAGCAGTGGGACCCCAAGCTGCTGTGCAGAGAGCTGGGAAAGCAGCAAATTCTGGTGCTCGCCATGAGTTTGCTCTAGCCAGCAAATCTACAGCAGTTAAATATCGGACTAAATAAAGACTGCTGGGATTTAATTTTACTTGAAAAATACAAGACAAAGCAAAGCATGAAGTAATGGCTTCCCATTCCTTCACTTTGCCATCACTCTGTTTATATAGCCCGGGTAGCGACGTCTCAATTTAGAGGAAAGACTGCATTGCTGGTAACAGGTGTACGCCACTTACATCTTTTGGCTGCAGTCCCTCAGTCCATGGCAGGCATCATGGGGCCTGATCATTCTGGAGTCTCTCCTGCTTATGTGGGATTGGGCAGGTTTCAATTCAGTGTGATTCATAGCGGGTAGATTTTCAGTAGCTGGGTGCTATTTTAAACAAACAAGCACATGTCTTGCATCCCACCTACAGAGCCTCTCCTATTCCTGAGCCCATGCAGTCACTGTATGAGAGCAGGAATCCGTGTGCTTCCTTATGATGCAATTTCCCCCAGTGCTCCTTTCGCAACAGTGCTTGGATTAAACTTAACCAGAACACCTTGGAAAAAATGTAGACCTCCTTTCAAAACACAACAGCTGAGTATTATGGGAGCATCACATCCATCCTAAATTATTAGAGGCAGTACTGGCAATATACTTAGTGACAGACTCTCACTTGACCAGAGAGAAGAGCTGCCATGGTTAGACAGGCTGGATGGGCAACTGCTCATTTGCCATTATCACTAGGCTGTATTAAGACTGACAAAAAATGCCCAACATATCTGTCAAAATTACTAGTTTTCCCACACCAAATCTGTTGTTGCAGATTTTGCCAGGTGGTATTGATAAATATAGACTTTTGAGTTAATTTTTCTAGTGTGTGAGGAAATGTTTGGTTTTGGGAAGAGATACATTGTGGTTAGCAGATTTTGTTGTTCAAAATTATGTGATGAGGCAGCAGTCCAAGGTGGACAATGTAAGCAAAGGAGAGTTGCTTCTTGCCCGGTTCTCTGATTAGAGAAAACTTTTGAGGTAGGAATTGGTTTTCTGTGACATTCCTGAAAGAATAATTTACTTGCATATACTCTGACATGCTCTGTCTGGCATAGATGGGTAAATAAAACAGTTGATGTTTTGAGGCTAGCTAGGCTCAGTATCACCAGTTTTTTTTTCTTTCTTCTCTGTGGGAAATCAAATGGTGCTGCCATTCAGTACCAAACAGGGATATTACGTGACAGAAGAGGTGTACTATCAATTGCATCTTTAATAGAGGTATGCTTGACGTGTAGTGCATATCTCTCAGGACACAGACTGGATAGCATGCTAGTCTGATTTCATTACTCCCATCTGATCTTGTGGCCTCAACATATTCATACCCTTTTTTTTTTTTTTGGTGGAGGCAGGAGTTAATACTCTAGCCCCATACAAACAAAGTTGCTCTCAGTGAACCACAGCGTGCCATATCACCATCTGGAGCGCATTTCTGGGAGAGCAATCAGTGCTGTTGTCTATCACTTCTCTCTACCAGCAGCTGTTTCCTGCCAAGCTCGTTGCCTCCAGGTCTCCACTGTTGTCTGCTCAGCTGGGTCTTTCTAGGCTGTGCAGATCATGAGCATCAGTCTGGGACAGCTGAAAAGCATATAGACCATTTGCTATACAGAGTTTAGCAGTGTGTCTGTTCTGGTCCCCTACAACCTTGATTCCAAGCATTAATGAAAAGATATTGTTATTGACTTAATTTTCCCTACAACCTTGATTCCAAGCATTAATGAAAAGATATTGTTATTGACTTAATTTGCCCTTTGGAATTCTGGGGGGGGGGGGAGGGGGGGGGAAGAACAGGGGTAAAAA
>VYZM01009032.1:67452-87538 GCA_013398915.1 Dromas ardeola
TAGGCATTTTTGCGTTGAGCTGTTTGGGGGGGGGGGGAAGGGGGAGGAAGCACAGTGGTAAAAATGCATGGTTTGCTGGCACATAGATGGGTAGGTATTGTCCGTATAGTTTCTGTCTTCTTACGAGGTGCAGCACTGGTGTTGAAAAGCATAGGCTGGGATTGTATCCATCACCAGTAATTTATACTACCCCTTCCCTCAGAAAAAGATTCAGCAGTAGCATCCTGTTCAAAATCCTAAAAGTTTTGAAAAAAACATCCCACCTGTTTCAGATAAAACACTAAACTCTGTTTTACCTGCTACGCAGAAGTCTCCATTAAAAGTCATGGTAAAATGAAAACTGAAAAGCTTAGCACTTATACGTGCTATGACCATAAGATGGAGATATTGGGCTACAAAAGAAATTATGTACTTCATTCCCTCACCACTTTGGTTAATGTGGGCTTATTTAAAGAAAAATGATGATGATTAGCTAAAATTAGTATTGTGGTAGGGATTAGAGACCAGCCAAACCAGGATGGCAGGGTGGTAGAAATAGGAAGTCTTGGGTTTAAAGTGCACTATTTAAAGTGAAAATGTGAGCTCCTATTGTAATAATTTCATCAGTGGACTAGGGTGTGCCTTTGTGTCACAAAAATATGTTGAAACATCATACTTTCAAATAGCAGAGGTAACCTCCATTCTGATGAGTGGGAAAATATATATAGCTCTCAAGGCAGGTAAAATGGCTTGTGGATTACACAGTCTATACAGATATTTTCTGATCTTTAATTATATCATCAGAGCACAGGGTCTAGCCAGCATTTCGCTCTCTGCAAGAGGTTCCAGGTCTGCAATAACTGAGTGGGGGCAATTTTTGGTGGCATTAAAGGAGAGGGAGGAAGGATTTGCAGGGGAAACTGTGAATGAGGGGTTTCCGCCAGCCACCCTTGGGGTGCATCTCAAACAGGCAACCTTTGCCTTTGTCTGGGTAGTCATTTTGTTAGTGAGAGGGTAATTTTACTTTGAAAAGCATCTTAAAAATAGTACTTTCTTGCGCAGCTGATCCACTTCTCTCTGCAGGTTTTCATGTCTGGCAGTCTGTTGTCCCCTTCTTAACTTGCCCCTGGCTCCAATTCTTGGTGATGTGTCCCCCTCAGAAGTGCCTGGAAAGTTTAAGTCAGCTGTACTTCATCTGAACTCAATGAATGGAGTATTTTTGCACAAGCAGAAATGAGGTTCATGGAGATTTCCAATTATTAGTTGTTAATTATCAATGTTGGAAGATGACGATTAGATAAGGGGAAGGGTGGCTTCTTAATACTGGAGAGGTAACTTCATCAAGGGTATAGTGGATTTACCATCAATTGAAATCTTACACTCCAGTCCAGGCGCCTGTCTAAAAGTGATGCTTTGTTCAGTTAGCATTTCTGACTTGTGTGTATGAGGAAGCCATGAATGAAATTCTGTGGCCTGTGTGGTGCAAGAGATTAGAGAAAATGATCACAGGGGTCACAGGGTCACAGAACAGCTGAAGTTGGAAGGCAGCTCTGGAGACCATCTAGTCCACCATCTGCGTTCAAAGCAGGGTCAGCTACAGCAAATTTCTCAGGGTCGCGTCCTGTTGGGTTTTGAGTATTTCTGAGGATGGAGACTCCACTACCTCTCTGGGCAGCCTGTGCCAGTGTTTGACCCCCCCATAGTAAAAAAAAAAATAAAAATGTTTTTTCTTATGTTTAAATGGAATTTCCGGTATTTCAGTTTGTACCTGTTTCCTCTTGTCCTGTCACTGGGCACCACTGAGAAGGATTTGGCTCCATCTTCCTTTCTCCCCCCCTCCAGGTATTTATATAGATTTATGAGATGCCCCTGAGCCTTCTTTGCTCTAGGATGTACAGTCCCAGCTCTCTCAACTTGTTCTCATACGAGAGATGCTCCAGTTCCGTCACCATCTTTGTGGCCCCCCTATGAACCTGTTCCAGTATGGCCATGTGTCTGTGGTACTGGGGAGCCCAAATCTGGACCCAGCACTCCCCATGTGTCTCACCAGTGCTGAACAGAGGGGAAAGATCATATCCCTTGATCTGTTGGCAACGCTTTTCCTAGTGCAAACCAGGATGCTGTTGACCTTCTTTGCCACATGGGCTCATTGCTGGGCCATGGGCAACTGGGGATCCACCAGGACCCCCTGAATCACGGAATCACGGAATCTTCAGAGTTGGAAGGGACCACTAGAGATCATCTAGTCCAACTCCCCTGCACAAGCAGGATTGCCTAGAGCACATGACTCAGGACTGCATCCAGACGGGTCTTGAAAGTCTCCACAGAAGGGGACTCCACAACCTCCCTGGGCAGCCTGTTCCAGTGCTCTGCCACCCTCACCGTAAAGAAGTTTTTCCTCATATTTGATTGGAACTTCCTATGTTCCAGCTTGTTTCTGCAAAGCTGATTTCCAGCTGGTCGGCCCCCAGTCTGTACTGGTGCATGGGGTTATTCCTCTCCACATGCAGGACTTTGCACTTCCCCTTATTGAACTTCATGAAGGTCCTGTTGTCCCATTTATCCAGCTTGTCGAGGTCCCTCTGAATAGCACCACACCCACCTGGTGTATCACCACCACTCCCAGCTTTATATCATCTGCAGACTTGCTGAGAGTGCGCTCTGTCTCCCATTGTCAAGGTTATTAATGAAAATATTTAACAGTATTGGACCCAGTATTTACCCCTGGGGCACACCACTAGTCACTGGACTCCAGATGGACTTTGTGCTGCTGATTACAACGCTTTGAGCCCAGCAGTTCAGGAAGTTTTCACTCCATCTCACTGTCCACTTATCTAGCCCATACTTCATCAGTTTGTCAATGAGGATGTTACAGGAGACAGTGCCAAAAGCCTTGCTAAAGTCAAGACAAACAAAATCCACTGTTCTCCCCTCATCCATTGAGCTAGTTACTTTGTTGTAGAAGGCCATCAGGTCAGTCAGGCATAATTTACCCTTCATAAATCCGCACTGAATACTCTCAATCACCTTCTTGCCTTTAATGTGTTTGGAAATGATTTCCAGGATAACTTGCTTCATCATTTTCCCAGGGATCGAGGTAAGGCTGAGTAGCTGGTAGTTCCCCAAATCATCCTTATTGCCCCTCTTGAAGCTAGCAGTGACACTCACTTTTTTCCAGTCTTGAGGAACTTCCCCCCGTTGCCATGGCCTTTCAAAGATTATCAAGAGTGGCCTCACAATAATATCTGCCAGCTCCCTTGAGTTTTTGTCTGCTCTGGAGAACTCAGTAGTGCCACCCAGTTTCCTGTATGTGTGTATTATCACCCAGATTCAACACAAGGTGAGAGCCCACCTTAATCCTCAATACTTCCTTCTTGTGATCTGTTTTCCATAAGAAAGTAGCCTGGACAAGGAGTGAGAGCCCCTTACAGCAGATGACCAGCCAGGACTCCTGGGGCACTGGGAACATGGGGGCCTTTGAGAACCTAAGTGCGGTTCCTGCTGGGGAACTCCTTCAAGGACCCTCTCTCCTTACACTGACCCTCTAAACACACGCAAGTTAGGCAGCATAAATATGCAAACAGGTACAGTGCCATACACTGACCCCGTGGGAGCTTAGTTTTGCAAATCACAGTGCTTATTTCTGCCTGTCAGTCTGGACTTAGGTGTCTAGCTGCAGTTAGTTACTTTTTTTTTTCCGTGTGAAGATAAACAGTACTATTGACATTGGAAATTACTCTTGCCAAAGGGATTTTGAACTTTAGGCAGCCGAGCTGGGGAGTATTGGTGTAAGCAACCCATCTGGAGTCGTATGATAGATGGGCAGCACAGCCGGGCAAAGCACCCGGGTGCCCTGACACTGGGCCCACGCTGCCTCCCCTCTTCAGCCACTGCACTCCTTAAGGTATTTTATTGCTTATGTCTTTCAGGACACGTGAAAAAGGCTTAAAATACACAAGACAAATTATCCGACATGATTCTCTGGAAAATGTTGTGTATCTTAAATGCAGCCAAAGTGCAGAGTGTATGCCAGTTGTAACAGTAATCACTCATTTTCTGTTTTGACCTAGCTGAGAAATTACAGACTTGGAAAGGAGTAATTTGAATGTAAGAATCTTTGCCGTTTCAAAGGTTTTCTTTCTTTTTTCCCTTCTGGGAGCAGCATGTGCTGTGTGAGTTGTTTCTCCACTTGTTCAGAACACATCCTACTTCATCTGGCCCTGCTCCCCTAAGGTAGTTAGTCTATTGGAGATACATAATTCTATCATATCTCACTTTCTGCCACTCAAGCTCTGTCTCAGACATTCACCCAGGAGCCAGAAGTGGAACTGGAAAGGGTTAAACATTAGAAGATCAGTGAATTGCAGAAGAATTTCTCACTGTTTCCAGGTCAAGTATTCATAGGTTGTTTTGTTTTGAGCTGTGACTTCTAGACTTGGATCATGTCAACATACAGAGCAGGGCTGACACTGAGACATCCATTTAATAAATATTTACTTTTCATGTGTGTGTGAGTGTGTGTGTGTATGCTTGCATGTGTATGTGCTCACATCTAATGTCCATCCTTAGTAGACGGATTTATCCCACTCTTTTGACTTGCCCGCAAGACAAGCCCAGGACACATATTTACTAGAAACAATACTCTGGAATGCATTTGTGGTTGTAGAGTGCATTTCATGGTATCCTGCTTTAAACTTGTATTAGTACTACTATTTTTAACAGCAGGGTAGCTGCATCACTCAACTGTTGGCCCTATGAACTGAAATAGAAAAAAATGCTCTTTACACTACAGTCTCCACTGATACAATAAGTTACGTTAAAAGCATTTCCTCATATTTATTGTCTTCTTAGAAATTAAATTAAAACATTTGGAAGGTTTTCATCCTTCCACTACTTTGTTTTGAAAAGCTTGTTGTTATGTGAGCTAAATAAGGAAGCTGAGAATTCTTTACAACGGGTACAGAAAATGTTGATATGTCAGTATGCAATGATTAAAATTACATGCAACGGTACAGGCAATAAAAGACAGTTATTTTCAAGTGCATGTGAAAAAATCATAGTTAAGATGAGACTTAAATGCACATGTTGGGATAGTGTATGAGGAGCAATGCCAGCATGCAGTAGTATTTATAATTTATGCTCCTTTGAAACAATCTTGTTTTTGAAAATCCAAAGAAATCACTTCAAAATTTCACGATCATCTGTCATGGTTAGGGTATTTTCAGGTTCATTAGATTTCTTGGATCAGACCATAATTTCCTCTTATTTATTTATTGCAAATTTAATCTATCAATCTTTGTATCGATAGGTATATTCTAAATTTGAACTGTAAGGTCCAAATGAGATTAGTGAGCCCAACAAGAGATCCTTCATGTTTTGCAAAGGCACAGCTCTTTCTAGCATGAATACTGCCACTTGCTTTGAATATTTGTGTATGCAGCTCTTTATTTTTAATATTCTCTGTAGACCTCAGCTGTCTTTAGATTAAGCTGGAAAAAGCACGGCTAGTATGTGAGTGACTTTTCGTATCTTATGAAAAGCCCCCAGATACTATTTATTCATCTGTGGTATAAGCCGCTGTTCTTCTGTGCACATTTACCTGCGCTGAAGTGTCCTTTTCTGATCCTTGCCTTTTAATCCTCCCGGGCCCCGTCCATGGCAGCCAGGCCACGAGGTGTTTGCCAATGGCAAGTCAAGAGTAGCCGGCAACATGCGGTTTTAAGTCCACGGAGCGAAAGGAGGGAGGTATCTCTTTTTGTCTTGGGATCTCTTGCGCGACTGCTTTGTACCACCCTTGCAGTAAAGCTGATTAACTCCGATCCTGATTCACCGTGTAATTCATCCAATAGCCATTCACCGCTTTATATATGACACAACAAAAACATTTTCATCTTGATTATCATCCCTTAATCTAAAACAACCGACCATCATCCGTAATGGCCACTAACATTTAAACGTATCCAAACCACATAAAAATCGCTCTTCAAACCACCGTTATTTAGGAAGTTATGAATCTGCTGCAATCATGTGCAACGGGCAGGCTATTTAGGAAGAGGAAGCTTCACCTGAACTACTAGAGTTAAAATCTTTTCCTCCAGGGAAATGTGACCTAGAGAAATGTTTCACATTATCCCAGGAAAAAGAGCCATGCTGAAAAGATTAGAAACCACCCCATGCACACATGCACACATATGCTTACATGCACGCACGCTCTCCCACCCCTAGCAGTACTGTGGGTCGCAGAAGGAGCAGTGCACTTTCGCAGGCTCCTGCCTTGTGCTCAAAGGAAATGCAGCAGACATTTAAATATTTCCAAACCAAACAAGACATCCTGAAGGACTCTCCTCCTGTGGCCTCATTATCTGCTTACATCTGTGTTTTTAAAAATCAAAAGAAAGGCTGAAGCAGGCAGAGCCACCCTAGACAGGAGCAGAAAGGGGAAGTCGAGAAGAAAGGAGAAAAAGTTTAATACCTTAAACCAGGCTGCCCTCACTTTCTGAGGAAACTGGGTTTAAAATATGTTGGTTGAAAATTAGAATAATCATTAAAACAAAGCATCTTTCTTTTCTAAGGTATCACATCTAAGTGTATAGCTTTTAAATCTATAGAAAAGCTGATCCTGCAAAGACGGTGGCAAGACCTGTTTGTAAGTACCTGATCATTCCTTTAGAGTTCAGGGACCAATTCTTCCCTAAAGCTGCACTTTTGCGTTTGCTTTCGAATAGGAAGATCTGGGTAGCAACTCTTCTGTCTCTGAGCCTTGGGTACCCGGCAGGGCCTGAAGCTGACATGATGAGCAAGCTGTTGACATGAGTAATAAGCTGATTCAGACAAGACCCTTTTCAGAGAGTGCCAAATGTCATCTGAGCCCCATCCAAGCCCGACGAGAACCTTCCAAAGGGTGTTTCCTACATCACCTACCTTCACAGTGTCTCCTCTTGTCCCTAACCCTCCCTGTATCTTTGCTTCAGTTTTGTGCATCTTTACACCAAATAAAAATACAGCCTGCCCCATTCTCCCTGATGGTCTTGTGCACCTACTAACATGAGAGGGTACCCGCTGCAAAATTCCCAATCATTTTCAGTGTGTGGGGAAGGAACTGCAATAGTGACTGAACGTTGCGCCTTACTGCCTGTAAACATTCAGCTTTGGGGAAAAAAAGAGTAATCAGCAAGGAATTTGGCTTCAAAGTCAATGGCATGATACTATGTGGTCAGGCTGCATTCTCCAATGCCGGCTGAGTAGCCCCAGAGAGATTGTGTCTTGCTGATGCAAAGTGTCTGGAAAGCATCTCCAGGACAATTGCTGCAAAGATGCCGTCTCACCTATAAAACAGGTTAGCCACAACCCGCGAGCTGGGCCAGCTGGGGTTGGCAGACCCATCACCAGCGTCATCCCTGGGAAAGGGCTGTGGGCTGCACGTGTGGGTCAGCCCCACTCTTTGCCCATTCCCACCCCTGCTGAAAAGCTGTCATCTTAGGACTGGGTATGGGGCTTGCAGAGAGGGAGAGGGCAGGTGTGAGGTAAGGGATTCAGATTTGGCTGAGAGTGAGGTGGAAAGAGAAAGAGAAGAAGCCTGAAGCAAAGGGGATGAGAAAAGGAGGACAAGAATAGCTTCCTTGTTCCTTGCCCCATCCATGTTCAACGGCTCTCCTCCCACTGGATACATGCTCTGTTTTTTCACCTTGAGAACATGGCCATCCTGTAAATAAACTATTTTTGTTTTTGAACATAAACAGCATCTCTACTTATGACATGTCTGCAGGTATTTGCCTTAGCAAAACCATGAGCAGCTCTTAATGCTATAATATTACGGCCCTCCTTGATAGACGTGTATATGGGTCAGCCAAGGTAGTTTTTTTTTGGCATTACAACTAAGTGCAGTTACAAGCTCTGAGGACCAGCTTTGGTGTTGCTTTATGTCATAAATCACCTCCTGCTTTGCATCTGAATTACCCTGCTGCAGAGGCAAAGGCTGCTTTAGGCACGCCAGGGAACAGGCTGAGGTAAGGACAGAGCAGAGCCAAGGAGAAAGACATGCAAGCAGCCCTGGGCACAAGGACTAAGCTCCCCTGGGCTGGAGGGAGCACAGGTGGAAAACGTTGGCCTGACCAAACAAAAAACACACAAGGAGACAGCCCAAGGGCAGAAACTGGCTCCTCACTCCAAACCCCTGCTTGCTTTTGCCCTGCTGTTCCTCCTGCACCTCTGCTCCGAGCAGCCGAGGTGAATTCAAACCAGCCCTCTTGCCCAAACTGGGTGCCTTGAGATATTCTGGATCCTGAAGGCCCTGGGACTGATGGGTGAGAAACAACCTTCAGTTTTAGGCAACAGGCTTCTGACCTGAAAGATGATTTATCTTGCTGAAGTGGCACACGGTTCCCATAGCAAAGGTGTCTTGGGTTTCCCCGATGAAACCTGAGGTTTGCCTTGAGAGATGACACACAGTGACCCACTTCGATGCCCCAACTGTGCCACTGCTCGTGCTGTTGGTGGTTGTTGCCGTGGCACTAAATCCTAATGGGGATCTGTCACATCTGAGTCTCTCTCTACGGCTGGGAGGCAGTTTCTGGGTACTGGCTGTCCAAAGGCTACAGATGAGCATTTTTATAGCCTCAAACTAAACACTGTGTCTTTCCGACTAGGAGAGTTGCCATCTCTGAAGTCCAGGATCTACTGGCTGCTGACATTTACATGAGAATTTATGGCTGTAATAAATTATGCTTCAGATTTTCCTTATTTGGAATAATTTTGGAGTATCTTTTCCCCACATTTTTTGTGGCAATGTAATAGAGTACATTTTAAAGAACCAGGAAGATGTTAATGTTACCTTTACTGCACAAAGAGTTGGATACAAAGCTTTCCAAGAAAGGAGTTTTTGGACAATGCAATGTTATTTATTTACTTAAGCCATTTTATAATACTCTGGCAGTCTTGCCCAATGGTGAGGTCTCAGGGAACTTTGACTTTTTTATTTTTTTTTCGTCTCTGTGCACAGGATGTACTTATTTCACTGATAAGACAAAAACAAGTCTTTTCTGAAGGAGCAAACCTATATTCTTTCTCAGTGACTTTATCTCTGCAGGCAGACTACAGGTATAAGGGAAACAGGAATACTGAAGTAGTCAGTACAGCTAAAGCTCATCTTTGAAGGAATCTGCAAATGATACCTATGTGTGAGCTAAATGCATTTTCATGCGGTAGCTAAAAATGCTTTTGATAAGTGCTACCATATATAGAGATCCTCATGTCCTCTCTGTTCAGAGAAACCATGTGAACTTCAGTAAGGATCTGATATGCTCGTAGTAACCACTTTAGCTGCCTAGAAATACCTTAGAGAGAGGAAAATAAAAGGCCTAAAGGGATAAACAGCAAATGGCCTATCCCAGATAAACGAAGGACCATATTCATCCCCATGCAGATTTCTCTTTTTACACATCCCCCCCGCCTTTGCGTTTGATGCATTTCTGTGTTTCCTTTTCTGGATTGAGCTTTCAAGGACTGATGGCTCTTCCCCTCCTGTAGTGTACCAAATGGGAAGGACTTCCCCTCATGCAAGACAGCCATCTTAGCTCCCCTCCTTCATTCAGAAAGGCCTTCCCATCATCATCATTTAATTCACATCTTTCAGCCTCCTTGGCTTCCCTCTGTCCTAGCCTGCCCTTTGCCTACTGCTTTCCTTTCTTTGGATTTCCCACTCTCCTTCCTCATCAGAATGACTCCAACTAGCTCTCTTTTGTCCTTTTTTGTCTCCTTTTTATGCTGCTGAACTCATACCTGTTTCCCAGCCCTGACCCCATATGTGTGTTTCCCCATCCTGTAGGTCAAAATCCTTTCTTTGTAGGCTCATTCTTTGTAACGCCACCCTCCCCCTCTAGTCATATCTCTGGGCTTTCCTGCTTTCCAGACACATTACCGGTGACACATTCCCTAGGTGTTACATCACAGGAGCAAGTGGATGTCATGCTTTCCAGGTCCCCCGGCAATTTTGGGTCTGCAGGCTGTAGAATCACAAGCGAAAAAGGGAAAAAGCCCTGTCAGCTGTGATGGGCTTGGTCATATCGGAATGCCACAGAACCAAGCTACGAGAAGAGCCTGTATCCACCTGCCCATGTCAGCAAGACCGCTCCATGGCTGGTGTGCCTGCTGCCCTCCATTTGCCTCTGCAGCCTCTCCACCGGCACCCCTGCCCTGTGCTCTCCATCCTTTCAGACTGGGACCACCCCTTTCGAACCAGATCTCTGGCTTCAAACCCCCGTGTCTCCCTATGACTCATTTTGCCGAGCTGCTTTGACTTGGATCTCAGCTGGAAGTCCCCCCTCTCGGGAGCTCCGTAGCCAGACAATGCGGCCAGCGATGCAGTTTGGCCTTTTCAAAACAAAGTAGGGTTTAAAAATCAACAGGGACACGTTGCTCCGATAACTGGGTTAAAATAACAAAAGAAGGCCCGCACGCGTGAATATGACTTAAGCTTCATTCTTCCCTCACAAATTTTGGGCAAGTTCCACGTAGTCTTGGCACTTTAGCTCTCAGGCTGGGAGAGGCAGGACACAACTCTCCGTCTTGCAGTTGGAAACGGTGTTAGACAGGAGTGTCTGTCAGCTCCGGGTCCGGATAGGGTTGGTGACACCCCAGCTCACTCGCCAAACAGGCCAGCGCCGGGAGGACCAGCTGCTTTCCGGTCCCCTGGGCGTTGCTCACCATTTCTGGGGGCATCTTACAACCACCCTTATTTCATTTCCTGCATGTTTCCTCCTCCCGGCCTCCTTTGTTTTGCTCTGTATGGAGAATAACAGCAAGGAAAGGGACAGAGAGAGAACTCATACCAAATATTTTTTTTTTTGTATTTTCTATGGGGTCTTCATATTTGCTGGTTTTCTTTCTCATTCTCATCTCTTCTTACTGGGTTCTCCAGATCACTGTTAGCGCCCATTATTAACAGGTGCATTTAGTAACAAAATACTGATATCTGCAAGTATACGGTGTTCCCAGTGCATCGGACAAGGTGATTTTATAAGTAAAATTGATATTGATAACAACAGCTTATTATATTTATAATGCAGTATCTGATCAGACCGTAAACTTCTCAAAACTTTTGTAGTAGGTTTTTCTTTCAGTTATGCTAACCCTGCCCAAGTAATCAACCAAAACTGATAAAACTTTTGCTTGTTTGCTTAATTCGCACCTGTGTAACTAAGATGAGAAGTTTATTCATGGGCCTGAAATACATTGCATACACCTTGGGAACTAATCTTCCAATTCTATCTAAATATTTCCAACCTGATTTCTGTACAATCAATCAATCAATAAATAAATAATCTGAACTCCAGCACCCACCATCCGTCCATTAAAGGCCTTTGATAAGATCTTGATTAAGTGTTTGCTAAAGAAAGCAAGGCTGTTACATGGTGAGAAGCCATGAACGGAAAGCTAGCTACGAGACTGGAGGCAATAAAGAAGACAAAATGGCGAATTTTTGCCCCTGAAAAAAGATTGGCAGAGAAGTGCCAAGGTCTGGTTTTGTTTAACATAGATATTGGCAGCCTGGAAAGGGGAATGGGAGTAAAGAAGTGAAATGTCTAAGCACCGATGAAGTTATTTATGTTAGTCAAAGCCTGGTACTTCAATGGGGGAGGCATGTCAGTGGGACTTAAGCAAAGCAGGTGACAGATAGACCAAAATTGGTGGCACATGCAAAACAGGACATACTAGAGGGGAAGGCAAAATATTCATGTGACTGGCAGCACTTGAAACGAGCTCTGGAAAAAGACTTGAGGTTTATTGAAGGCAGCTTAATAGAAACTTCTGCTCCCTGCACAGCTGTGAGCTGCATGTGGAGAGTGATGGGGACTATACAGCATCACGCTAGAAGCCAGCAGTGCAATCTTGTCTATTACTTGTTGTACAGGACCTGGCATCTTGCCCAGGATTCATCTCACCTGACTACAGAGCAGCCATCTTCACCTGAGCCCATCGCCTGAACTCTTTTGCAGCCAATGGAGAGAAATGTGCATGCTGAGGTTAAGATTCATACTCTCCTAAAGCAGAGATCTCTAAGAGGTCAAATCACTCTTTCTCTGATGCCTATTTTGACTACTTTTTCTGTAAAAGGAGTTTTGACAACCAGCTTTAGTGTCTACGCTGTAGAAAAATGCAGTGTACTGCCTAACCAGGTTTCACATCTTGTGAGGTGGAGATGAGAGGAATCACAACAAAGCGCTAGGGGCCAGAATGTCTGAAGATGTTGGTTATCTGCCTCAGGAAGGAGACAAGAGCAGATGTGGTAAAACCACTTAAAAATTAATAAAAACCTAATTAAGATGAATCAGGAGTTTCTGTCCTGGCATTAAGGTTAAAAGAAGCACAGACAAAATGCACAGAAAGAAACCAGCCTTTTAAATACCACCTAAAGAGCCCCAGGTACCTCCCCAGCACAGGATGCCAGGAAGGCCAAGAGTTAAGTTCAAAGACTGAGTGCAACCTTCACCCTCAGGGTGGCTGGTGTGGATGCAGATTGTCTCATACTTGCCTGCTGCAAAATTCCTTGCATTTCCTGAAGCAGCTGGTGCTAGTGAAACGGACTGAACAGGTTGAAAGAATATCGTATATATGTGCAGCATCCACCTGTGCGCTTGGAAAATAAATTTATGCTGAATTTGGTTGACAGTTCTTAGACTGCCAAGTGGGTATCTTGGGAGATGGATGCCCTGGCAAAATTCCGTGCAATGAGTGATCTTCCTAAAACAACGAATGACATTCAGGATGTAGATCACACCCTCCAGAGACACTTCACCATGAGCAAGCAGGGGATGCTAGATTCCTTACTGCTTTATTTGAATCCACCAATTTCATTCCTCTTTCAGACACAGGATCCTGGACCATATGGGCTTTGGGTCTGAACTGATGAAGAGCTTGCTACATTTCCTTAATGACATAAGTCCACCTGAAAGAGCATGAAAGAATGTGCACTTTATGGGGCATATGTTTTTTTTCTAGGCTTCTACCTACTGCCTGTGTCTGTAAGGGTGTGAGAGCTGTGTCAGGTCCTCTTTCTGGTGGAAGGAACCGAGGTTGTGAACGACAGCTGTGCAGGCAAGAGAGGAATTTATTACCATCTCCACAGAACAGGCCGTGCAGAACATATGCTATAAGTGGGGGCTTTCCCAGCACTGGGGGGTCTTCTGTCAGCTCTGCCTGTACTCAAGTCCATCCTGAAGTGCTGAGCTTGGGACTTTTGTTAGCTGCATGTTTCTTCTTCTGTTTTTTTTTTTTTTTTTACTCTGCATTCAAAGGACTAAATAGTGAGAAAGAGCTCTGGCTGTTTCAAACGGCATACAGGAAATGAACAAGCTGAATAGCGTGTTTGCCAGCACATGGATCTTTTTGGCATATCTAACGCCGTCTGAACTATGGGTTTGCCTAATTTTTAGCCATTACTAGCCAACCATCAAAGGCTTTTCCATACCAAAGGAGAACCATGATTTGCTGTGGTGCATGCTCCTGACTAATAAATATGTCCTGAGATGCCCCTGGATGGGATGGTCTGTTTCATATGAGCATCTGTTTTCTGTTTTTCACCCTTGGAATGTGGTTCCTGCCTGAGAACCCTGGGGGTACTTACATCCAGAACCAACTATGGGCAGGTGGAAACTGCTCAGATGTCTTGTATTACTCTTAGAGCCATCGCTGGGGAGGCAGCCAGCCCCCAGGTGATGGGCAGTGGTGGCTGAGAAGGAAGACAGGACACTCCTGGGACAGACAAATGTCAGCTGCTTACTGCAGATACTTTTCTACTCAATGAGAGCATGGCTTTTTGATCACATTTCCATCTGAGGCTGAAGGATGGAGCCAAGAAGGAGCTAATCAAATAAAATACTGACTGGTAGAACTTGCCCATCTCTGCTAGGCTAAATACCAAGTTTGTCCTTTTGTTCTTACCTGTGCCTCCTTTGGGTCTGATCTGCTGAGTTACTATGAGTCCGCCCTCATCTATTCTGGTGGTCTTCTCTTTTGACCTCTTCTTTCAGAAACGAAGGTGGAGAGTTCCTGGTATTTTCCTTTAGGGAGTGGGAACTTTGGAGAAGACAATCAGCAGGCTACAATAAAAGAAAAAGTTTCAGGCATCCTAGTTCTTCTCTTTGGATTAAGCATGTGTGGATGTCTTTTACTGAGGGATATCTTTAAACCCTGGTCCTGTAGTGGGGCTGCAATGCAAGCAATTCATCTGTAACAATAAGGAGGAAATCAGTGGGAAAATGTAGAGGAAATGTCAAGGGCTTGCAGAGATCTGCATATCTAGTGTTATAATATTAGAACAGAAACAGCGATGTATAAATCATTCACAGCCATTCCTTGCCCTCATGGTTTTGGTAACAAAGGCCATTGTCTGAAGTACTATGGGAGCAAGGCAATGTCCCAGCATTGAAAGAAAACTCACTTGGCAGAGGAAGAAATCTTCTGGGGTAATCAACAGGCACGGAAAGGTGACAGGGGACAGCAAAAGAAGCTTGAAAGTATCAGAGGTCTCAGGCTCAAGCATGCTGGAGGAATATCACTCTGCACTCTGTTGGCCAGATTAGGCTCTTGCTGCTGTCATCACCTTCCTGGATATTCACTGCTGTTACCATCACAAACGCACTGCCATCAGACATCAGCTGCTCTGGCTGAGCTCAGTCTTTGCCCTCGTTATGGTCTTGCTGGGGGCAAGCACAGAGCTGTGGTCCTTTCCTTTCTTGGGTGGAAGATCAGGCTTCACTAGCCGGAGGCTGCAGTGACACACTGTGTGCCAGCTGCGCTTCCCAGCGCGTCTGCGGGGATGGGCATTTGCCATCTTTGGGGGAGCCTGCAGATGTGCGTATCCAGGGATAAAGTAGTCTTCTGAAATCCAGGCTGTTGGTTGATTCTCATGGAAGAAACAATGCTTTTAGAAAAAAAAAGATAAATGAAAAACTACCAGCTCTGCACATCTCTCCAAACTGCCTACCGCGGGGAGCTTGAGCAAGGCTGGGCCGCTTCACACGTGCCTGCATCTCACAGAGGTTTCCCTAAACAGCTCCTACCGCTTTCTTGACAGAGCCTCTGAGCCTGCTGAGTAACTTGGCCGAGTCCTGCGCCCTGGTTGTGCTTGTTCAGACTACTTTGGACACTTTCAACGGAGAGTCAGGCCAGATTCCTCCTACCCCCTGCTCCTCTGCTGTCCTGGAACAAGCCTCTGTTTGTTTACCGGAGGTCACTTATCTTGAGCTGTTGCTTTTTTCATGTCCGCTTCTCCTTGCTGCCTCGCACTAAGTGAAACCGATATATTCATGTATTCAAGTGTCCCAGTTCCCAGATCAGCATGGCAGTATTCGTGAATAGTTGCAGAGCAGCTCTGTTTCTGCCTCCGAAGGGAGAAAGGGGTACACTGCAGCGAGGGGAACTTCTCATGTGTGAAAGCAGGATTTAGTGCGTGATACGCAGAGTGGAACTCGATGGCTATTTTTAAGGGACCTAATTCTGCCTTTCATAGTTACAAAGTGGAGCTTCCCATGATGGCTGCGGAAATTACCCCTGTTCTTGCACCTCTTTTATCAATGATTACCCCAACTTGATAACATTCACGTATCTCCCCACTATCTGTACCCTGTTACGGCTCTGTCTGTTAAGTCACCTGGGATCAAAGTACCCTTCCTCCAGTGCTTTTCTGGTGCTCCTTGACCTCTCTAATGCTGCTCTCCCTTCATGAACGGCCAAACAACCATCTAGCCTTACCAGCACCACGAGACCATGTGCCGAAGGAGACGAGGCAGAGGCTGGAAACATTTCTGTGTTTCTGCGGTTTTAAGGTTGATAGCATTTTATTCCTTTTTCAAGAGAGTGAATCATGCTGCTGACTGTAATCTTCACTGCATCTTCCCCCTCCCATTTGTTCGTATTCTCTCCGCCACAAAGGATGAGAGGTGTTGTCCTGTAACCAAATACCTGCGTCCAAGCCACCAGCAAATGTTCTGCAAGCCATCAGTGGTCAACAAATCTCTGGCAGGGAAACCTCCAGATTTTAAAAAAAAGTGAATGCAAGAAGGCCCAAGGCCTGATTTTAAAGCCGTGATTCCACAAGTAAAATTGTCCAGGAGTTTCCAGTATGATCATGCTTTAGATCCAGTTTCTAACATTCAGCTTTCTCACAGGGAAAAGCTTCGGCCCTTTAACATAAGGATTGGCTGGTCACAGACACTGCCCTGTTTAGTTTCAATCAGCTTTGGGGAGCTGATACCACTTTAAAGTTGGTCGTATTGGCGTAGCTTGCAGCTGTACATGTTTAAACGGGGGATTACGGTGATGGAGTGTCCATAAACACCAGTTATGCAGTTTGAACTAAATCACACCTTTCATCATATCAGAAAACTGCTGTGCATGAGACCCAGTCTCGGAGGGTAATTTTAAAGCAGTTTGAGCTGATACAAAAATAAAACGGAGAGATTTTTCATCAAGTAAAATGCGTTTGGTATATGTTAATCAGGACAGGTATAAACCAATCCAAAGAGGATCTCTGAAAATGAGATAAGATTGTGTACATAAAGGATTTCAGTAGCTCAGCTAAATCAGTTATAAAACTTCTAATTTAAACTAATGCTACCTATATTTGGACAGTGAGAATTAATGGACTGCAACTCTACTGCAAGGAAAATGTTACCAGTGGAGATCCAGTCCAAGCAATCTGTCCTTTATCAGTTCCTCAAAAGCAGCTCAGTCTCTTTGAATTATCCGAAAACACCAAATTACCTGTGAGCCTAATGGTTCTTTGCACAATGCCACAAATTCATTTTGCAATGGTTAAAATAACCGATGTAATGCAGTTAACATTTCTCCATAATCTCCTAAATAAATCTAAATCCACTGTTAAAATACCGCTAATTCCAGCTGCAGTTTGGTAGTGGTGTCCCAACAAATTTTAAAACCCCCTCCTCCTCCCGGCATATTTCTTTTTAGAAATGACCAATGGAGAAGCCAATAGATTTCTATAAATCACTGTTGGATGAAAACAAGCATAAAAAGGAGGCTTGAAGTTGTTTAATATTACAGATGTTTTGGAACTCTATTCAGTAGTTGGCAAGTCACACGAAGCTGCTCTGAATTCTTTATAATCTAGACACAAAGATCATTGAACTCTGAGAGAACCTCTGGGCTTTTATTCAAAAATATGCTGGCTTCTATTTACCTCTTTCTTCATTTGTATCTATCAAATGGCTCAATATATAAATAAAGCCCGGGTGTTCTTATTAGCTAAGGCAGTATTTCATGCAGATTAATGCCAGCAGGTTTTGTAAAATACATCTCTATTCAAAGCTGGAGTATGTTTTGAATTAATTTTCATCCTGTATATGAATCAGGTATATTCTACTCCAGTTCTTGCACAGGGCTCAGCTGCAGCATATAGGAGGAACCTGCAGTGTTTAATTCTAGTCCCATCATTCTTCTTCAGCAAAGCACTTTTAACCCTAAGCGTCTGCATAATCCCATTGACTTTAATGGGAGTACTCACGTGCTCAGGTATATTAAAATCGTAATTGAAAGCAGCACCTTGCTCTCTCAGGACCTAAGTGACATACCTAGCATTTTATTGAACAGACTTATTTAAATATTACCTCATGCATATGTTACGAGCAAATCTTTCTCGTTCAATAAAATCAGGGTTATTGTTACTGAGTAAAAAACATAAAATCTTTCCTTTTCTCTGCCTCTAAAGCAGGCTAAAACTCTTACACAAAACTGAAAATATTGTATTGGCTAAAAGTACTTTGCCAGCTGAGCCAAAACACAGTAAAATATTAATCTGATGTTGGTCTTAATAGAATAATGGGCAAGAGGATTTAATGGGATTAATAAACTGACTGTTTTAAAGAATGCTTTGGTCCACTACCAGCTAGAAATTCAACATCCCACATAAGATATCTCTGCATTTGGCTGATTTTGCCAATGCTAAATTGATTGTTCAAATGCTCCCAGCTTTGGAGTGGTTGAGTGGTTTTTTTTCTGTGTAACATAAACACCCTCACAAGCAAAATCCCTCCACTGAGGCAGTAAGACTGTGATGAAACCAGAGAATGGAGAAAATATATATATAAGATTATAGCGGATCACACGCAAACCATTTGAGGCACTCCAGCGTGATTTCTTCCCATCCTGCGGAAACTCTGCCTAGTGTGCTCTAATAATGGAAATGTTTGGATTAGTCTACATTCAATCCATTTGCCTCAGCGTCTCACCAAATGCGAGGTACGCCATCAGTCTCGATGACTAACTATTTGTAATTTAGTTGTAGCTTTCTTGTAGCTGTGGCGATCTGAGGTCATTAGCGAAGCGAGGTTTGCGGGAGATGCATTGCTAATGCATTAGACCAACTGATCTGGTTGGAAAAAAACTAATGCAGCGTTTTGGATATGCAAACTCTTCATCGAGACAGACCACAAATGTAGCTAAAAGCTACCTTTGTTCTCACCTGTAAGGACAGAGTGGTTGTGCTGGCTAAAGCCCTAGGCTGAAAATCAGCCATTACCCTATTTTCAGACTCAATGGGGATGGGTGGTTTTTGTTAGGTGCTACTTGGACTAAAGAACTGTTAAAGAAAAACGGAGGTCTTACTTAGGCATCTTGCAATCCACACACAGCGGACAAAGCAGTCGCTATGTGTCAGCAGGCAAGGAATGAAAAGGCAAATGATAAAGAGAACAGACTAATGTCATAGAAAAGAGCACTAACTAAAAAACCTGCAGAGACACACACCTTCCCATGTTTTATACCAATTGATGCTCATTTTAGCGTAACAACTACAGGTTCCCCTACAGGATGACTAGCAAATACACACTCAAATTCGTGTATGCCCTCCCAGGCTCTTTCACAATGCTCAGACTAAATACACATATCTAAATTTCTGGTTTTAACGCTAGAGATTTCGGCTTTCTCTGATGCTGAAAACATCTAGGAGTCTGAGAGGTGAGTACTGCATCACTGCTGTTACAATTAGAAGGTTCGGATCTCTAACAGATAACCTCTTTTTCCAAAATATGACGTATTCTGGCACGTTCAATGACTGTTAGCAAATGTAAAAAGATGCAAAGAATTTTTAACTGTATAGCTAAAGCATAAATACCTTGTCCTCTCAATGGCATAGCTCTCGGTCTTGACTCTCACTGGCTCTGCGGCCACTGGAGTTCTTTAGACTAAACAAGAGCTGAATTCCTAGGGTAGAAGGTACTGTAATAAAATCAAATATCAAAACAAAATCAGATCAAATTAACTTAAAAATCTGCCCACTCTTTTCCTCCCTGTCGTTTGCTGGTCACCATATAAATTCAGAAGGAAGAAGCTGGGTTCATTTTACTGACAGCACCCAGAAACATGCCGATGTCTAAAGAGCACCGCTTCTGAAACGTCCTTTGTTTGGGAAGCTTTAGCCGGGAAAAGGGAACTTTACACTGTTAATCGGGAATAGCCTTAAATCATTACGGGGAAACACAGAAGCCCAAAACTAAAGGAAGCCCTAGCAGATCCTTCCCCTTTCTTAGGAGAACGGCCAGTGTGAGCATTACTCGGGTTTTCTGGGATGTAATAGCATTCACAAGGTGGGGGAAAAAAAAAATATAAAAATCGGAATGCCAAAATGCAGTGAAGCTGCCGGCCCGGGGCCGCTGGAGGGCACTGGCGGCCCGCGGCCGGCCGCCGGGGAGGCGAACGGCAGTTTTTTTCTCTTTGAGGTCCTGTCATTCCTGTATAAACAAGTTACGTTCAAGTGTTTAGGATATAAATTACGACCATGCAGGCTTGCCTCGGAAAGAATGTAAACACAGCACTGTGGTCGGAGCAAACTCTGAAACTGACTTTATAATTTATCACAGGCCCTGAGAAGCTCGGGGAAGAAAAGGGCATGTTTGCGCATAAATGTGTATTTGAAAAGATGAGGAGTTTTATCTTTATATATAATTACAGAGATATAATTTTATATGTATATGTGTCTATACGGATGTGTGCGTGTATTTACATATGTGCACATATACGTATACTATTTTGCTGCAACTCTGGAATTTTCAGCCTTGGGGTGCGGGGCCGGGGAGCGCCGGGGTGATGTGGC
>VYZM01009034.1:0-15641 GCA_013398915.1 Dromas ardeola
TGCCAGTGAAGACCAAGACAAAAAAGTTGAGTACCTTGGCTTTCTCCTCGTCCATTGTTACCAGTATGCCAGTCTTTCTCATCAGGGGGGTANCATTCTTTGCCTTCCTTGCCAAATTCAGCTACAGCTGCGCCTTGGCCTTCCTGACCCCATCCCTGCACAACCAGCCAGTGTTTTTATACTCTTCCCAGGATACTTGTCTCTGCTTCCACTGCCTGTACATCTCTTTCTTGCCCTTTAGTTTGACCAGGAGGTCGTGACTCAGCCATGCTGGTCTGTTGCCCTCTTTTCCTGGTTTCTTACACCTGGGAATCAAAAGCTCTTGCGCGCTAAGGAAGGCGTCCTTGCCAGCTCTGTTCTCCTCCCTTACATCTGAGGGCAGTTTCCCAGAGGGTCCTATTGACTAACCCCTTGAAGAGCTGGAAGTTTGCTTTCCTAAAATTCAGGGTCCTGACCTTACTCTTTGCTTATCCCAAAAACCTCAGGACTGCGAACTCCACCAGTGCGTGATCACTGCAGCCCAGGCTGCCTCCAGTGTTGACGTCACTGATTAGCTCACTTGCGTTGGTGACCAACAGGTCCAGTATCGCATACCCTCTGTTGAGGATGTCTGTTACCTGGCTTAAGAAGTTATCCTCAGTGCACTGCAAGAGTCTCCTGGATTGCCTACAGCTCGCCGTGGTACTTTTCCAGCAGATGTCGGGGTGGTTGAAGGTCCCCAGCAGAAGGACAGCCTGCAAATGTGATGCCTCCTGTAGCTGGATTAAGAAGGCTTTGTCAGCAGGCTCCCCTTGATCGGGTGGTCTGTAGTAGACACCAACCACAAGGTTCCCTTTGTTGCCTTGGTCTCTTATTCTTACCCATAGGCTTTCAACCTGCTCATGGCTATTCTTCAGAGACAGGTCTTCACACTCTATCCATTTCTTGGTGTGGAGGTGTCATGGGTTTAACCCCAGCTGGCAGCTAGGATCATGCAGCCACTCATGCAGTTCACTCCCTTTTCCCCCAGAAGGGTAGCGGAGAAGAGGGAGAAAATGCAGGGAAAGGAAACGAGAAAAAAAACCTCATAGGTTGAGATAAACACAGTTTAATAGAACAGTAACAGAAAAAGGAAAATAATCATATTAATGGTAAAAGAATGTACAACACAAGCCATTCTCACCACCCTGTGAATTGGTTGCCGAGCCCGTCCTGAGCAGTGATCAGGGGTTCCTGCCCCCCTGACAGCCCCCAATTACATACTGATCATGATGTCTATGGTATGGCATATTCCATTGGCCATTCCATTGTTCTGTCTGCGCTCCTTCTCAGCTTCTGTGGGAAGCTGAAAAAAGTCCCTGAATAGTATAAACATCACCTAGCAACAACTAAAACAATATGCATTATTGACATGCCTTTCATACCAAATCTGAAACACAGCAACCACTAGAAATAAAATTAATTCTATCCCAGATGAAACCAGGACAAGAGGGCAACCCCTCCACCCCTCCTTCCTTGCCTGTCCCTTTTGAGCAGCTTGTAGCCTTTGGTAGCTGCACTCCAGTTACGGGATTCGTGCCACCAAGTTTCAGTGTTGGCAACCTTCTTCATGCATACCAGAAGCCTGTTCATGCTTTGCTACTTACAGGCCAATAAATTACTTCTCCAAAAAGTTCCTTTCTTGATAAATCAATCTGCTCATGCGTTTGCACTATATTATGTAAGAGGAGCCTTGTCATCTTATTGAAATAGTGGGACATTGTGAGATACCAAGTATTTATGACTAGATTTAACGATTTTAAAGGAAGCAAATTATTGCAGCTCCGGGGCAGCAGTAACTTACATAGTGACAACTTATACATGTTTTATGTACCTATTTACTTCAATATTCACTACAAAAGTATAGTTACCATAGCAATGACCATGTCACCAGATTTCTTTGCTAGTTCTGAAATACAAAATAACCATATGCCACCTGAACTGTGATTATTTTCTGCACAAGTACTGAAAGTAGAAGTTGAGAGTGTCACACACTTCTCTAAACAAACAGTAACACAATTGATTTACAGAACATTTTATGGTGCAAGTGGATCTCAGGTCGCTAGCATCCCTAGTATTGTAAATCCTTTGCCACTAAGCTTAAAGAAAAGCTTCACTGGCTTCTATCAGCAGAGACTCCAGTAGCGTATACTTAACCTTTAGTTTTCTGTGAAATATTGGTACTTACATGCAATATTCCAGGAAAATAATGTGTGGTGTTCAGGAAGATGTTTTCTCTGATTTTAAGTGTGAACTCATACACAAAGCCATCTTTTGGCTATTTACAGCTTATTAACGTTATATAAAATAGCACCACAAAAAGTGGTGGGTTTTCCTCTGCTTCTGCTTTAGAAATGGCAAATTTATGAAGAATTTAGGTAGTGACCTTGTATACCTTGCGGTGCAGCTCACTAACACGAATAGAATTGAGATGCCAAGTACTTGATTTCCCAAATCAGCATTAACCACTGGAGCAGTGGCAGGCTACCCCGAAGTGACTCGGGACAGTGGGGAAATAAAAGGTGAAAACTCTTTTACCACAGATCTGGACTTCTCCGTCTTATAGCTGAGTTATTTTTTCTCATGTGTAGGCAGTGGGAGATAACCTGAAGTTCTCATGATTGCAGCCATCAAGGAGAGAGAGGACTCCTCAGCAAACTTTCTAATTTGTATTGAATGTGACGCTCATGGTATGAAATAGCCCTTTTGGCCAGCTTGGGTCAAGTGGCCGGATCTCGCTTCTCCTTGTCCCTGCACCTGGCTAGCTTGAAAACACTGAGACCTTGAAACCCACATACCATAGCTGGCTAGGAAGTAAATATTTTCACAAATTCAGACATTCAAGTCTTCTAAAAGTACAGTTTTCCCGAGCCTTAGAAGAGACTTTACTGAAAAGTAAAATTACTGAAAGTAGTCTGCTGCAGATTTAATCCACCATTTCAGTTATGCTTCTTTAATAAAGACTTGTCTACACAGGAAAATGAATCTAAAGTGAGCACGTTATTTTAAGCACAACAGCTTTAACTGAGATTTGTATGGTGTCCATTTGTGGACAGTCTTGTGCTGGAACAGGAGTGGTTTGTTCCTGTTTAACTTAGTTTGAAAATGCATTTAGCTAAAGAGGAGCAGGGCACATGAATTATTGAACAAACGTGTCAACACATGGAGCCAGCCATTAGCAATTCCATGTGAAGATGCAAAAGTAAAACTGAACGACGGTCATGTAACAGTTGATCTCCTCTTCCTCACATTGTGCAGTGTCAGAATTCTTCCCACAAAGAAGGAATCTCACTTTTCTGGGTAGGGGAGTGGACATGGTGCTGTTAGGTGTTAAGTTTATCTGTATGAGTTGTAGGGAAGAGTTAGGAAATTGCTTCAGCTGGGAAGTTTGATACAACCTCCCAAAGTCCTTGAACTGGAGGTGGAGACTGAGCGGTTCGGGTTCCAGCTTTATGTAGCAATGCCACCATTTAGACTCGCTAAATCTGATCAGAGGCCCCCAAAGGAAAATTAAGTCTTAAATTAGAAAGAAGGAAACTTTTTTTCACGGCTTCCATGTTGACTGCAAATTGTGTAAAAGGATCAAAAAAAGCCTCTTCATTGTGTTATAATTAGTAACCATTAATAAGTAATACTAACTGCTTCGGGTTTTATTTGGATTCTCTCTATTCTCCTTTATTTCTTTCTCAGAAAAAAACCCTTCAGTATTTTGTATGTTTATCTAGGTAGCAAGTGGAATTTGCGAATAATCCTTTAAAAGCATAGGTATACTCTTCAACCAGAGACATTTGAACTGACCCTGGACACGTAACCTGCGAAACTAGACGATTCAATTTGCTGGTGCGGGTGCTGTGCTGCAGGAGTAGCTTAAGCTGTGTGACTCTGCGTGAATTACCAGCTCGGGTAGTTCTGCGATCTCTGTGATGCTCCACTGCCTGATATAAACATGCTCAAAGACTTGTATTGTCTCTGACCTTTGCACAGACATACAGGTACTAGTCCCTGTATAATTTACCAGATAGCCTTCAACAGCGACCTCTGCATGGTAAGGGTAAGCTCCAGCAAGTCACTGGAGTACGACCACCCAGTTTCACGCTGCTGGGCAGGTACGGTGGGAAACTTTGTCCAGAAAGCCCCCTCTCTCTGCAGCTGATGGGCTGTGTGATAGATTAGGTCACTCTGTCTATGTCTCTCCACTGTTATACCACATGCTGCTTTCCCAGTTGAGAGTGTGTTTGTTCTAGCTGTGATGTTAAGAAGTATAACTCCATTTACACCTACAGGAATAATCTGGCCAGAGTGTTTTTTGTCATTACTGGCAAATACACTCAATGTGGAAGCATATGTATCTCGTATATGGTTGAAAGTATAATGTACACTCACATTTGTCGGCACTGCAACAGTCTTAGTAATAAATCTCCCTCAATTTCTGCATGAAGCGTGTCTTCTACTAAAATCTGACATCCAGTTCTTGTTCTGTAGCTACTCGAGTATTGTGTTTCTTCTCTGTCCTCTCGCTGGTGCAGCCACCCGCTCTGGGGTGGATTCCACGTGTGTGATGCTCACACACATGCTGCTCTGCTGCCAGGAGCAGAGGACCTAATTTTTTGTCACATGAAAAGGAACTTGCTGGTACAGTACATTACTAAATGCTAGAGACTTATTTCATGAAATGGGAACACCGCAGGGGAATCTGGCAAGGAAGATGTGTTTATGTAACTGAATTGAGTGTTGCAACTGCCATCACTTAGTTCCCTTGGCTGCAGTGAGCGAGTTGTGAGAGAAAAACAATCCAAACAGAGATCTTCAGACACTGAGGGCAGCTCTAATTGCATACAAATAATTAATAAAAGTGAAATGCAATATTATTAGAAAATACAAATACCATTCATTTTCTTACATGATGATGTGTACCGAGCTCATCGACAGGGAGAGAAACACCCAGGCTTTTGCGCTTCTATTTGAAGTGCATATTCTTTGGGTGTCTTCAGCACATTCTGATATCCCAGGGAGATTCATGACACAAGAGTAATTGCACATAATGTAAACAAGATCTGCATTAGTTGGCTCTTTTACTCAGAATCCCTTTCCAAGTCCAGATGTGTGATGTGTAAATGTTAGGAGAACAGAGTCCTTATGAAGTAGCTTTATCAAATGCAGCTAGTCTTCCAGCAAAACGGAGAAAATATAAATTAGAGCTCAAGACCTTGGTCAAATCTGGTGCATAAAATTTTATGGTTATATTTAATGTTCCATATGTGCTTTGGACAAGTGCCATGTTTGTAAAGAACTGCTTCAATATTATTTTTAAAAAGTGACACTTTTAGCACAGTATCCTCTGCAAACTGTTCACTGCTCGCCATGTAAGCCAGCCAGACTCCAAATAAACTGGTTGTTTTCATGGTCTAAACCTAAGATCAAAATGGCTTTTAGAGCATGGTGATTTTCAAAACATGGCATGGTAGATGTCGTATGTGACTTTTTGAAGCATAACTCAGAATAGTTGATTAACTTGGCTGGAAGAGGAGAGTGTATGATATAAAAATCTGACAAGAGACAAGGAATTAGGAAGATGTATACATGTCTGCTAGTGCTGAATGTCTGTTCTAGCTTGGGTTTTGTAACATAATTAGATTTTGCTATATCATATGAGCACTACATTCCTCCTAGCTCTTTTAGGAAAAACAAAACGTAAACCAAAGGAGATTCTACAAATTTGTGCCACTTTTCAGAGGTCCTAGCCTATTTTTTTCTTCATTTCCCTAAATCCCTAAATAGCTGTCTTTTGAAAAAGCTTCCAATGCAGCATCTGGTGTGCTGTTATTACCACTGCTTTTGCTCTGAAAGCATAGCACTACTGTTTTAGAATGTTCCCATTCATTTGTTGTCCGGTATTTGGCCAAAAAATTTATTACTAATACAAGAGAAAGAAGTAAATTTTCAAGAGCCCAAATCAGAATGTAATCTGAACAAAAGAACAGCGCTGCTTTGACCCTACAGCTTTTTTCAAATTTTGCATAAAATGGAAGAGACACAGCATCTTGGAAGAAATCAAAGGAATTCATTGTGTTGGAAAGTGTGAGGCAAACTAAATAGATTGAAATAACTTCTGTTATATTTAAACATAAATATAATGCTACAGGCAGAGGAAAAAAAAAAAAGATTATTTACACTTCTGAGCACTCAGGAGGTGTGAGAAATCTGTAGTGAAGGGCTTGAGCAAGTACTTAGCTAAAAATAACCTGTCCAAAACTGAATTACTACTACTATTACTACGACTACTAATTTCAGCTTCAGAGTAATTTGCGATCTTACATTTGTCGTGTAATAGAATAAGAAATATATCAGGTGCAGTTTCAGGTTCATCTGCAATACGGTAACGTATAATAAGCATATAGTAATGGTTAACAAATATATAAATGTTTATTAAAATATAACATCAATCTGTTATCTCAGTAATTAAAAAATAGTTGTGAGACAAATCCTAAAATAGATGTAGCATTTTAAAGACGCAGAATTATAGGCTAAAGTGGTAACTGTTCTGAAGTATAGCTAAGGATTAAAAAATGTTCTTTAAGTCTAGGAATATGTGGAGAATGTTCATATGCAGGAATCAGAGATGGTAAGGTTTTCGTATGCTTACGTACAAAATTCATAAAATGTTATTGCTTGAAAACTATGATCCCTTAGAATATACGACTGATGCCACTAGGAGACTGTCCTTGCTTAGCAGAGATTTGGAGAACTTATCTTGTAAAAAGAGCACAGTTGAATGTCAAATGTTTTCTTTTATTCAAACGTAAACCAAATCTTCTGTGTGGACGGAGTCCAAATTTTACTTTTCAACTTGGCTCTAAAAGTTATCTGTGTGAATTTGTGAACTGAAGAACAACGGTGCATAGCAAATTGTACAACGTCAGTCATTACACTGTGAGAAAAATATATTTGCACTTTAATATGTTATGGTTAGTAAATGTATCAAATGATATTTTTTAGAGAGAACAGATAGTAATTCATTGCAACTATATTAAGAAGGTAGAATTACTTCATAGTAACAAAAAGATACGTCAGTGCTATTTAACATGAATGGCGATGTAACCAGTAAATGGTAAAGTATAGCTGCGGGTCTTCATAACCTTCAAGTGCTCAGGAAACTTGAAAGTGCCCCTAAGTTGTGGTGGTTTAGTGGCTGTGATTCCATTGCGGGCAGGGGTATATTTTCCCCTAGTTAGAGGTCTAGTGAAGAAAAATGCTTGTGAAAACCATTGGTTTAATCGGGAATGGTTTGGAGAACGGGTGCATGTAGGAGAAGACTGAAATACAGAAGGTTTCAGAGAGGGAGATCACCTTTGTTTTGTCATGAGCTGTATATGCATTTGGGAAAATTGTGTGTGTTTGTGTGTACATAAAGTTGATTTAACAGGGAAGGCAAATGCCTGACAGACAAAACCAGTATAGACTTATTTTACTTTACTTACCAGTGTTGCTGCTACACATCCAGTGCATCTTAGAGCAAATGATCACGATGAAAGAAAGGGGTTTGCATACAGTTATTCATGTAATAATGCATTGCTAAACTATGCACTTCTAACAAATAAGTTATTGTCATGATTACGCTGTTATATATTAGGTGAAAGATTAGTGATCTTTGATGCAGGAATGTAATTTTACCTAATTATATTTAATTTTGAATTTTTTTCTGTAGGAATTCATACATATTCACACATTTTATATTCTTTTTTGCATCTTACTCTATCATTTTCCTTTTTTTTTGATGAGAGTACGGTGTTTTAAAAGTAGAAAGAAGTGCTGAGGAAGTTTATAGTTTGCTTTCTATCATAGGAATTCTGAACCTCACTTCTTGAAAAAATTTCATGTTTGAAAGCATAGTAACAAAACCAACCAGTAGGATAGTCATGATTTTTTAATCTTATTTTTTTCCCTAATTTTTAAAGCAAAAAGCAACTATAATGAAATGAGAATGATTTGAATGCATGAAGCAATTGGTTATAGGTTAATTTGAATGTCTGCTGCCAAGCATATTATAACCGACGTGAAATAGGTGAAGTTCAGTGGTCAAGGCATCAATGAACTTGGATGTTTTCTTTATCTTTGGTGTGCTGTACTGATGCTAGCATGCTTTGGCCAGGAGAAGCTGGATGGGAGGGTATTTCCTAGTTTGAGAGATAGTGCTTGTTTATCAGAACAGCTTGTTCTGATGCATGTGTAGTCCCTGACTTTCCTCACCTGCTGTGTGGCTGTGGTTAGCTGCTTGGTTTCTTTAGCTATTTCTTTTCCATCCTAACACTCATCTGACTTTTCTGCATCTACCAATAAGTCTTTGACAAAGTCTTTTCCTGTCTGCCTAGCCCCAGCGTGGATTTTATCCCGTGCTTGGAGTCACTAGCTACTATCTTAATGCAAAGCATAATACCAAATTTTGAAGACTGGGCTGCATTAGGAAGAGCGCTGGCAGCAGGTGGAGGGTGGTGATCCTTCCCCTCGACTCAGAAGTGGTGAGACGCATCTGGAGTGCTGGGTCCAGTTCTGGGCTCTCCAGCACAAGACAGACATGGACTTACTAGATTGATACCAGCGAAGGGCCATAGGGGTGATTGAGGGTTCGGAGCATCTGTCATATGAGAAGAGGAGACTGAGACCCTCAAGAAGAAGAGGTTCAGGGTGATCTTATCGATGCGTATAAATACCTAATGAGAGGTAGCAAATAAGATGGAGCCAGGCTATTCACAGCCGTGTCCAGTGACAGGACAAGAGGCAACAGGCACAAATTCAACTACAGGAAATTCCCGCTTAAGCATAAGAATAAACCTTTACTGTGAGGGTGGTCAAATGCTGGGACAGGTTTCCCAGAGAGGCTACGGAGTCTCCGTCCTTGGAGATATTCAAAACCCAATGGTTCTGGGCAACCTGCTCTAGCGGAGCGGGGTTGAACCAGATGATCTTCAGAGGCCCCTTCCAATCTCAATCACTGTGATTTTGTAATACTTTTTAAAAATACATTGGAATTTGTGATCCCTCTCATTTCATTACTTGACTTTTCTTTCAGTCTCTGCTCTGTCTTAGCCCATCTCATGTTCAGGTTGGCTTCTCTTAGAAAAGGAACAAACATGTCAAAAAACCACTCATCCTCAAACACTCACTGGTCAGAAGCAGGTGAATTCTAACTTTTCTAGATTTAAAAAAAAATGGTGTAAGAAATCAGTAACTTGTCCAAGATGATAAATAGTGCCTTAGTCACATCTGGAATTAGAGCTTGTGTTCTCCAGTCAGGACCACAGTGCCTGAACTGTGGTCAGATAGAAATTTTGTTTTTCCATGCAATGACCATGTTGCGAGGGAGAGTTACTAATAAAGACCAAG
This sequence comes from Dromas ardeola, assembly GCA_013398915.1. NCBI lineage: Eukaryota > Metazoa > Chordata > Aves > Charadriiformes > Dromadidae > Dromas > Dromas ardeola. The sequence goes on from VYZM01009034.1 coordinate 9,400, forward strand.
AACTAGGTTTTTCCTTACATAAGGTAGCTAAAACTGAAAATAAAAGAAAAAAAATGTATCTTGAATATTCATATCTTGGACATAGACAAATGCATCGTCGAATTAGCATTAAATAGCACAACAAACTCCAGTAAGAATCTTTAAGTCAACTGGGTTCAAACTTAATTGGACGGGTAAAATGTGTAATAGTAAGATCAGTTAAAAAGTTAGTGTTTTTGCTGGAGGTTGCAGTGAGCAATTTTATTTTCTCGCTAAAGTTAACAAGCACTGCAAGTCTTGCACACGAAGAGTTATGGGATGATTGTTCTTTACAGGGTTCCCAATACCATAAGCCTTAGTTATAATTCTAAATGTCTGTGTGTGACATCATACCAAACAAAGTATATAAAACAACTCAATTTCACTGCTAGAAGTGTGTTAACCTTTTAGCTGGACTAGAGACAAGTCCTGCTGGATTCCAGCACTTTTAGCACAGTATCTGATTATTCTCTTCATCTGAAATTGCTAGAGGAGAATATCTTGTCAGTGATTTCAGGCTAGTCTGAGTGGTTGCAATCATAGAAGGCCTTGTTGAAAATGATGCAATCTTTTATTTCTGTTTGTCATCTTTCAGCCAGAAAGTTAACACTAAGAGCATCCAATGAGTATTAAAGACTTCAAAAGACCCTGCACATCTTCTGTTTTTTATATGTGTATAAAACTCCTCTTCTAGCTATTAAATTAATTTTAATATATTTATTTTCATTTTTATTTTGTTCTCCTGATTCAGTGATGATTAAGGAAGGGGTCTTTTTTTCTTCTCCCTCTTTTCTGATCATGATGCATCTATTCTTAAGATAAAGACAGACCTCGTTTGTATAGAGAGATGGTGTAAGGAAGTATAGTTCACTGATGTTTATAATATGTGAGGAGAGAGACACATACAGAGTCATAGGTAGTTCAGTTCTTTAGGTAAGGATGTACAATAGAGTAATAGTGCTTTATCCATCATAAAATTTCAAAATGGCTCAGAGGCATATCACTGCTGCAGCTGTTGCAGACCCTGTAATGGCATTAAGCTCTGACTCAGGGTGATTTTTTCTGTAGAACATTCTAGCAGGAACTATAGTTCTGGTAATAACCTGAATAGGACAATAAATAACTTGAATATTAATGAATTGTACGTAATATGGATGTTACAGGGTGAACCCAAGCAGGACAGGAAATACGTTTCTTTCTCAATTCTTTTCGCATTAGGCTTTTTCAGACAAAACCCTCTGGTACTCTGCCAGAACCCCCTCTGAACATTACAACCTTTAACACCATATGGTATTTATACTTGTTCTGATTATTCACTTGAACTGATTATTATTGTTTTATATTTTCACCTATTGAGTGAAAGTAGTGTAGATATATTTACCAGTATCTTTACTGGAGCAAGCTGAAATAATATTTTAGGATATGATATGAACTCTTGCTATCCTTTATGAAGAAAAGCAATTTTGGGGTCTGGCACTGCTCATGGGAAAACTAAAGAGGGAAAAAAACACCTCAGTGTTCCTTTATGATAATCTGCCCATCCAATTGATGCCAGCTGTGCTTTCTTCAGTAATAACCAGCGAGGGGTAGGTACTTGCTCAGATACTGCTGATTTTCAGTGTTGATTCTCAAGCTGTGTGCGGGGTCTGTCCATTCTGTGACCAGCTTTTATTGATCTTCTCTGAAACGTGAGCAGGTGTACACTATTGACCAAATCAAAGATTAGTCTTTGTACTTGTCAAGCAAAATAATTTGGAAGCATTACATCCACGTAACACATCCCCAAGTATAGCTCAGATTTTATCAGCTGTAGCAGAATTTCACCAGATAGACGTTTGTTTCAGAAAATATGCTGGGAGGTTCTTTTGACTCCTGTTTCTCAGACTCTCGTATGACCCATATTAAAGCAACTGTCTCGGGGGGAAATAAAAAAAAGTTAAAAAAGGATAACATCGCATTCGCCTCCTGAGCCCTGAATGCTTTTATAAATGGCCATTTTTTAATAAAGGCATATGAGCTTGTATTGCTTTTACGGAGTGCAGTGTTGTAATAGTTGACCTGAAAGTAACGCTTATCTAAATCAGACTACAATGACATAAAAGGCTGGGTAGGACAATCCGCAGTGTTTTGAGTAACTGATGTTAACTATTTAGCGCTGAATTGAAGAGGAACATATGTATCTTACCACTAACCACAATAAATGTATGGTTGGCACTAAAGGTTAGTGATGCAGCTGGAACTATGTCCTGTCGACTTTCCATCCATTCATTTTAAATAACAGAATGATAGCGGCCATTTTTTGAAATCATGTTTTCAAGTGATCATCAGATAGTCTTCAGCAGTAGCTACCTCTGACTCCTTGTGTAGGTCATGGTTACCATTACCACAGCTTTGACATCACCCCTGTGTGCATAGCAGGAAAGCAATCTTAGTTCTTGCATGCTCTTAATTCAGCATGTTAAGAAGTGCGTATCTGTCGTTATATATGTGTATGTATATGCATCTATTATTTTCTCACTCAAAATTGGGATGGGCAATAAAATCCGGTACAACTCAGCCTGGCTTTGGGTAGCATACACAGCAAAGAGCGGTATAAAGATGGACACATTACTGCACCTTTATGGGCTGCATTAAATACCTGGATTTGATATAAGAACACCCCGCCAACTGTGTTGTGAAGTTAGTGGCTGTACGTATGACATCTTTGTTATAATTCAAAGGCAGCAACTGAAAAGCCATTGTCCTGTCTGTGCCTTAAGCCGTATTTCCAGGGTCATATTTAGTGTAAACTTGCCTGGAGCTGGAAGAGTGGAAAACACGGCATGGCACAGCTCACTGGCCCCCCTCCTTAAAAACTAGCTTAGCTCCTGCGCTGTGACGAGTGTTTTATGGAGGAAAAACCAAAAGGACAGCACGTGGTAATCTTGACAGAAGTATTCTTCGTGACTTATCGTCTGACAAAAAAAAGAGGGAGATTTTAATAAAAGATGTCTTATAAGGGCCTGTATTCAGAATTAGTGGGCACAACAGATAGTGCTGAAATCGGAGGTTCTCAGTGCGTATGGAGTATATAAAACTAAGGGTATAGTTCTGAAAGCAGATAATTTTATAAGAAAGCTCTTTGTTGAGGTCAAGGAATATGACAGAAGGGACAGGGAGGTAGGAGGGACAAATGTGCCTACCTAAGGAAAGCTGAAGTACAAGTGTTTGTAATTACATTATAATAAAGCAGGAGACTTTCATGTCTCTCTAGTGTAGTGAGACACATAATACATGAAATTTTGTTTGGGGTTTTTTTTTATTATTTTAGAAAGCTTAACAAGTATCCCATCCTTGAATAAAACACCTCTTTCAGAAATACAAATCTTTAGCAGCTATCTCTAAGAAAGAAGATTGTCAATATAATACAAGTTTGATTATTTGAGTCAGTCTTCTACAGAATGAAGTTGTAGATATCAGTGTACATCACTTGCATGAAAGTCTTCCCTATATTCCCTTCCATTTGCTTATTTTACTTTGTTGTCACCCTTTTCATTTAAATAACAGGGGTTTAATGTTAGAGAAAATTTCTGCAACTAACAGTTTGTTGCAGCAAACAAGGCAAGCTGTAGAAAAGCAAGAGAGGATACAAAGAACACAAAGTTGTACGAGGTTTAGAGATGAAATCATGAGTGGGATTGATAGTACTAAATGATTATACTGAAGAAAAAGGGAATTATTTGAGTGAGATAATCGTAGCCTTTAATGTGTTCGAGGAAACAACGTAAATGAAAGAAAACTAACAGTTCATACTTCTTAGAAGACAGTCGTACAATGGCAGTAGCCTGAAGCTAAGGAAGAAAATATTTTAAGATTAATTTTTAGAAGATTTTAGCAGTTAAAAAGGTCTTGTAAAGTATATTGGGGGAAGTACTGTTCAAGTTATCATCAAACATGGTTGGTACCAGTAGGAAAGGTTCCATCAAATGCAAACACTAAGCGGATGGTCCTTATAGTCATTTACTGTTTCGTATTGGGTGAGTCCACTCGCGTTTGCTTTTTTATTTCTTTTTGTTGTTATACGCTCTGATATACTGCAAAGATCTTCCTTTGCAGTTACACATGCACTCTGTGTGTGTGCGGGCATAAGATTACATTGATTCAGGGGCCGGGCTGAACCCACTAAGTCGCAGATTTGTTATGCAGAGGAAGAGGATGATATTCCTGAAAATGTGAATAGGTCTTGTTTTGGGCTTATTTGAGTAAATCAGGAAGTTTTCAGTTATTGCAATAGAAACTCCCTCAAAACCTGCCAGTAATCCCCCAATTAAAAAAAGTTAAATCCAATTTTTTTTTTTCCCCCCCAAGGAAAAATAGAGAATTAGAGCGAGCTGCACAGGGTAGTACTATAATATGTGAGTTTGGGTTATTCTGTAAGATGTTTCTTCTACCAAGAAGGATGGCAGGGGAGGGATTAGCTTCAGTGTCCCCTGCCTTTGCTTTCTTGTGTAATTATGGGAAATGCATTCAGTGTGCAAGGGTATCATTGCTGTCCTGCTGTTTTATCATTTCTTTATGAGATAATGTTGATTTCACCAATGAAATGCAAATTTAGTTTACAGTGCTCCTTTTCTCTGTCTAAAGGTTAAAATGCATACTGTAGATAATACTGTTGGTGATGCTTTTGAAACAGTCTTTGTCAGCTAATTTCAGCAATACATGGTTGTAAATGCTGTTCATTGCAACTGCATGAGTTTTATGTTGGCCCACATTAATTAAGTTTAACCCAATGTGCATGTTGTTACCATTTTGGCTATGATTTGATCAAGTCATCATAAAACCTTGGTACCAACAAAAAAAAAATTTGGATGTGCCGAGTATATTTAATATATAGTGTGCCTTCTGTGTGTTACGGCAAACCGAATGTACGATTATTGAAGTTGAGCCATCTTAACTCTATAATCATAAAATTCTTCTAACACAGGGGGCTAACGAACACTCCTAGGAATGCAGATGCTAATGAATTCTGTGTTTGGAGGGTATGTTTCTGTTTACTTATAAACAAATAGTTTGTATTGCTGGTGATAAAAGGGCTCCGAATTTTAACAAGTCCTGTTACAATTAGCCCCAGTGTAGATTATAGACAGCTCTATTTACTAAATGCTGGGACTCCAACAGCAATAAAATACATGCAAGAATGGAAGTAGTTTTCAGCTAGCAAGCGAGTTCTAACATAACAGCAGCAAGGGCAATACTAACGGAAGTTGTCTTTTTTTATTGTTATCTCTTTAATTTAGCTCGCTTTCCTGTGTAAACTGCGCACTATTGTGGAGAGAGAGGGTGTGTGTTAACTTTGGTGACATTGTGTTACTCCCATTAAGTAACGCTGTACACAGTTTTTTTTCAGTGTGGCTACTTAGGATTATTTTTTTTTTCGCCAAACTGGGAATGTTTCATAATTGATAACAAATCCCATTTCTACTTTAGGTGGTACGGCAATAAATTTGCTGTCGCGGTTAGTAAAAAGATTATATAGAAAAAGGAGTGTGTTTTTAGTATGAAAGAGTAAAAAGGTGGAGGAGAGGATTTTATGAAATGAGATGTTCTGTTATAGGCAATAATGGAAAATGGCTCTGAAAATGCTGAGTTGGAGTAACGAAGGAATAATGTCTAAAGTTTATCAAAACTGAAAGAACTCCTGATGTGAAATGAAGCCGCCTAAGAAAATTCTGTTCTTTGGCTGTTTTGCTTTGCTGTTGTCTCCTGTCACGCATGAATGAAAATGCTGCATTCTCCAGGGAGCGGTAAAGCTTCTGTGTAGGTTGTTTATTTCCTTAATCCCTCCTTCTTCGTGATTTCCAATGTCAGATATAAAATGGAAAGCCTGTAAATATAGTGATTATCATACTGATTATCACCTGCATCAGGGAACGCCCTGGCTGGCCGGTGTAACCCTAGGAGTCTCCACATGTTACAGCCACTTAGATTTTAACCTGACTACTTTATTAGAGCCGCGGAGCGCAGTATGAGGTGCCCTAGGGCTGCACAGATGGGGTCTGCTTGTTTCCTGTTCTCACTGTTATTGTGAATAGATACTAAAAGGTTCTCATCGCTTTTATCTGGTTAATTTACTTTGAACTGTCCCTGGCATTCAGGGCCTGCCTCACATTTCTCACCATTTTGCAAACACCAAACTGTAGTCCCCAAACGTGTGTTTTGAGCTTTATTATCTTTTTTTTTTTTTT